>CM056051.1:348839843-349041364 GCA_029574335.1 Rana kukunoris
AAGAGTTTCACAGGGGGTCTGGTGCTAGAATTATTGCTCTTGCTCTGACGTTCACAGCAATACCTCACAAGCATGGTGTGATCGCAGTTCACATACAGTATGCGTATGGGACCAACTAGCGCTTTCGCCTTTGCATGGAGGTATGGGGGTGCTTTACAGTTTTTATTTATTATTAGTGGGACACTGATACACTGGCAGATGTTTTTGTGCACTTGATCGTCCACCAATGGACACTGACAGATGTTGGCATGGAACACTATTAAAATGGAAAATTGTATCAAATACTTACCGTAATTTTCCTTTCCTGACGCCAAACCATGGCAGCATACTAGTGATAGACCTCCGCCTCTTGACCACTCCATCAGGACCAGTGAATAGCATAAATTAAGGCATGGTTAGCTGCCACCCCATTCTTTGTAACAAGCCACATATCGAAAGCACATGGGTGGGCTCATATGCTGCCATGGTTTGGTGTCAGGAAAGGAAAATTACGGTAAGTATTTGATACAATTTTACATTTTCCTGACGCCAACATGGCAGCATACTAGTGATAAATAACTAGCTGACAGGGTGGGATCTACTTGTCCAACCAACCCTCGAATTAGGATGAGACAGAGGACTGAATAGTCCTTCCTACAGAGTTCCCTAATGACAGGACCCCTGGGTCTATTCTGTCAAGTTTGAGTAGGAATGTTGGTGAAGACCACGATACCCCTCTACAGATGGGCACCATAGATTCTTTTGAATGTGTTGCCTATGAGGCTTCAACTGCTCTGGTAGAGTGCTCCGCCACCGCTTACTGAGGCTCGCAACCCCTAGTCCTATATGTACAACCAAGCCTGCTAGGGTCCAGGCAGTAACCTCTTTTCCTTGATTCCCAGCTGGAATGACAAAAGGTTTATTTAGATGACCTGAAAGGGAATATTGTGGACAGATACTACCTTTTTTAAGTTATGAAATCTATCAGTTCGTGAGACTTTCCTGTGTGATGTTCAGGAAAGTTAGGCAATGTCCAGCTGTCTGTTAAATAGCAGTCTGTTGCCATGTTTGTGGCAAGATTATCTACAAGGCCAACTCTACTCCTTTTGGAAAGAAAATAAAATTTATATATATATATATATATATATATATATATATATATATATATATATATTATATTATATATTATATTATATATATATATTTTAACTTTGAAGCTCCAATAGCTTGAATCACCGATAACCTTCTCCCTAAAGTTCTTGCAATTGATATTACCTTATAAGTGATGGTCTGAACCAAACACTGCTCTGTTGGAAAGAACGGTTGAACTGATATGAGAACCAGCAACTCCAATATATATTTTCCTTGGTGACCTACGCTCGTGAGCTATGAGGATAGGATAAGGCCTGGAGGAAGTATAGAACAGCTGGCACTAAAAGGGTAGTAGGATGAATGTCTTGCTCTACCAAGAAAAAGCAAACTTCTTCCAGAATTAGGCCTAAATGTTGTAAGTAGAATGTCTTCTCGCACATAACAAAGTAGAGATAACTCTGTAGTGAAACTGGAGCAACCAAGTTGCCCACCCTCCCCCTTTAGTACCCCTGCTTGCAGCTCCAGTCTGCATAGGTTATGGAGGGGCAATGTCTTCTGTATCCTGAAATGAATAGCCAGGGAAAACCGAGGGCCTCCTGGTCAATATGGAGGACTGGCTATGACAACTATGTTCTCTGCTGACAGCCTCAAAAGGAATCTCATTTACAGGAAATGTTGAGTAAAAAATATATAGGTTAGATTAGAGTCCAAGGATCACGGCTATGAAACGCTCTGCCAACGGACATCCGCATGGGGAAAAAAAACATCCGGCCTTTAGGAGAAAACTTAAGACCCACCTCTTCTGAAGGAAAAGGAAGACAACGAATGGAAAAAGCGCTTGGGGGGGTTTTAGTTCACAGGTGTAGCGCTATACAAGTTTTTCACTCACTCATTGCAGTCCCATGGTGAGATCAGAGCACATTTTTTCCCCTCCTGTGCCCTGGGGTGCGGAAACAAAGTCAGACATACCCAAAGGTTGCGATTACTGTGGGAAACGAGGTCTGTCTGTGGTAGGCCCCACCTGTGGACCAGGTCAGAGAAGACCTGGGACATAGACCCTCGTTGTGCTCTGGGATGCTTGTACTCGTTCAAAAAATCCGCTGGGAGGTAAACTGTTTCCGGAATTTTGCTGGTGATCTTCCGTCCCAGGCATTATGGGTTGTATCTCTCTCACTAGCATATTGCCGTGAGCTTCACCCTGGAGCTGAATATAGGCAACTATTGCCCTGTTGCTCAACTGCAAGGAGACTGGTCTTCCTTGACTCTGTGCAGTAAGGCCAAAGTGCTGTTTGAACCCCAGCGCGTTCAAGATTACCCTTCTTGGCTGGGAATCTCCGCTTGCCTTGACCGAAAGTCCCTCACAGTGCATCCTCCTTGTAGACATGATTTGTAGCAATTCTCCAGTGTAAAGGTCCTACCAGACCGAGACTTCCTCAAGGACTTTATATCACTGCGGACCGCTACTCATACTGAGTAACATTGTTATTAACGGTGTTTGATCCCGTTTCCTCCCTTGCAGAATTCTTGAAATTGAAGTTGAAATTTGCGCAGGTGCCCATGCACCCCAGGAATCATCTGTTTGCACAATGACGCTGTGTCTAGATGACAGGCACTGAGAAACCCTCAAACAAGCAGAAGTATACTTCCTCAGAATTCTGTTCCTGACTGTCACCACTTCCTCTGATGGAAATAAAAGGGAACTAGAGCATCCCCAGGGTACATTAACCGTTAGGGTGGAGACAGTTGACTTTGCTTTCCCTCTAAGGTGTGAGAATAGGATACGCATTCTGACAATCCAGCAACAGCATCCAGCCATGTGGTTGTACTGTTTAATGTACTTCATCTTAAAGATCTCAAAGAGGGCCCAGAAGGGTTTGACCTCTTCCGATCTGCTACTGGACACTAGCCAACATCCCCTGCAAACTCCAAACAGGATTGTATAGAAAACCTGCAATCCCTCGAGTCTGAAGTGTATTGTGGCATTGTAAGCATTGAAGCAGCACACCTGTTGTGTTGGACTTGGCATATCCGTGGGAGAGAAATGGTCTGGAGGAGGAACAGTGAGGATTTTCCCGAAGTTACCATGAGTGCCTGATGCCTTCATCCAAGGACCTGTACCACATGCTGTCCAGAAACACGTAAAGTGTGCCCTCTAGGTCTTAACTTAAGGCTCCGTTTCAACTATTGCAACACTAAAGCCGCATGATTTTGCTACAATTTTTTTGCAGTTTTTTTTTTGCTGCGATTTTGATGTGACTGGAAACAATGCCTGTGTAAGTTGCATCAAAGTGGGACTATAGTGCAGTAGGACTATTTTGAAGTCACTTACACTTGAAGGCACACAGATAAAAATGATACTCATTGGAAATCATGGGGAACGACCTGTCATGCGACTTTCCAGTCTCAAGTCGCACTAAAGGAAACTGAGCCCTAGAGTCTGGGCATGCATTAGTGTGACTGATTTTTATTTATTTTTTCCAGAAGTCTGCACTAAGATACAAGTCAGACTTTTTTGCACCCACTGCTACAAAAATTAAATTTTTGGCAAGATACGCCCAAAAGGAAATTATGTCTAAAGGGATGCAGACCCTGTCACTCTCCTCAGAGTCCTGCAGGTGCAGCAGCTGGTTGATGATTATTAAACCATTTCCATTAGACTCGCCCAACACATGGGCTGGTTATTGCTGGTCTGCTGGCACCTGCAGAAGCTACAGTATGTAGGAGCAGGTTGACCCTTTGTTTGTTCAGGGTATACAGTTTTGACAGCCTGTTTATATGGGCATTTTTCTCTTAACTCCTTCCATTCTTCCCCACTTTTGTTTCTAGGAAGCAATACTCAGCCCAGGGTCTCAACCGTATGGCCTTCCTAGCCACCAAAGTGCCAGGATGCTCTTCCGGTGGTTTAACCACTTAACCCCCGAGCCTGTTTTTCAGATTCTGTGTTTACGAGACTAAAACATTTTTTTTTGCTATAAAATTACTTAAAACCCCCAAACATTATATATATATTTTTTCTAACACCCTAGAGAATAACATGGCAGTCATTGCAATACTTTTTGTCACACCGTATTTGCGCAGCGGTCTTACAAGCGCACTTTTTTTGGAAAAAAATCACTTTTTCAAAAAATAAGACAACAATAAATTTGGCCCAATTTTTTTACATATTGTGAAAGATAATGTTATGCCGTGGCATGACGTCAAACTTTTACCCTTAAAAACCGATAGGCGACGTTTAAAAAATTCTACAGGTTGCATTTTTTGAGATACAGAGGGGGTCTAGGGCTAGAATTATTGCTCTCACTCTAACGATCGCAGTGATACCTCACTTGTGTGGTTTGAACACCGTTTTCATATGCGGGCGCTACTCGCGTATGCGTTTGCTTCTGCGCGCGAGCTCGTCGGGACGGGGCGATCATTTTTTTTTTTATCACTTTTATTCCTATTACAAGGAATGTAAACATCCCTTGTAATAAAAAAAAGCATGACAGGTCCTCTTAAATATGAGATCTGGGGTCAAAAAGACCTCAGATCTCATATTTAGGCTTAAATGCAAAAAAAAAAATTTAAAATGTCATTTTTTAAATGACTTTAAAAAAAAAATGTCTCTTTAAGACGCTGGGCGGGACTGACGTTTTGACGTCCCTTCCGCCCAGCAGAGCTACCGGGACGGATGAGGGAAATTTTTCCCTCATTTGCATCCCCACTCAGGACGGGAGAGGACCCGATCGCCTCCGCCGCTACCGACGGCTCCGGTAAGCGGCAGAGGGGGGGGCCCTCGCCCGCCACCGATAACGGCAATCTCGCGACAAATCCACCGCGGAGACCGCCATTATCATTTGACCGACCGCCCACTGAAGAGATGGATATCTCGGTTGTGGCAGCAGCTGCTGCCGTTACCTAGATATCCATCTTTAAAATGCCGATGTAGAACGACGGTGGGCGGTCGGCAAGTGGTTAAAAAGCAACTATGTGGGACTTCCTGTGCAGCTTCCATATCCTGAGTAGCAGACTGAAGTATCTGTAATATATGTAGCATGTCACCTGGCCACAAGTTGTGGATTGTCCACTGGCCACGACACCTGGCCACATCACCTGCCACGTCACCTACCACAAGTTGTGGACTTGCCACATCACCTGGCCACGTCACCTGCCACAAGTTGTGGATTGTCCACTGGCCACGTCACCTGCCACAAGTTGTGGATTGTCCACAATGCAATGCAAGCAATTATATTTGTTTATGTTTTTTTTTAATGGTTTTTCATCATTTGCCATCATTTTTGAGATTTCTAATGTAAAAAAATAGGTCACCTTTAAAAACGCCTATAAACGTTGTGCTTTGCGCGTTTAGCGTCTGAAACGCAAAAACTTTTGCGTCTGAACCCATTTGTTTGCTTCTGGAAAAACGAGGATAAACGCCTAAAAACGGCAATAAACGAGACTGTGTGCATGGACACATAGGATAACATTGAATGTCTTCAGGGGCAGTTGAAAAAAATGTCCAAATGCCTCTGAACTCAAGTTTACCAGCGTCTCGTGTGCATGGGGCCTAACAGTAGCTTTAGATAATTAAAGTGAGTTTAAAACAGAATCGTGTGCCACTTTTATCAATAATAAAGACATTTGACATTACCTGTTAGCTGCATACTCCCCCAGGCAGTGTCTACTCACCAGCTTCCTGGGCATAGGTACTACGCCATAGGCCCTGCAGGACTCTTGCTGGAGCACCGGCTCTGGGGAAGAGGAGCAAAGACGTCTTCCTTGGAATTTTCTCCTGAGTGGGGTCGCCATTCAGGCTATGCTCCCCTGAAGAACGTCTGCGTTGCCTTGGCCCGTCTCTTTTGAGAGCGTAGGCATGCAGGGCTGAAGCAAATCAAAGCAATCCACAAAGAGGGCACTCCTTTCCTGAAAACTTACCTATAGGGTGGTCCCCACCCTAGTTGTTGAGGGTCTTTGTATTATGAGCAGTAACTGACTCTTGATCTGTGGAGAAATGGGACAGCTAGCTGAGGTAAGGATAGCTGAAAAGCGACAGAAGGAGCAGGAGTGGAGAAAGGATTCCACTTTCCTTCCTGATTTATCTACATATACCTACATCTTTATATACACATATATATATATATATTATATATATATATATATATATATATATATATATATATATATATATATATATATATATATATATATATATATATATATATAGCAATATTGGGGGTTGTTCGCTCAAGTGGGATATGCGTTTTTAAGCGATTCACGCCAGTCAGGAACTGTATTTAAGGCAAAAATAAACAAAAGTCCAACGCAGGGGGGTTTTCACTGTCCACACAGAACGGTACCACCAGCCTCCTTGCTTCTGTCAGCCACCTCAGACTCAGGTCTCTGGTCTTACAGCTTGTTCAGTGCACACCTGCACTCTCCCTTGCAAGCCTGGACTCCTCGGGACGGTGGAGCCCAGAACCATTTGTCAGGTGTCCATAAGTAGGCCAGCACACACCTCACCAGTCTGTGTGCTGGAAACCCTCAAAATCTGGACCCAGTACTGGAAATTTTATCCCACCCAGATCTCTTTGAAATCCCCGGGCTCCAGGTCCCAAAGTGGACTTTATTAAATGAGAGAACTGAAACGCCAGTTTCCTCTGTAAACTACTAGTTTCCTGGAACCCCTCAACCAGAGCGGTTGAGAACCCTGTGTCACCACACCCCTGGGGTACCAGACTACTACATATCCCCCCCCCTTGTTTCGACTCAGAGGGCGGAACACACCAGTACAACCTCCTCACTTGACCACGCAAGCTACCATCCACATGGGCCAAACCTTGTCCTATCAGGTGACTTTCTCCGCGCCCCCCCTGCTACATTTACTCGGGGTCTGCAAAGACACTCCCATGTCTTTTTACGTGTACGCTTCCAAAAGCGCTGTCTTCCCATTTCCCTTGGACCTACACTAGCCACCTTATCAGTAGGGAGTTTACTACTCTTGGCACCTTTTTGCACCCAAGGCTGATTTCTGAGCTTTGAGGGTCCGATAACATTAGGGTTACCAAGGGCTCTCTCAATTTCCGATAGACCATCCCTCTTCCCTTTATTTAATTTAGAAGGGATCAGATTTTTAAATCCTTGTTTAGCAATAAGCGGGGGCTCTTTCATTGGGGTGACACTGGTCCCTCTTTGAGCTCTATGTACGGGCACCCACGTACTGTCCAAACTTGGCGTCACTTGTTTCCCCATGTACACTGCATGCTTCATTCTGTAATTTTTATCACCAACACCCTCCCAAGACTGCAGCCTCGTCCCAGTCTCTCTCTGAAGGGCATCCTGACTATCTCGCCACTCTGGGGGTTTTAAGCCATGTGACACCTTGCTAAGCTTTGGGCCATTTCCCTTCAACCATTATTTACCAGGATCCTTCTCAGATCCTAGAAGTTCCTCAAACCTCAGGAAACCTTTCCCAGAATTACCCTCCTGAACCTGTAGGGGGCCTGATTCTGCTTTACCTTTTACCTCTGTGTCAAACCTATCATTCCCTGTCTCACTACAATTTACAGGATTTTCTACAACCAGATCAACTTGACCAAGACCATAAGGTCTACCAATATTTTTGTTGTCACCCATGGTAACCAAACCATCAAAAATCGCCAACATGCTGCATTTTTCATCATGGTCAGAAATATCAGTGCACTTGTCATATTTAATTACACCCATGTTCAGCATGGCAGTGTCTGGAGAGGAACTGCACCCAGCAGAGTGGTTGTCTATGGCAGCTTCACAATACATCAACTCCATTGGCATGAGAGCCTCTGCCAGCAACTGTCCTGACCGCTGAACATCATCGCATAACACAACATTTGGACCTTTAACTACAATCACTTAATTTATGGCTGTGTCATCTGGCACTTCCATCAATACCAGCTCATTAGGCGCGGCATCATCCATTACCATATCATTAGGCCCTTTGTGGATCACAGACATGACCTCTTCGCCGTTACTTGGCGTTTCCATCTTGTGAGCAACATTATCTGCAGCAGCAAATGCAGCATTGCATATAAGTTGCTCTGCAGGTTCTTCATCTGGCACTGCAGAAATCATGTCTGCTCCACTCTTACCAACAGAGGCCTTTTCCAACAAAGCTAACAGGCTTTTTGCCCATCTGTCCCAGTCTATTATCTCCGCGCTACCAGAGGGACAGAGTGGCACAGCAACAAGCACATTGCAGACGTCACTTTTGTTTAAACCAGACTGTGGTAATACATTTTTAACCATCGCAGACTGCAATACCACACTCTCACCACCTTCCTCTGGTGGCGCTTCATCAAATGCATGAACACCTTCACACCTGTCATTGCTAGACTGCAATAACACACTTCCACCATGAGTGTTTTCAAACATCAGTTTTAGCATTTAACATTTCATTATCACGATGTTCAGGTACCATCTTATCCCTCAGAGCGGCACCATAGCTGTCCCAGGCAACCTCCGGCTCCAAAACACAGAGCTTCCTGGGGGTTTCTAGGGACACCTCTGTGGCATTCATCACGGTTGCTAGGGGAGATAACACATCTTTAACTGTATTCATAGCAACATTTATATCTCTAGTGAGCTGCACTAGCACATTAGCAGCTGGGCCATCAACTTTAGCCAACACAATATTATCAGTTTCACCCATCACATTGTCATATTCAAGTTTACCACTTGCCTCCCCACTGAACAGGGCACTGCAGCGAGGCAAGTGCTTTTCCACACAGACAGTGGATCTCCCATTTGGGGTCATTTCAACTGCAGTGTGCACATTCCCATAGTCAATATTTTCCATGCATTTACCAGCAACAGTCTTACCAATCACTGTACCAGGGGTTGTCATATTCATTTGAGTACGTTGTCTATTACTGGCCAACTCTCTCTGGTTCCCATGGGATGAAACTGCAGCAACCTCTGCTGACTCCTTAGCACCCCCTGCAGGCACAACAGGTACTTCCTCACTGTTGCCAGAGGTGATTGCAAACACACTTGCACAAGGATCTGGGCTTGCAGACAAAGACTTCTGCCCAGTAGCCATATCTCCAGCCATGTTCCATAACCTGGGACAAGAAAAAATTCCATGCCCAAGTTGACCACATTCCAGGCATGGTACATTTTTACACATATCTTTAACCACTTCAATTCCTGGCCAAAGGTAAATGACGTTATGGTCATCCCCTCGCCGATGAGACTGGACGTTGCACAACGTCCTGTCTTCACGGCGTTCTAGTGTGCGCACGGCACCACTCGCGATCCCGCGCACGTGCCCGATGGCTGCGATTGCCGCCGGGCACCCGCGATTTCCGGCAATCACGTCAGGAGTATGGATGTGTGTGTAAACACACAGATCCACCTCCTGTCAGCGGTGAGGAGATCGATGTGTGTTCCCAGTACAGAGGGACACACATCGATCTTCTCCCCCTGTGAGTCCCCCTCCCCCTACAGTTAGAACATACTTTAGGACACATTTTAACCCCTTCAGCGCCCCCTAGTGTTAACCCCTTCCCTGCCAGTCACATTTACACAGTAATCAGTGCAGTTTTATAGCAATAATCGCTGTGTAAATGTGAATGGTCCCAAAAACGTGTCAAAAGTGTCCGATATGTTCACCGCAATGTCACGGTAAAAAAAAAAACGCAGATCGCCGCCATTACTAGTAAAAAAAAATTAATAAAAATGCCATAAATTTATCACCTATTTTGTAGATGCTATAACTTTTGCGCAAACCAATCAATATACGATTATTGCGTTTTTTTTTACCAAAAATACGTAGAAGAATACGTATCGGTCTAAAATGAGGGGAAAAAAAGTTAAAAAAAAAAAAAATATTGTGATATGTATTAAATAAAAAGAAAAAAATATTGTGTTTTTTTTTAAATTGTCGCTCTTCTTTTGTTTATAGAGCAAAAAATAAAAACCGCAGAGATGATCAAATACCACTAAAATAAATCTCTATTTGTGTGGGGAAAAAAACATAACGATTTATTTGGGTACAGTGCCTGACCGCTCAATTGTCATTCAAAGTGCAACAGCGCTGAAAACTAAAAATTGGTCTGGGCAGGAAGGGGGTGAAAAGGCCCTGTATGGAAGGGGTTAACCACTTTAGCCCCGCACCATATTGCTGTCCAATGACCAGAGCACTTTTTGTGATTCGGCACTGCGTCGCAACTGACAATTGCGCGGTCGTGCGACGTGGCTCCCAAACAAAATTTGCATCCTTTTTTCCCCACAAATAGAGCTTTCTTTTGGTGGTATTTGATCATGTCTGCGGTTTTTATTTTTTGCGCTTTAAACAAAAATAGAGCGACAATTTTGAAAAAAAAATCAATATTTTTTACTTTTTGCTATAATAAATATCCACCAAAAATATATATAAAAAAAAAAAAAAAAAACATTTTTTTCCTCAGTTTAGGCCGATACGTATTCTTCATATTTTTAGTAAAAAAAAAAAAAAAAAATCGCAATAATCGTTTATTGATTGGTTTGCGCAAAAGTTATAGCGTTTACAAAATAGGGGGTCGTTTTATGGCATTTTTATTAATATTTTTTTACTAGTAATGGCGGCGATCAGCCTTTTTTTTTCTTTAGTACTGCGACATTATGGCGGGCACTTCGGACACATTTTTGGGGCCATTTGCATTTGTATTACTATAAAAATGCCATTGGCAGTAAAGGGGTTAACACTAGGGGGCAGGGAAAAGGGTTAAGTGTGTTCCTGGGTGTGTTCTAACTGTATGGGGGGGTGACCTTACTAGGGTAAAAAAAATAAAAAAATAAAAAATCGCTGATCTTCTGTTCATACATTGTATGAACAGGAGATCAGCATTTCCCCCGCTGACAGGACCGAGAGCTTTGTGTTTACACACAAAGCTCCCGGTCCCCGCTCTGTAACGAATGAGCGCGCATGCCTGGCGGCGATCGTACCCACCGGGCACGCGCGGGGGCGAGCGGGGACGTGCGCGCCGCCGCTAAAGAGCGGACATATAGCTATGGGCTCTCGCCCAGCAGAGCCACTGTCCCGCAGTAATATGACGGCAGGCGGTCGGCATCAAGTTAATGGGACGCCTCTCTACATCTCCACAGCAGCTCCTCCTTCCGGTTGACATTTGATCTCTCGTTGCTAAGGGAGACAGCACTCTTCCAGCTGTACTTTGTTGACTCTCCCAAATGCAGCGACTTTGCGATTCTTGATGCATTGTTTTCAACTTGCCACGATCCTCTATCGGCATTACATTTCTCACATGGTCTGCAGACTTGACATCACTGCCGTTGCTATGGGTAACCACATACCTCTCGAACTTCTGATCCGCCTTTTGGACACTCCTGGCACTCAAATCAGGTTTTCCAAAAATTGTCGCAAACCTTTGTTTAGCGATGTCACCTTGTCTTGGCGACTGAAACAAAGGGCACTTGGAGACAACATGCCCCCACTCTCTGCACCGCAAACAGCGCTCTTGCTTCAGAGCCTTAGCAGGACTTCCCCAACTGCATCCTCTTTCAAACTTAGGACTTTTCACATTAACGGCTGGCCTGCTTGTACTAGCGTTACCAGGGGCAACAGCATGCACTTCCCCTTTAACTGGTGTGGGTGTAGCAAAAAAACAGTCTGCAATACTCTCCAGCAGGCTCAAATCCTTGCATCATCTTTGCAGTCACTCCACCAAACTTTTGCGCCGTCCAGCAAAAAATTAATCACGGTCACTTTAAAGCAAGTTGATTTTCAGTTCATGCAAGCTCTCCTCGGCTGCACACACAGGTTGTGCTGTCTCAAGCACACAAACAGTTAATATAACAGATGAACTTACTTTTGCAGGGATCTCCAGTTCTGCCAAGATTCACCTTTTCACAGGTACATAACCTGCAACATGCAATGCCTTTTGCCTGGCTGCCCTTCCGCACACAGCCAACAGTTCCTGACGTGAACTCACTTGTAGAGCAAGGACCCGGATTTCACCGTCTTGTGCCCGCTGAATTCACCACTTGTAATATTGGGGGTTGTTCGCTCAAGTGGGATATGCGTTTTTAAGCAATTCACGCCAGTCAGGAACTGTCTTTAAGGGCTTGTTGGCCCACTTTTATTGAAAAGGCAAAAATAAACAAAAGTCCAAACATAGGTTTCCCACGCAGGGGGGTTTTCACTGTCCACACAGAACGGTACCACCAGCCTCCTGGCTTCTGTCAGCCACCTCAGACTCAGATTTCTGGTCTTACAGTGCAGCCTGTACTCCAGCTTGTTCAGTGCACACCTGCACTCTCCCTTGCAAGCCTGGACTCCTCGGGAGGGTTGAGCCCAGAACCATTATCAGGTGTCCATAAGTAGGCCAGCACACACCTGACCAGTCTGTGTGCTGGAAACCCTCAAAATCTGGACCCAGTACTGGGGATTTCATCCCACCCAGATCTCTTTGAAATCCCTGGGCTCCAGGTCCCAAAGTGGACTTTATTAACTGAAACGCCAGTTTCCTCTGTAAACTACTAGTTTCCTGGAGCCCCTCAACCAGAGCGGTTGAGAACCCTGTGTCACCACACCCCTGGGGTACCAGACTACTACAATATACATATCTACCTGCAGAGGGTCAGTCTGGAGCAGGTTAAGAAGGGGTTAATTGAATAGGGTAGGAACTTCCCTTTCAGACCTGATTGTCAGCTGAGCATGTCAGAGATGAGTTGTGTGTCTGGAGAGAGAGAGAAACAGACAGCAGCATGCTGTGTGAGAGAATCCATTGTTGGATTGTGTACCTACTGGGGTGAGCAAAACCATATCAGAGACTGTAGCTCTGGCTATAGCCGTGTACTTTGTTATATAGACAATCTGTTGGCTAAAGAGACTGAACCTTTCCCATCTCTGTACCTGTGTAAGGCGCCTTTCACACGGGCGGCTGTCCTGCCGCAGATAAAAGCATGTTTCTTTCTTTTGAAATTCAAGACTCCAGGCACAGCGATCGGCTGCATTTGTACACTGTGATTAGCTGTGTTTACATGCAGCTACGTTTTGCTGCGGTTGGCCATTATTGTCATCCCCATAGCAACCATTTTTATTTTGATGCGCTTCCTGTTTTTTCTTTTGTTCACGCTGCTATCCGCAGCTGACACAGTGCATTACGTTTATCTGCAGTTATGTGCAGATAGCTGCGCAAAATCGTTCCTGGATGCAGTCAAATCAATTTTTTCTATCTGCACCAAACCGCATGTAATGAAACTGCAGCAAAACACAGTGTGTGAATGGGGCCATAGGAAAGCATTGTGTGCTTTCAGCTGCAGTAGAAAACTAGAAAATCCGCAGCTAAAAGCACCATTCTATCCGTCTATGTGAAAGGCGCCCAGAAGACAAGCCTGTAGTTTCTTCTGTTTGTTTTGCTGAAGCAGTGAATAAGAAAGGTAATGAAAGACAAAGAGGGAGATATAGGTAAAAGGTACAGATGACCCCGTATGGCACAAGGGGCCAAGAGAGATAAAGCATAGCTGGCCCCTCCATATTCCACAAGCGCTGCAGTTATCCATTTTAAAAGCAGATTTTGTTCCTAAAGAGGAAACACTGCATGGGGCCCCAATAAGACCCACAAGAAGGGACTCCCAGACTATATCGCTTTTAGCAGCCTGAGCGCTGGGTCTTCGCACTGGGAGAGGCTCAACCCAGACGGCTACTGCACTGAGGCAGAGGGGGACATAGTACTGCTTACTCTTCACTGGTGCGTGAGGTATGAGAAAAAAAAGAAGAATGGGGTGGCGGCTAACCATGACTTAATTTATGCTATTCACTGGTCCTGAGGGAGTGGTCAAGAGGCGGAGCTCTATCACTAGTATGCTGCCATGTTGGCGTCAGGAAAGATGTTTTTTTGTGCACTGGTACAGATGTTCATGACACAGGGATAGTGGTGCTTGGTGTACTTTGTGGGGATGGCTGTGGCAACTCTCTGTGTAAAATCATCATCATCGCACCTTAGGCGGCACCTTATGCCGCCTTCAGGCTTTCTAAGGGTGTAAAATTTACACCCTTAGAAAGCCTGAAGGCGGCACACGATAGTTTTTCGGCATGCAAAAAAAACGTTGTTTTTAAAAATGATTTAAAATGATCGTTTGTGGGCTTCACATCGTTTTGCGGGTTCTGAAAAACGACAAAAAAAAAAGTCGAGCATGCTGCATTTTTAACGTCGTTTTAACCACTTAAGACCCGGACCAATATGCAGGCTAAAGACCAGAGGTGTTTTTACAATTTGGCACTGCGCTGCTTTAACTGGTAATTGCGCGGTCATGCAATGTTGTACCGAAACGAAATTTGCGTCCTTTTTTTCCCACAAATAGAGCTTTTTTTTTATGGTATTTGATTGCCTCTGCAATTTTAATTTTTTTGCGATATAAACCGAAAAAGACAGAAAATTTCTTATAACAAAAAGTAAAAAATATCGAATAAACTAAATTTTAGTCACATTTAGGCCAAAATGTATTCAGCCACATGTCTTTAATAAAAAAAATCGCAATAAGCGTATATTTATTGGTTTTCGCAAAAGTTATAGCGTCTACAAACTAGGGTACATTTTCTGGAATTTACACAGCTTTTAATTTATGACTGCCTATCTCATTTCTTGAGGTGCTAAAATGGCAGGGCAGTACAAAACCCCCCCAAATGTCCCAAGTGATTGAATAATGACAAAAAAAAAAAAATTTTTTTTTACAAAAAGTTGTCACTAAATGATATATTGTTCACACATGCCATGGTTATATGTGGAATTGCACCCCAAAATACATTCTGCTGCTTCTCCTGAGTACGGGGATACCACATGTTTGGGACTTTTTGGGAGCCTAGCAGCGTATGGGGCCCCAAAAACCCTTGTGGCAAAAAAATGTAATATTCCATGGACTCAACATGCCTCTCAGCAAATAGCTTGGGGTGTCTACTTTCCAAAATGGGGTCATTTGGGGGGGGGTTTGTGCTATTTTGGCATTTTATGGCCTTCGAAACTGTGAGGCGGCGTACACACGACCGAGGTTCTCGCTGGAAACCAGCGAGAACCTCGCTGGAAGCTGCATTCCAGCGAGGACCTCGGCCGTGTGTACGGTCTCGGCGAGCTTCCCGTCGGGAAGCCCGTCGAGCAGAAATAGAGAGCACGCTCTCTATTTCCTCGACGGCCCACCTGGATGAATGGCTGGTTGCCATTCCCGACGGGCGGGTCACCGATTTCGACGGCCGGCAGAGAACCTCGACGGGCGGAACGATGTGTTCTGCCCGTCAAGGTTCTCTGCCGCGTGTACATGGCCTGATAGGTAGTGAGGAGTGAAATCAAAAATTTACACCCTTAGAAAGCCTGAAGGCGGTGATTGGTTTTTGGGGTCCCGTACGTGGCTAGGCTCCCAAAAATTCTCACACATGTGGTATCCCCGTTCTGTCTTTGTCTTCTTCTTGGTGGCAGCGGGACACTACTTGTGCTTGCCACCTCGCCAGCTTGAACTGCACTTATGGGACTCGCCACGTCACCACGTGATACTGCAGTGCTGGATGAACGACCAGGGTGTACTAGGCCGCTGGTGCTTGCCAATCCTCCAGAAGGAATAGCGGCGCCAGTACTGGCTCTCTGCTCCATACAAGGGTCCTGCGGTTCTTGCTCCTCAACAACCTCAGAATGGGATCGGGTACGCCTGGCCTTAGCAGGGACCACCACTCCGTCGTCAGATCGTAAAACAGGATCGTATTCTGAGCCTGAATCTGACAGATGCGTGACTTCCTCATCACTATCTGACATGCTCAGGATCCTAACAGCCTCTTCGCCAGTGTACATTCGCCATTTTGGGCTCTAAATTTAGTCGTAGACTGGTGATGATTCACAGGTAAAAAAAGCACCTGGCTATAGAAACGCAAATGTAGAAAACTCTTCAAAAAAACTGTTGGGGATCACAGGGATCAGGCCTGTCTCTGCGAATGCTGCAGTTGTGTGTGTTGTGTTTTTGAAGTGACAGTGATCGATCGATACTGCACTTGGGTGGGTTGGGCTGGGCGGAGGGGCAAAACGCAGGTGCTAGCGGGTATCTGGGCTGATTCCGCTAACAATGTGTTTTTGGGTACCCTAAACTGCTGGGTACACTAGTATAGATCTGATCAGATCAGGTATACCACTAAGGGGGGTGTAAGCGTTACTGGCACTAACCTAACGCTGCCTGGGGCGACGCAGACCCTGACAGACGCTAACATTTTATTGATATCACCCGCCGGGCGATCAGGGGGTTAAACCTTTATTGTGTTATATACGGCGGGTGCCCTGATGCTATAAACAGCAAACTAACTAACCAGCGTCAACCGTAACACTTATATGGTGATCACTGGTGAAAGGGTTAACTAGGGGGCAATTAGGGGGTTAAAACCTTTATTAGGTAATATATGGGGGTACCTGACGCTTTCTAAAAACCTAAATAACTAACTGGCTAACCTGCGTCACCAGTGACACTTATATGGTGATTAAAATTAAAAAATTACAATAAAGCGGCAATAAAAATAGTGGCGCCCCTGTGTGAAAGCACCCTTACAGGGCAACCCACAAAACTGGTCACATGGCTAATAGGCAAAATTCAGAGCAGAATTGCTTCCTTCTGTGGGCTCAATCCCCTATCTCCAATCTCTCATGCGATAATTGAATCACGTGACACTTTTTTCCCAATTACAGTATGTTATGAGATGCTGAAAATTTTAATTCACTATCACTTTATACTCATGCCATTTAATGCCATTATTTACCTCGTGTTTTTGATTTGTGAGGTAAACAACACTGTTTACCTCACAAACCAAAAACATGAAGTAAATTCATTAAAGGAAATAAATGCATGCATTAACCAGTTCCCGTCTGGCCAATAGCATAGTTAATGTGGCTCTCCTATCCTGAATGGACATCATATGACATCCTGTCAGGAAGTGCCAATCGCGGGGCCACGCAGCAGCATGAGTACCTTCTCGCTGCCGTACCATGTGACTGTTGTGACGAATCACAGCAGGTCACATTACAGTTGTTGTAAAATAAATAAGATGTGCTGTTTTGAAACAGCAGTGTCCCTGATCACTGCCACGCCAGTTATATGATGACGCTGTACTGCACTGGTGACAGTATGTAACAAAAAAATTGTAAAAAAAAAAATGTTTCTCTTTCGTCCATGGACGGACACAGCTTCCTTAATTCTTGACATTTGGGTTATGTTCCGTCTATTAGGAGAGAACTAGGCAGACATGTTAGATATATAAAAACATGTAGTTATATCAAAGGTGAACAGCCCTCTGGTCATAATCCCTCAGCTCAGTTTTTTCTGCCTAGTGTAGAAGGACCTGGCTCCCTAAGGGCCCATGGTCTTGGAGAACTTTTTACTTTACTTTTCTTTTTTCTGTTTATTATTTGATCCTGAGATCTACTATTAACTGCCGGCTGGGTGACAGGCTGGATAATATAGATCCTTGTCTGGCCATCGAGCGTGAGCAGGCCTTACTCAGTTTGCTCCACGGGTGGCCAGTGAGCTGTATACTCCAGGGCCACATATGGCCACGCTACTGCTGTCCAGTCACAGTGGGCTGTGTCCGGCAGCCACTCTGTACTGCTTGGTTTGGGTCTGCCAGAAACGTGTCCAGCAGTCCTCGCAAGGACAGGTTAGTAGGGATGGAATAGCTGGGCATTTCTGGGGTGGTCGATTAGGAGGTCTCTAGTCCTCCCTTTCCTCTCTCCCCGTCCATCCCTCCTCCCCATGCTATGCTGGGCCTCCTGTGTACCTCACCGGGGACTCTGGGACCTGGCTGGGGGCTGCAAGGGGTGCCCGGGTCCGCTCTAGTGTAAGTGGTCTGCCTTTTGGTGGGCCCCTTTTCGGGTACCCAGTGTTTATTGGCCCTTATTTTTTACGTCAGTGCGATCGGCATCATTTTGGAAGCAATGTCGCCATTTTCCTGTGGCCGCGCTGTTAATATATCTCATATAGGGGGCGTGGCTTGCCGTGAAGGAAGATGGCTGCTTAGCGTGAGAGCTCTGTCAATCACACAACGAACGCTAATCGATCGATTTTCATCGCAGCCGACTCCAGGAGGGTAATACAATGGCGACGGCCCCCTCATCTAACCCTGTGTCTCTTCATCATCATGATGGTATCGCCACATATCCGCCAGGTCAGAACTCACCCACAAATGATCACGGTTTACCAGCGGTCCATCAATTGAGCATTCATGATCTTCAATCGATGACAGCCGACATTAAGAATGCTCTCACGGTTGCCATATCAGATCTGAGAATAGACCTTCAGGTTATGAATGGACGGATACAGAAAGTAGAGGAAAATACTTTAATTCATCACAAATCGATTGAACGGATCGATTACCGGATTAATCTCCATAATCGTCAACTCCGTGACATGCAGCGTCATGTAGAGGAAATTGACAATAGAGGACGACGCCACAACCTGAGGATCCGTGGCCTACCTGAATATGTCAACGATGACAGTTTACCTCAGGTAGTCTCTGACGCATTTAATGACATCCTTAGCAACACTAACCGCACTGTCATTTCCATGGAGCGCATACACAGAGCTCTGCGCCCTAAAGGCAAATAATCTGATCCCCCTAGGGATGTCATTTGCTTTGTAAATGACTTTAAGATCAAAGAATTGATTCTAAGGAAAGGCAGGGATATGCGCGGAATACATTTTGAGGGTCATCGATTGCAAATTTTCCAAGATCTATCTGCAATAACACTCAAAAATCGGAGGGATCTTCGTCCGCTATTGGAAGTACTCAATTCCAAAAACATTCGGTATAAGTGGAAGTTTCCTTTTGGCCTCTTTGCATACCATCTAAACCAGTCTGCTCTGCTGAGAGTACCAGAGGAATTACCGGCTTTTTGCAAAAAACTTGGCTTACCGCTGGTTGCATTACCTGATTGGTATGCGGAATTTGCAACACCAGCTGAACAGGTCCCCACATCATCAGTGGAACCAATGGAAGCCCTGAACTCCCGGACTCGTCACAAACGTTCATCGTCACCCGATCGTGAGCCACATAGCCCTCAGGCCGAGCCCTTACCGCGTAGAAATCGCCGCGATCAAGCTTCTGTCACCCATTGAGCTTAATCTTTTAAGTGAAAACAGAAATAATCCGGTATAACTGTGCATGGCTTTAGCTTTTCTTTAATGATTTACCCTTTTGTCTTAATAGATCATAGAGTGTTTTTCCTTTGTTATTTATAGCTGTGCTCTTTTGTCTTTTATACTTTGAGTAAGATCCCTATGCACCGTTTTTATTATCTCTAATAGCCCGCTTCTCCTTCGCGGTGCCCTTGTAGTAAAAACCTCCTTAGTCCTGATTTATATCTTATATCGACTCAACTCCCTATCTAATTTACGTGTGACACCCTCTTTGTTCACACAAAAGCCCTGTGTAATATGCATATAGCCATTTGATTCCCTTCTGTTATGCACCATTTCTATGGGTTTGGGAATAGTTAAATGCTTTTATTTTAGGAAGTTAATATATACTGTATTTGTCGACGTATGGCGTGCACTTTTCTCCCCTTAAAATCAGGGGAGAATCGTAGGTGCACGTTGTACGCCGATCCCTACTGTCTGAGCGAAGAGGAACGAGCACCGCATGTTTATTATGGTTGCCGTGTTAACTGGTAACTATGCCATGACGCGGCGCACTTAGCTCCCCCCCTCCGCAATAGGATGCAATGCGCGCGCTTCGTTTTTTTTTTCCTCTCTGTATCCTTGGCAACTAGGCGGACTTGTGCGTCGTGGCGTGTCACGCTCAGGTCCGTCCTCATCGACACCTTATTTAATGATCACCGCCGCCTAGCATATTTGTCACGGCTGACAGCGGTGAGAATATCTGCTCAAGGCTTCACTTCCTTCTAGGTATGCTTGCCCTCTGCACGAGGGCAAGAAATTACTAAACAAGGACGTTTTTTTATTTTTTATTTTAGCTCTTTGAATATTGCTGGCATTGCTCTTTTGATTCTCGTCTAGACAGAGACGGTTTCCATCTGCTTACCACTGACACCCCTGGCCAAAGCCTGAATTGCAGACTGCATAGCTGTTTGGTGTTTACTGACACCCCTGGTCTTTGTTTGGAACTACATCTCCAGCAAATAAATAGGTGTGTTTCTGGAATACTAAACTTTTGTTTCCTCCAAGTGCCCCATAAATCACCCAGTTAGTTACATTACTGCTTTAAGGGATATTTATTAATCTTTGATAAAGCAAAGATTAACATTTTGCTTCTAAGTGGTTAATTTTAAAGGGAAAAAAAAGAGGAAAAAAAAGGGAAGGGAAGGGAAGGGGAGAGAAAAGGAAAAAATAAATAAATCAATTTTTTCCTAAAAGTTCCCTCTTAAATTGGGGTGCGCGTTAAACGCCGGTGCATGCTGTACGCCGCTAAGTGCGGTGCTTCTTTATACATAGCTGTCTTTGACATAGGAAACACTACTCCGCTACAATGAATAGATAGGAAAATATGACGTTATTTATAGGCGGGGTATTTTGAACAACTTCCCATGTAACCCATTATTACATGTTTTCATGGTTTTAACTTTGTTTCACATGTATATGCACAGACGTATGTTGTTGATGGTTTTTCACTACTACATTTATATATATTTTTTAACACGTTCAAGGAGGTTACGAGATGCTATAATACGCATGTACACCCGATTTATTCATCCTATTTGGCAATGCTTACCCACGAGAGTAATTGTTTGTTAATTAGAGTGATTGAATCTTTCTTTACTCAAATCCACATTTATGTGGATTTGGGTTTCAAGTACGACCCCTTTTTCTTTTGTCCTTCCATATTAGCGTTCATGGGAAGTTTTTGCTGTATAACACTTTACTTTTAGTCTTAATAGTTTAGCTACAGGAATATAAAAAGATTTCAGAAATAGTAAAGGTCGCTGACTTATAATATGACCAGAGCTGTCCCACATTCTGGACATTTGGACCGATATTGTGTTCCTATATTACCCTGAGCATTGAAATTCCATTTTTATAAGGGCTTTGGTTGTGACAACCATCTCGTAATTTGATAGATCATTTTCTGTATATCTTCTGAAAGGTCTAGCCGACCCCCATACAGTAGTCTCGCTTTTCATTCCGGACCCCCCCCCCCTCCCCCCATTTCTGCTGAACCCACTCAAGTTTATTAGTGAGTGGAATTTCACAGATAGTCCGGATACCCTTCCACCTGTACCTCTTCCCTTTCCCTCTTTTGTGATTGATTATTCCCCCTTTTAATACCTCTCCTTGTCTGCCGTTATAACTACATACCTTTCCTTATCCTATACCATTTTCTGTTCGCTTCCAATTACATCATGACGACTAATACTATGTCAACAGATATCCCTCCAGTGAAGATCATCTCACTAAATGCCAAAGGTCTTAATATCCCGGAACGGAGATCCCAATTACTTCTATACCTGAAACATAATAAAGCTGACATTGTATTTCTCCAGGAAACCCATTTTCGTTCAAACTCGATACCCAAATTGACTGATCACAACTTCCATATAGTTTTCCATTTCACTAATCCTTTACTGAAATCTAAAGGTGTCTCGATTTTGATTGCCAAGAACTGCCCCCTGATGGAGTCTCTGCTTCCATCATCGATGAAGAGGGCAGGTACTTAATATTAAAATGCACTATTTCAAATCATACGATTACTCTAGCCAATATCTATGCACCAAACAGAAATCAAGTTTCTTTTTTTGGATCCATTTCAGAACAATTAGCCTCATTCAAAGAAGGTGTGCTCATTTTGGGTGGGGACTTCAATGTTCCCCTTAATCCTATCCAGGATACCTCCACAGGCACTTCTTCAATAACATGTAGGAATATAAAGAAAATTAAGTCTCACCTGCATGACCTCTTACTTCATGACACATGGCGAACTCTGAATCCTGACGGCAAAGATTACACGTTTTATTCACCACCACACGGCAGATTTTCCAGATGGACTATTTGTTTATAACTCAAAATGATTTGCCAATGGTCCAAAAAGCTTCAATTGATCCTATGTTCTTTTCAGACCATAACCCTATTTCTTTAACTGTCTCATTTCCAGATGCACTTCCTCGAATGAATATTTGGAGGCTTGACCCTTCCTTGCTCACTGATCCCTCTATAGCTCAGGAGGTGGGATCCAAAATTTAACAATTTTTTTAATGAAAATAATCCATTAGATACTTCTCCTGTCACTAACTGGGGGACTCACAAATGTGTAATTAGGGGTATTCTCATCGCAGCCGGAGCCAAACGTAATAAGGAGAGAAAAAATAAATACTCTGATCTTGCTTCTGCTAATCAGAAATTAGAAAAGACGCATAAACTTACACAAGCAGTGACGACCTTGGCTGAACTTATTCAGGCTAGGTCCGATATGTTAAATTTTTTAAACAAGAAAGTCAAACGCAAATTTGCTCTGGCAAAGAAATCTTTTTATGAATTTGGTAACAAAGCTGGTAAAATGCTTGCCAAAGCCTTACAAAAGAACAAATCTAAAACAACGATTCACTCTATTTCTGATGCCCAGGGAAACAAATTACATTCACCCTCTGCCATAGCAAAACAATTTGTTGATTATTACTCAAAACTCTATAATCTCCCTCAATCTGATTCTTCATTGTCCAAACACGACAGACGAGACTTGATTAGGAACTTCTCACAAAAATATAGCCCCAAACCCATCTCTGACGAAATGAGATTGCAAATGGATACACCTTTAAATAAGTCAGAGGTGAGTCTCGCTCTCAAGCAGATGAAACCTGCTAAAAGCCCTGGCCCTGACGGATTAACAGTAGGGTATTACAAAACATATGAGGAAATCCTCACTCCTTTCTTTTTGTCATCCTTCAACTCGTTTATTCATCTAATTGAACCGCCTCTTGATCTACTGTCGGCACACGTAGTATTGATTCCGAAACCTGACAAGGACCACTCCTTAGTTGCTAATTATAGGCCGATTTCACTGCTAAATGTTGACCTAAAGTGGTTTGCAAAAACCCTTGCTAACAGACTACTTCCAATTATACCTGACCTGATAAACCTAGATCAGGTGGGTTTTGTTCCTGGCAGAGAGGCCAAGGACAATACTCTTAAGGCCATTAATATTCACCATTGGCTCACTTCCTCCAGGACACCTGGATTCTTGCTCTCGTTGGATGCGGAGAAGGCCTTTGACAGAGTGGCGTGGGACTTCATGACCGAAACGCTTATCGCTTTAGGCCTCCCACTTGCCATGTTAAACTTTATTTCTACGCTTTATTCCAAACCTACTGCTAGAATACGTGTGAACAGTCACCTGTCGGACGCCTTCTCTGTATCGAATGGTACTCGCCAGGGATGCCCTTTATCACCATTGATCTTTATACTCTCATTGAAACCACTGTTAAACCATCTGAGATCCAATTCTAGCATTAAAGGTGTAAAAATTAAAAATCACACATATAAATTGGCTGCTTTTGCAGATGATGTCCTTTTGTTCCTCACAGATCCGCTTACCTCTATACCCAACTTACTTGACGATTTTGCTAATTTTAGAACCCTATTGAACTTTCAAATCAATTTCTCCAAATCCACTGCCCTTAACGTTTCATTGCCCACAACACTATGCAATTTATGCCAATCTGACTTCCCCTTCTTTTGGAGTACCCAAGCCATTAAATACTTGGGTATATTACTTCCAATTTGTCTTTCCGACTTGTACTCCCTTAACTATACTCCCCTATTACAAAAAATTCGATCTGATCTCTCAAAATGGTCTTCGGGCCTCTTTTCATGGTTTGGCAGGGCTGCGATCGTCAAAATGAATATTCTCCGAAGAATCCTGTATGTCTTACAGACTGTTTCTATTACGATCCCCCAAGCCTTCTTTTCTTCATTTTAAGAAAATGTGCACATTGTTTATCTGGAATAAACTCCGCCCGAGATTCAGTTATGATAGGCTTACTGCCCCGAAACCATCAGGTGGTATAGGTCTACCTGACATGTACAAATATTACCAAGCTTGTATCCTAACCAGAATTATTGATTGGGATATTCATTTTGACCACAAAGATTGGGTTAGATTGGAACATTTATTCTCACCTATTCCTCTCTCTCAAATCACTTGCATTAAAACCACTGATATTCCCTTGGCGTGTAAACAACATCCTCTGATCCATCCGACTATCCTTACATTTCGTCGAGCTTGTAATAAACACAAGGTTTCCTCTCCGAATGGTCCAATGACTCCTATTACACTTAATCCTGGTTTTACACCAGAAATGCATGAAGATTTTTTACCTAAAAGTTGGCCCCATTCAAAAGTAAGGGCAGGACAGTTCTTCATTGGTGACGAGTTTATATCCCAATCCAAGTTGGCCGATAAATTGAAAGTGGAGTCATTTCCGTTTTGGACCTATGTTCAATTAAGGAACTTCTTCCTGAAACCTAACCCCAGACCGAATTGGTTGAGAGAAAAAAGTGACTTTGAAAAATGGTATGAGAACGATGGACCTCTCAGGCACTTAGTCTCAGCTACATATTCTCTACTATTTTCCGATCAGACACCTAAAATTAATTGGGCTAATCAACTTTGGGAAAGAGATCTCTCGCTGGATTTGTCAGACACAGAATGGAGAAATATTTACAAATTTATTCACAAGGGATCTATTCATGTCCAAGCACAAGAAAATGTTTATAAGATTCTATCCAGGTGGTATATCACCCCCCTTAAATTACATAGGATTAATAAATCTGCATCTAATATGTGCTGGAGATGCAATAGCGAGATGGGTTCCTTTTTGCACATTTGGTGGTCCTGCAAAGACATCCAACCATATTGGAAAAAGGTCCACAAATATATATCCCATATAACTTCTTTCAATCTGGATTTCACCCCTACTCAATTTTTATTACATTATTCTTCCTCATTACCAAATGGCTACTATCGATCCCTGGCAATGCATCTGATCAATGCTGCCAGGATGTGTATTCCAACTAATTGGAAATCAACCAAACCCCCTTCAATAATTGACTGGTTTAACCGCACCATGAGGAACATGGAGATGGAGGAGTTGATACATCAGGCGAGAGATGCTCAAAAAAGGTTCTTGGATATTTGGTCTGATTGGCTGAGTTTTATTTCATCTGATGAATACAAATCCGTCACCTTGGGGGACTAACCTCTTTATTTAATTCTCTTGATCCATTTATATAACGGCAGACCCCTTCTCTTCATTCCTTCCCCATTTACTTTCCCTTAGTTATATTTAGAATGTTATTTACTTTGATTGTTTCAATATTCTGGTTTGACCTACGGCCTGGATTCATGGAAAAATCATGAATCTAGACTGTATGCTCTTCGTTGATTTCTCTAATATATGCTCTAAATTGTTTGGTTCTCAACGTTTGATATGCTTACCTTATCCAAGCTATGTATTAAGATGTTACTTTACTGTTATCGTGTCTATCTGATACTGCATTCTTCTGTTACATAACACGGCTGCGTCCGTGTTTCCATGTCTTTTTCACTGTATTATTTAAATTGTTCTTGTTTGAATTATTATTAATAAAAATCATTACAACAAAAAAAATATATCTCATATAACGACAGACATTTTCTTGTAGCCACGCTGTGTCTATGGAAGATACATTTGGTCGGTCATTTTCTTGTCGCCGTGCTGTGTCTATAGTCAATACAGTGGTCGGCCATTTTCTCGTAGCTCGCGCCCGTTTTTTCCTGAGTTAACCATCTTTTTGAGGCCTTTTCACATTAGTTTGGCCTCTAGCGATACTTCTCTCTTCTGAATGGCGCAAATGGCAGATCACCTCAGAGACCCCTCAGGCACACACTGTGCGGGGGTTAGAGAGGACGGCAGTGCCTGGTGCAGGGTGGTGAGTCCTGGGAATACCCCTCGGTCTGTGCAGCTAGGAGGGTGGGCATTTATGTACCTTGACTTAGTCCCTGAGTGGCTGTTGTGTGTGGGTTAGCATGGCGTCAGAAGCTGGCGCTTCTTCCCCACACAGTCCTGTGTTGGCAACCGGTGCCCCTGCACTTGCGGTACCTATGGATGCTTTGTCAGCAGTCCTGGAGTCATTTGTTGCCAGGGTGGAGGCAGTGTGTGGGGAAAAAGGGGTGTAAACACCCCTTTCTCCCCACCATCTTCTGGGGAAAGCTCTAAATTCAGACTCGGGCCTGGCTGTGAAACAGGACCCCTGTTCTGAAGGGTCAGAGTATGCGGACCAGAGGGAGTCTCTCCGTCCGGGTCAGCGCAGGAGAAGGCGCTTGTTGGAGCACTTTAACCGCAGTACAGGAAACCCTCAAGCTGGAGGATGCTGCTGGCGTTTTTTACTGAGGTGTCTGCCCCTTTTGGGTCCCACAAGCCACCTCGCACTATTAAGGCGTTTCCTTATGTATCTTATTTTGATACGTTTATAGACAAGGTATGGAAATGACCGCAGAGAACCTTTTTGGTCCCAAAACGCATGGCGGACCGTTACCCTTTTGAGGAGAGCCTTCTGAAAAAATGGGCTTCTCCCCCTGTTGTGGACCCCCCCGGTATCCAGGTTGAACAAGGTAACCACGATTCGGGTGGAGGGGACTCCTGCATTTAAGGACCCTGCAGACCAGAGGGCCAAGGCGGTGGCCCGATCCATGTTCGCCATGCTGGGGTCAGCTTCATGGACAGTTTTGGCTGCGGCCCTTGTGTCACAAACTCTCACTGAATGGGCAAAGTTGCTTCCCCGGTCTGCGTAGAACTGGCCGACCAGTAAGTGCACGGTATTAAATATGTCTGTGATGCAGCCCTGGATACAGCTCCCCTGAGGAGCTCTCCAGAGCCTCAGTATCCGCTGTGGTGCTATGTCGCCTGATTTGGCTAAAATGCTGGTCCGCGGACCAGACTTCCAAGAAGGCTCTGGCAGATTTGCCCTTCCAGGGAGAGCGGCTATTTGAGGCTTCGCTGGGCAACATTATTAAGAATGTCACTGGGGGGTAAGAGCACACTGCTCCCACAATCCAAAAAGGATAAGAAGGCGTGCCGTAGACCAGGGCCCTCCTTTTCTGCTCAGAAGCGTTTTTTTCCGTCAGTCCGGACCCACGGGTAAGCGTTCCCAGGCTGACAAAGGGCCAGCTGAGGGACAAAAGCGTCCCTGGGTTCTCAAGCCTGCAAACAAATATGCGACAGCATGAAGGTTTGCCCCCGCCCGACTCTCGGGTGGGGGGGTCGCCTTCGCGAGTTCGCAGCTCGGTGGACCTCTCTGCTTTCTGACCAGTGGGTTTGCGAAGTGGCTTCATCAGGGTACAAGATGGTTTCTTTCTTGTCCACCAAACAGATTATTTCCCTCAAACCTTCATCTTCTTCTGGCTCGTCGGAATGCCCTGTTTGGGGCAGTGCAGGACCTGCTGATGCACAGGGTAATAGTACCTGTGCCACTGCCAGAAAGGTTTTATTGATTCTACCCCCAATCTGTTTGTAGTCCCAAAGAGGGACGGGGGTCGTACAATCCTGGACCTCAAAGCCCTCAACTCCTTTTTAAAAGTATGAAAATTCAGGATGGAATCAGTTCGCTCTGTGGTCGCTGCACTCCATCCGGGGGATTTTCTGGCGTCCTTGAACATCATGTTGCATGTCCCCATATATGTCGGGCATCAAAGATTCCTTCGTTTTGCAGTTGGGGACGACCACTATCAATTTGTTGCTCTCCCTTTTGGCCTGGCATTGGCACCAAGGGTTTTTACCAAGGTGCCTGCCCTGATTCTGGCCTTGCTGAGACTATCTGGATGACCTCCTTCTGAGAGCTGCTTCAGACTCAGAATTAGAGGAGGATGTGGAGATTGCCAGTCAGACCCTTCAAGAATTTGGTTGGGTACCGAACATCCAGAAGTCGGTGTTGGTGTCGACTTAGCGCCTAGAGTACCTGGGCTTGATTCTGGACACTTCAGAGGCTAGAGTTTCTCTCCCGTTGGAAAATTGCAGACTCTTCAGACGGCGGTGGAGCTGTTGACATCCCGCAGGTGGTCATCGCTGCGCTTTTGCATGCGAGTCCTGGGTCTCATGGTAGCCTCCTTTGAGGCAGTACTATATGCTCAATTTCACACTCGAGTCTTGCAAAGGGAGATCCTGTCCAAATGGGACAAGTCTCCGTTGTCCCTGGATTGTTAGTTCCGGGTGAGCCAACTAGTCAGTCCGGGAAGTCAATCTTTCATTTTGCTGGACGGGGATCACGACGATCACCAGCCTGCCCGGTTGGGGGGGGAGTTTGGGGTGTTCAGTCGACACAAGGTCGCTGGAGACAGGAAGAATACTGCCTGCCGATCAATGTGCTGGAACTTCAGGCAATCAGCCTCTCCACATGGTCTCAGAGACTACAGGGGCGTCCAGTCAGGAACCAGTCGGACAATGCTATGGCGGTGGTGTATGTCAACCATCAAGAAAGAACAAGAAGCTGCAGCATTGGAGGTCGCTCACATCCTTCGGTGGGCAGAGAGGAGCGTGACGACCCTGTCGGCCGTATACATTCCAGGCGTAGAAAACTGTCAAGCGGACTACCTAAGTCGCCAGATGCTGGACCAAGGAAAATGGTCGCTACATCCAGATGTGTTTTGTCTCCTTTGCCGGAGATGGGGCAAGCCAGATGTGGACCTCCTGGCTTCTCGACTTAAAATTGGGAGGTATTGAGGTTTGTGGCCAGGTCCAACGACAGACGCGGACACGACAGACGCGTAAGTGGCCCTGTGGGGTCAGTATCGGCTAATTTATGCCTTTCCCCCTCTGAAACTGCTCCGCGGAGTAGAGACCGAGGGGATCCCGGTGATTCTAATTGCCCTAGATTGGTCTCGGCATCCCTGGTTCGCCAACCTAGTGTGCCTGGTGGCGGATGCCCCTTGGCGACTGCCGATGCAAGAGGACCTTCTCTCGCAAGGTCCTATACTTCATCCTGCTTTACAGTTACTGGCTTTAAAAGGCATGGCTGTTGAAAGCCAGGTCCTGAGGGGCCAAGGCCTGTTGAGGGCACGGAAGTCATCTTCTCAAAAGATCTATCATCGCACTTGAAAGGCCTACATTCCTCACACATAGGGCTTATTCGGTTTCTAGGACCCTGCTGTTTTTACAGCGGGGAGTGGATCAGAAACTTGCCTTAAGCAGCATTATCAGCCTTGGCTGTTTTCTTTCAATGACCCTTGGCGACTCATTTACTGGTTGAGTACCTTTTTGTGCAAGGGGTCCGACATGTGACTTCTCCGCTACGACCACCACTACCTCCGTGGAATTTAAATCTGGTTCTCTCGGTACTTCAGAATCCCCCCTTTGAGAACATCAGAGAGATTACTCTTTTGACACTCTCTCAGAAGGTTGCCTTTCTGGTGGCTATTACTTCTGTCAGAAGGGTTTCTGAATTGGCGGCCTTGTCTTGCAAGTCCCCCTACTTAAAGGGCCACTAATGTAATTTTTTTTAAATAACAAACATGTTATACTTACCTCCACTGTGCATTTCGTATTGCACAGAGTGCCCCCGTAATTAGTAACCACAGTCATGCAAGAGCTTCCATGTTGGTCACTAAATGCGGGCGCGCTCCCGTGATACAGCGAGCAGCCATAGCCACTCACTGTATCACTCAGCCCCTCGGCGAGCCGCGTCACTGGATGTGATTGACAGCAGCACCAGCCAATGGCTGCTCTGCTTTCAATCCATCCGCTCCAGCCAACCAGCGGCCAGGTTGAGCGGCGAAGAGGATATCGGGACCGCACTGGACTTTCGAGGGGTCAGGTAAGTATAACGGGGGCTCGGGGGGGGGGGGGGGGGCGACAGCAGCAGATTTTTTTTTTCACCTTAATGCATAGATAGCATATCTTTAATTTTTCATTAGGATAAAGCGGTGCTACAACCGCAGCCTTCTTTTGTTCCGAGTGGTTTTGGCTTTTCATCTGAATGAGGACATTGTACTTCCGTCCTTGTGTCCTCGGTTGTCGCATCCCAAAGAGGTTGCGTTACATTCCTTAGATGTGGTCCATGCTCTGCGGATGTATCTGTCAGCTACGGCTCCGTTTCGGAGGTTAGACTCACTGTTTGTGTCAATGACTGGTCCAAAGAAAGGCCTTGTGGTCTCATTTGCCACCATTTCTCGTGGATCAGACAGCTTGTGATTCAGGCTTACGACCCTTAAAAGTGCGGGCGCCTCCCTTTCCTGTCACAGCACATTCAACCAGGGCAATTGGTGCCTCTTGTTTTTTTCGACATCAAGAATCTGTCTCACAGGTGTGTAAGGCGGTGACCTGGTCGTCTGTTCACACTTTCACAATATTTTACAAGGTTGACGTGCATGCATCTGCGGATGCTTGCTTTACCTGCAAGGTTTTGCAGGTGGCTGTTAAGGTTGCAACTCCTCCGTTGAGGAGCTTTGTTTGGGGTGAATTTTGTTTGATTGCTGTTCCAACCCCTCGTTTTCTGACACTGCTTGGGGTATGTCAAGAACTGAGCTGCGGAGTACATGGTGGGGGGGGGGGTTATGACCAGAGGAATCGCCCCCTGGGTGGGGCTGTTCAGCTTCAATATAACTACATGTTTTTATATATCTAACATGTCTGCCTAGTGCTCTCTTAACATAACCCAAATGTCAAGATTTAAGGAAGCTGTGTCCGTCCATGGACTTCAGAGGAAACTATTTTTACGGTGAGTACAAAATTCCTATTTCTTAATTTTCCCAAAATTTATGATAAAAAAATTACAACTTCAAAAACCCACTATGCCTCTTACTAAATACCTTGGACTGTCTACTTTCCAAAAAGGGGTAATTTAGGTGGTATTTTCACTGTCCTGGCATTGTAGGGCCTCCAAGAAATTAGATGGTACAGTACATCAGAATTGATTAATTTTCAGATATACCAGTATATACAATTTTTTTTCCCTACAAACAAAATAATATACACTGATTTCACCAAAGAAATGTAGCAGAATATATGTTGGGCTAAATTCATGATTTTTTTTATTATTTGCAGTCTTTTTTTTTGCTGATTAAATACCACCAAAAGATCTATTTGTGTGACCAGAATGAAAAAATGTATTTTAAGTAGAGTGTTGCATGACTGCGCAATTGTCGTTCAAAGTGCGACAGCACTGAAAGCTAAAAAGCTAAAAAAAAATTGATAAAATTGCCCGGTATTGAAGTGACACAACAAGTTGAGGGTCGTAGTCCCAGCAGCTGAGTGGATTTCCACTAACAGGCACTACCATGATGGATCTGACAGGTACACTTCAAACTGTCAACCTGTGACCCTGATTGAATTTACTGGGAGGATTCGCTCAAGAATCCATTTAGCTCATCCAAGTACTAGGCCTGTGGCAGAGGCCCGAGCCAGGCCTGTTCCAGGCCTGTTCCTCCCAGCAACCTGGGTGACACTTCGCTTTACCCACTCTGGCTAGAGTGGCGACGAAATGTGCTATTGTTGAAAGCCGGCTTGCTTTCCTCAACTATTCTGGGCCTGATACTGCAAATGTTCTTCTTCTGCTTCATCAACCTTTCCTATCCTACTTCATGTTGATGTTGGTCAAGTTGGGCCTTGGAAATAAAGCATTCGAAAAATCCATTGCTCACTACCTGTACTCACTACCATCACCCCTAGAGAAGCCACGAGGGTAACTTAATACGCCGATCCCAAAAACAACCAGCGGCTCCTGAATGGGGTAGCACTTCATTAGTAAAAGAGCAATATCAGAACCGATTCAATCATGCAGTTGGTAGTGTACATAGATTTGCTAAACAATGGAATACAGGAATATTCATGAATTTTGTTTTATCTCATGGTTCTGTGAAAATTGTGTGAATGCATCAATGCAGTGAATGTTATCTCAGCTTACAGAGCTTGGATTCATTGAATGATTTTACCAAAAAAATAACTATTGCTGAATAAACAGCCTTATGCTACTTAAAGCGGAGTTCCGGCCACAATTTCACTTTTTAAATATAAATACCCCTGTAATACACAAACTTAACGTATTCTAGTAAAGTTAGTCTGTAAACTAAGGTCCGTTTTGTTAGGTTGTTACAGCATTTAGATACTTTATAAAACAGAAATTGTCTGTGGCCATCTTAAGTGTGGGCATCATGAAGCCAGACTTTTATGACTTCCTGGATTTCAGCCTTGCATATCTCGCACATGCTCAGTGCTGCACAAGCAATGTAATCGGTTTCAGGTCAGGTTTCCATAGCAACAGGAGGAACTTGCTGCCCCTTATCTATGCAAAACTCTCCTCCCCTCCAGGAACCAGTAAATATACTAAATCATTTGTTATGTAGATATATCTGCACCGCACACCGCACCTATCACAACGCACCGATCACAGCGCACCGGCCCCAGGACACGGCATCGGCCCCAGGACACGGCATCGACCCCAGGATACGGCATCACGCCGAATCGGCCCCAGGACACGGCATCACGCCGCATCGGCCCCAGGACACGGCATCACGCCGCATCGGCCCCAGGACACGGCATCACGCCGCATCGGCCCCAGGACACGGCATCACGCCGCATCGGCCCCAGGACACGGCATCGGCACCAGGACACAGCATCACACGGCATCGGCCCCAGGACACAGCATCACACGGCATCGGCCCCAGGACACAGCATCACATGGCATCGGCTCCAGGACACAGCATCACACGGCATCGGCCCCAGGACACAGCATCCAGGACACAGCATCACACGGCATCGGCCCCAGGACACAGCATCACACGGCATCGGCCCCAGGACACAGCATCACACGGCATCGGCCCCAGGACACAGCATCACATGGCATCGGCCCCAGGACACCGCATCGGCCCCAGGACACAGCGTCGCACCGCATCGGCCCCAGGACACAGCGTTGCACCGCATCGGCCCCAGGACACAGCGTCGCACCGCATCAGCCCCAGGACACAGCGTCGCACCGCATCAGCCCCAGGACACAGCGTCACACCGCATCGGCCCCAGGACACAGCGTCGCACCGCATCGGCCCCAGGACACAGCGTCGCACCGCATCGGCCCAGGAGTCTGTGCGGTGTAAGTTAGAAAGTTAGGCATCGCGGTGCAGGAAGAGAGAAGATTAACTAATCTGCCTAGCAACAAGAGTTTAAAGGCATGTATAAACATTTTTTCTTAAAGTAATAATGACATTTTTTTTAAAACTACCGATGTAAAGTCAAATTTGAGGGGGAAACTCTGCTTTAACTAAGCTCCATTTCATGCTGAACTAAATTTTCAATGTATCTTATGGCCCCAGAAGCCACCCCCTAGCGATTCCACTGATGCCACATATGTCCTGTGAAAGCAGCTTCCCTATGACTGGTATTCAAGTCACCTTTTTTTCTTTCGTTTTAATTAGGGATGAGCTTCGAGTTCGAGTCGAACTCATGTTCGACTCAAACATTGCCTGTTCGGCGAACAATGAACAATTAGGGGTGTTCACGGCAAATTCGAAAAGCCGCGGAACACCTTGTTAAAAGGGAGGTTCCCCTAAAAAGAAACTTTTAACATTGCCTGTCTCTTCTTAATAACATGTAGAATCGGCTGGTAGTTTTAAAAAAAACATCCGTACATACCATTTTCGGCATGTAGTCTCACCGTCGCTTCCGGGTCTGGCGGCCGGGGATGGGCGTGCCTACTTGATTGACAGGCATCCGATCGACGCATACAGCGCGTCACGAGATCCCGAAAGAAGCCGAACGTTGGTGCGCATGTGCCGTATAGAGACGCACCAACGTTCGGCTTCTTTCGGCATTTCGTGACGCGCTGTATGCGTCGATCGGATGCCTGTCCCCGGCCGCCAGACTGTGAGACTACATGCCGAAAATGGTATGTACGGATGTTTTTTTTTTAAACTACCAGCCGATTCTACATGTTATTAAGAAGAGACAGGCAATGTTAAAAGTTTCTTTTTAGGGGAACCACCCCTTTAAAGTCTATGGGAGAAATCTAAAGTGCTAATTTTAAAGGCTAATATGCAAGTTATTGTCCTAAAAAGTGTTTGGGGACCTGGGTGCTGCCCCAGGGGACATGTATCAATGCAAAAAAAAGTTTTAAAAACAGCCGTTTTTTCAGGAGCAGTGAATTTAATAATGCTAAAAGTGAAACAATAAAAGTGTAATATTACTTTAAATTTCGTACCTAGGGAGGGAGGGTGTAAAGTCAGCATGTGAAAAAGCGCATGTTTCCCGTACATAAATCTGTCCCTGCACAAAGTGTCATTTCTGAAAGAGAAAAAGTCATTTAAAACCGGCTTTGCGGCTATAATGAATTGTTGGCTCTGAAAATTCAGAGAGAATTCATTCATAAAAAAAAAAAAAAGCGTGGGGGTCCCTTCAGGTCTGGTATGGATATTAAGGGGAACCCCGCCATCAATTTAAAAAAGACGTGGGGTTCCCCTCAAATATCCATTCCAGACCCTTCAGGTCTGGTGTGGATTTTAAGGGGAACTCCACCCCAAATAAAAAAAAAATGGCGTGAAGTTCCCCAAAAATCCACACCAGACCCTTTATCCGAGCACGTTAACCTGGCCGGCTGCAGAAAAGAGGGGGGGACAGAGTGCGGCCCCCCCGCTCCAACGTTGTCTTCTCTCCAGCGACGGGTGATCTCTCCAGCGACGGGTGATCTCTCCAGCGACGGGTGATCGGTCAAGCCATGAGAAGACTATCCATCCAGAGCAGCGTCGCCGACCTCCTCTCTCCGCTGGACACAGCCCAGCGGAATGACGCGGTTAATGCTTTGACATTTCTTATATAGGGGAGGCGGGGCCACTGATCACGTGACCCCGCCCCCTCTGACCCAAGGGGGAAGACCAGGCTTTCCAAGTGACGTAGCCGAGTGTGCGTTCGAGGGGGCGGGGTCACGTGACGGTGGCCCCGCCTCCCCTATATGAGAAATGTCAAAGCATCGGCCGCGTCATTCCGCTGGGCTGTGTCCAGCGGAGAGAGAAGGTCGGCGACGCTGCTCTGGATGGATAGTCTTCTCATCGCTGGAGAGATCACCCGTCGCTGGATAGAAGACAACGTTGAAGCGGGGAGCCATATTGAGTGTGGATTACCACCGATGGATTTTTTTATTTATTTTTTGTTAATAAAGGACTTTTTTCTACGGGGTGTGTGTGTGTGTGTTTTTATTTACATTTCCTTCATGAAATGGTAGGGGTACAGTTTACCCCATTACCAATTCACATAGGGGGGGCCAGGATCTGGGAGTCCCCTTTGTTAAAGGGGTCTTCCAGATTCTAATAAGCCCCCCGCTTGCAGACCCCCACAACCACCGGGCAAGGGTTGTGGGGAATGAGGCCCTTGTCCCCATCAACATGGGGACATCCTCCCCATGTTGAGAGCATGTGGCCTGGTGTGGTTCAGGAGAGGGGGGCGCACTCTGTCCCCCCCTCTTTTCTGCGGCCGGCCAGGTTAACGTGCTCGGAAAAAGGGTCTGGTGTGGATTTTTGGGGGAACTCCACGCTATTTTTTTTTAATTTGGGGTGGAGTTCCCCTTAAATCCACACCAGACCTTAAGGGCCTGGTAATTGAATTTGGGGGGACCCCCACGCTTTATTTTTTTATTTTTTATGAATGAATTCTCTCTGAATTGCCAGAGCCGACAATTTATTATCGCCGCAAAGCCAGTTTTAAATGACTTTTTTTCTTTCAGAAATTACTTTGTGCAGGGACAGTTCTAAGTACGGGAAACATGCGCTTTTTCACATGCTGACTTTACACCCCCCAGGTACGAAATTTAAAGTAATATTACACTTTTATTGTTTCACTTTTAGCATTATTAAATTCACTGCTCCTGAAAAAACTGCAGTTTTTAAAACTTTTGTTTGCATTGATACATGTCCCCTGGGGCAGGACCCAGGTCCCCAAACACTTTTTAGGACAATAACTTATTGCATATAATTAGCATATTAGCCTTTAAAATTATCACTTTAGATTTCAAATGTGTGAGTCCCATAGACTTTAACGGGGTTCTAAAGTTCACACGAACATTTGGTGTGTTCGCAAGTTCTGGTGCGAACCGAACAGGGGGGTGTTCGGCTCATCCCTAGTTTTAATGCATGTGGCACAGATTGAGTGAGTTGGCATATTTCTACGGTTTAAATAATTTTACCTCTTTATTAGCACTAAAAACTGACAACGGACAGGTTCTAATTCTTCTACTAATGTATTAATTTCACTGGCTATCACATTATGAGATAAAATATCAAATAGTTTCGTGAGTAAAATACCTCACATTTTGATGAAATAACTCATGCTTTATTTTAGTGATTTTTTTTTCTGAATTGCAAAAAAAAAAAATTGACGAAAGCTACGAGTGATTTTATCTCAGATTTTAAAAGGAAACAACAAAAGTATCATAAGCATTAATACTTGGAAATTAAAGCTTTAGGAACGATTATAAAAGTTTCTGCCAAATTCTGGCTACAGTTGAACTAGGTTTTAGGTTAAACTGAATTTTCTGAAAAAAAAAAAAAAAAAAAACGAATGAAGTAAGTCACTATGAATTCAATACACTTTTTATCAGTTTTAACCTTGTATGTATGCTAATTTCTGATTCATCTTAATTTTCCAGGGACTATAATTTTGAATATTTGGAATTTAGACTTTGGATTGGACTTTGGGTAGCATTCTACTGCCTAATATTAGTGGCCACTAATTCTTCTTACTTGGTGCAGTATTTCACTCGATTTACAGAAGAGAGCTTTTGTGCCCTGATAAGCTGTATTTTCATTTATGATGCTATAAAGAAGATGTTGAACTTGGCTGATCAGTTTCCTATTAACTGGAAATACAACATAAATGATGCAAGCCAGTACAGCTGTAAATGCATTGTAAATGACACAGGTAAAACAAATAAGAATCATAATTACCTTTCTTTGTTTTAGTGGTGTGAAATTGGATAACAAATGGTTGCTATTTTAAACCTGTATTTGGGAGGTTTATTTAAAGCAAAACTCTGTCAACATTGACTATTTTTATTTTCCTATGCTGCTAGCATTTGTCAACAGATAGGAAAGTATATCATATTTACTTGTTTAAAAAAAAAAATCAGTTACTTCCTGGTTTCCAAGCCTAGGCAAGTGATGTCATACATCCCAGGAGTCTTCAGGAGGGGAGAAGGGTTTTTCTCGGTGAAGCACACCCTCCTGCCTACATGCCAGAGCTAAGAGCAGATGGATTCCAGGAAGTAAATGCTACATGAATCATCTGCCCTTATTCAAGGCAACCACAACCAAAAATACTAGGAGAGTGTTTTTCAAAGTGATGGATTGGTGAATTTGCTTTGAATATTAAAATGAATGAAATGGTGTTTTTGATTTGTTGTGCTCAGATGCAGTGTAGTTCCACTTTATAATTACCTGCCTCATACAAACTATATTATTGACCCTATTGGCTATCGGACATGCACGTTTTTAATAACTAAAAGGTGTTATGGCATCTACACTCACAAAGTTAACTATGAAAGAGAAAGAGAGCTCGTTTCCTTAGGGCCCTTTCACACTGGTGCGTTTTTGCCGCGTTTTTGCCACGTCTATTAAAACGCTCATAAAACGCTCCCCATGCCACTCTCCCATTGAAATGAATTAAAAAAACGCGGTAAAATCGCAGTGTTTTGCCACGATTTTAATTGCGGAAAAAACACTGAAATTTTGTCACGATTTTCCGGCGTTTTTACCGAGTTTTTACTACGTTTCATTTCAATGGAGGGGGGCATTTTAATAGCGCTATTTTTACCGCAAAAACGCGGGAAAAACGCACCAGTGTGAAAGGGCCCTTAGACACTGTTGTTTTTTTTAAGTAAACCTGATATGGCCTAAAATGTTAAGAAAACAGTGATCATGAACAGTCTTCAAATCAATTCTTGTGTCACTGTGGAGCCTCCTTGGATCATAGGCCCAGGCTGTACATGAGAGCTTGAATTATGAACTATACATAAAGCTGCGTCCACTACATGTAAGGTTAGGTTTGTGTTAAGGCCTGATGGCCACTGCTGTGGCACTTTTCACCTTCAGTAGCCACCTTTAATGAAGACTTTATATGCATGTGCTGGTACATGTGTGCTTTCAGTGTTAAAATCATTTCCCAGTGCGTGAAAACTATGAACTGTAGATTTGTTGAGGTAAATAGCCAAGGTTAACAAGAGCTGATCGTCTAAACCAAAAGGATGAGCAGGGGTATTGTCAATAACACAGCCAAGGTCAGGGCAGACAGAATTCTAACATGGTTGGGTCAAGAATGTTTAGAGATACAAGGAGTCATACAGGTCAGAGGTATACTGGCTGAAGGAAGGTATCATGGTTTAGGCAGATTGAGAGCAGACGAGAAACAGGAGTCAAAAAAATAAATAAATAGGAGCCAGAACCATGAACACAGGAACTTGGCAATGACTAGGGAAGTCTCTCGCACAATCTACTCTCAATGCTTCTTCTCTCTCTCTTTTTTTCACAGTGTGATCCCCATACCTTCTTATCTATTATGCAGAATCTCATTGCCATTCCTTCTTGCCTCACTCCCACCACAGTTCTGTGCCATTTCTTGTTCTCCTTCCCCTCCACTCTTTGGACAATGTTAATCCAGGCTCCGTCCTTTTACTATTTATTGATGAAGAGGTTTAACAGGAGAGGGGTTTAGGGTCACAGGATACAACAAAACAACCAATACCAACAGTAGGGGGGAAAACGTTCTCTAATCTTCCAAAGCAGCTTTCTGGAGGTAACAGGGAACGGTCAGTATTATTAGGACCCTATAGCAGCAGTACATATAGCAACGTTTAGCTCTTAGTTCGCTTCTGGCACTTGCACAACTAACAGCCACCAGCAATATCTTTACTGACAGTGTCCCAAAAGCTTCCTTACACCCAGTATCCACAGGTAGAACCTAAGTAAGGGAGATTAGCTAAATCCTTCTCCAGACCCAGGACTTCAGTGCAGTGCCCTCCAGCAAAAGCAATTCCCAGGCTATCTTTTCCAGGCCTTCAGCCCAGCAACTGCTGAGTCCCAGATTACAGTTTCTTGTCTCTCTGGCTAACTACCAGGGGCAAAAATCCCCTAGTAGAACTGGAACTCTTCCTGATGAGGAAATAAGCTTCTCAGACCCCCTCCCATGTATCACCTCATTAGTCACCTTCTGAATGCCTTGTTCCAGGGATTGGCTGGGGCATGATACATTTTCTACTGATCATGGGAATCTCCCATCCCCATGCCCTGGAAATGTCTTTCAGAAGTAGGGGATAGCAATCAAACTATTGGCTCAGGAATCCTGATCAGACTAAACAATCAACAACCACTCCACTCACTACAGTGGAGTAAAAAAAACGAAATTTACCTGGTGACTTTAAACATTAACATTTAATACTATATGCTAAATCTGTACTCAGGTGAAACTAAAAACAGCAACCAGCACCAAAATTGTGATACTCAGTTTGTGAAATGCAATAAACCAAAAGTGCAGCACTACAAATAATGTGAACACAAAGTCAATAATAGAAATTCAGTTCCTCTATACAGAATATTATAATGCACATACTGTAAATATCAATGTATACACCTGTAACGGAATGGCCCGTGGGACCCAGAGGCTCTTGAAAAGTATGGGATACTCCTGTTTCAGCTTCACCAATGACTCTTATGTCTAAAATCATCCTATGTCCACTAGGGGCATAGGATGACTGAGAAATTATATGTTGGATTGCTTTAACATGGGACTGTAATTCCCAATATATTCCAGCATATCTGTAAGATCTATTTACAGGTTATTGATTCTGAACTCAACAGGTTAATTAAAAGAGGGACTCATTCAATGTGGGAACACAGACTGTAAGGTGTTAATATCGTCTGCTACTGTGATGTAAATGAATCTTAGTATGGCTCTTAAGAACCTTCTATTGTGTTGTGCTAATGAGCACTGTATTGTGTGAAGTTCTATTGACGATAAATGTGGATTGTGAGTTAACACAGTCTAAAGGTCAGATGTCGGACTTATCATCTGTAGTTAATTAGCTAATGTAAATTATGTCTACTAAAGGAATGTGTATTGTATAGCAGGTGTCTATCTTGAAAGGTCATATCTCAGAGTCACCTTGTCTGGGTAACCGAATAGTTAATTAGCTCAGGTAAATTAAATCAAGAGCTGGTGCCAGAAGGTCTACCAAAAAGATGTGTATTGAGCTCCTTGTGTCATGTGGTGGGTGGAGATGAGTCATTGTTACTGACTGTATATAAAGAGCCTGAGTTTCTCATTAAAGAGTCTATTCGTTTTGAACCAGAGTACAAGGAGTCATAAAACAAATATCCCATCAGCTCAGATGCCAAAGCCACTGTGAAGAGCGGTCTTCCGCCGCGACTAGGGGGGACAAATTGGAGATGCACCTATTCAACTAAATATATAATAGGCGAGTCATGAGTGAAGCCGTAAACAGTATGTGAATGGGAAAGTGCAAGTAAATGTGCCAGTGAGGATATCAAACCAATCAGTGAAGGGGGGTTGAATGTAGGGGTGTGAGGGGGAGAAGTGGAAAGGGAGGGAAAGAAGGGAAGGAGGAAGAAAAACTGGTTAAAAACAGAGTTGAATTTCACACATTTGCAAGAGGCTTCTTCTCTGGACTTGCACAATATCACCAATGTGTCAAGTGCAGAGGGCGAATAGAAACAACTGTAGGCAAAATGTATAAGGTGTAGAATTTGTGGCAGTGAATGGCAGTATACAAAAGGAGCCAAAGCCAAGGCTCCTTTGTAAACTGCCATCCTAACTCTATAATTTTGAGAGTCTCCAATTTGGAGTATATATATCAGTGGATAAATTGAGGGCAGGCTTGCCTGGAGGGAGCCCATTCCTCCCTGAATTCACAGGGACATATTGGATGCTGAGCAATAGCGCAATGACAACTGAAGGCATCGAATGTGCCCCCATATCAAATTAGCGAACAAGCTATACAAAAAAATGGCAACCACCCCTTCAGCTGTAATTGTGCTGTTGCTGGGCGTCCAATTTGTCCCTGTGTCTTTTAAGGAGGAGTGGGTTCCCTCCAGGCAATGATGTGTGTTGCCCTTTCATATGCACCTTACTGCCATCTTTGTTGTTATAGCTTCATAATATAAATGGTCTAAGCACATAGAGTCATGCTCAAAAGTTTGTATACCCTGGAAAAAATTTTGACATTTTGACATTATTATTGAAAATATGACTGATCATGCCAAAAAAAACTTTTATTCAAGGGTAGCGATCACATGAAGCTTTTTATTATCATATTTTTTTTAATCCTTTTAATTATAGTCAATGAGTTTGTTAGCTCTCACATGGATGCACTAAGCAAGCTAGAGGACCTGCGTAACAAGGTGATGAAACTTTATGAAGATGGAAAAGGATATAAAAAGATATCTTAAGTCTTGAATATGCCAGTCAATACTGTTTAACCACTTAAGCCCCGGATCAATATGCAGTTAAAGGACCAGGCCCCTTTTTGCAAATCGGCACTGCGTCGTTTTAACCGACAATTGCGCGGTCGTGCGAAATGTCTCCCAAACAAAATTGACGTCCTTTATTCCCCACAAATAGAGCTTTATTTTGGTGGTATTTGATCACCTCTGCGGGTTTTTTTTGCGCTATTAACAAAAATAGAGCGACAATTTTGAAAAAAAAAATCTATATTTTTTGCTATAATAAATATCCCCAAAAAAGATATAAAAAAACATTTTTTCCTCAATTTTGGCCGATTTTGGTAAAAAAAAAAATCAATAAGTGTTTATTGATTGGTTTGCGCAAAAGTTATAGCGTTTACAAAATAGGGGATAGTTTTATGGCATTTTTATTAATATTTGTTTTTTACTACTAATGGCGGAGATCAGTGTTTTTTTTGTGACTGCGACATTATGGCAGCCACATCGGACACTTTTGACACATTTTTGGGACCATTGTAATTTTCACAGCGAAAAGTGCTATAAAAATGCACTGATTACTGTGAAAATGTCAGACAGTGAAGGGGTTAACCTGTAGGGGGCGCTGAAGGGGTTAAAGGTTTTTGTTTACACTTACCTCTCCCCGTTCTTCAGCTCTGTGACCCGATTGTGGGACACCGGTGGCGATCGGGCCTGCGGGGGCGGTCAGAGCACTACAGAGCACGGCTCACAGCTGGGCTCTTAAAGATGACGGACAGGTACGTGCCTGTGCTCAGCCATGCCCTTCTGCCAATGTATATCAGCGTGAAGGAGTCCTTAAACAGTTAATCACTTATTAAGAAGTGTAAAATTAGGGGCTTTTTTGATACCAGGCCAAGGTCAGGTAGAACAAAAAAGGTTGCAGCCACAACTGGCAGAAGAATTGCTCAGCATACAAAGAAAACCCCACAGGTTGCCGCAGGAGAAATACAGGCTGCTCTCCAAAAAGAAGGTGTGTTTGTTTTTTAAGGAGCATAATTCAACGATACTTGAACAAAAAAAGAGCTGCATGGTTGAGCTGCCAAAAGGTAGCTTTTACTGCGCCAATGCTACAAAAAAAAAAGCCAATGAGGCATGTCAAGGCAACAGTGTTGTTGAGCATATTGTAACCAGGCTTTTTTGTGAAACTTGCACAGTAAAGGCTTCTTTCTGGCAACTTGACCATGCAGCTCTTTTTTGTTCAAGTATCATTGTATTAATCTCCTTAACCTCCCTGTCTGGAATTACGTACCAAAAGCGGTACAATTATTTGCATGGAAATTTGGTGTTTTATACTGTAGGCCTGCAATTCTTAGGAATAACTCGCTTAAATCTGTCCAAACAAGATATCCCGGGTATGATAAAGTTTGAAAAACAAAATCATAATTTTTTTATATAATAAAAAACTATAAATAATTATAACAAATTATAATGTAATTATAATAAAAAATATTCAATAATGTAATCAACTCAAAAACACTGAAATTTGCTCAGTTGCAGAATTGTCGCTGTCATTATTTAATTTTTTTTATGACGAATTTCACCACAAATCGCTATCACTCAATTCTGCAAGTGATTATAATTTATTATCGCTGTTTTCTAGCTGATCTAAAACCATTTTTGACATAAAGGGACACTTTTGGTTGCTATGGGCAATCTACAGTTTCCAGGCAGAAAGAACAGTTTTTATTATATAAAAGGACATGTAGGGCACAGGACAGACTACTAGGGACAAGGGGGGTGTGTATTTTTTACATACAGTACTGTAATCTATAAGATACACTAAGCAGGCTAGACACTGAGCCATGAGGAGGAAGAAAAGAACAGTCAAAAGATCTATAAGATTACAGTATACTGTATGTAAAGTGTTTGTTTACTTTTTTGAACTTGGCGCCGTTCTCCGCTCCCGTGCCTCGTAACGTCGCAGGGAACGGAGATCGGCGGCACACGGGGACGCTGTGTGACTCGAGCGAGCACCTGCTCGCTTACACAGCGTGGATGCATCGCTGGATCCAGGAAGAAGGTAAGACAGCGCGCGCTGCAGGCTCTGCATGGCTACCCCGAGCGTGACTCGGGGATACCGATCTCAGCCAAAAAAAAACACCCCGAGTCATGCTCGGAGATACGGCCAGGGAGGTTAAAAACAACCCAACCATGTTTTTTCCAAAGCAGCCTGTATTTCTCCTAAAGTTACCTGGGGTTTTTTCTTTGTATCCCAAACAGTTCCTGTGGCAGTTGTGGCTAAAAACTTTCTTGATCTACCTGACCTTGATATCAAGGGATCCCCACATTTTCCACTTCTTATTAGGTGATTAAACAGGCATATGACAGGCATATTCAAGGCATTGGATACCTTTTTTTTTTTCTATTCTTTTCCATCTTTGTAAAGTTCCATTACCTTGTAACGCAGGTCTTTTGACTGTTCTTTTCTTCCTCCTCATGGCTCAGTGTCTAGCCTGCTTAGTGTATCAGTGTGAGAGCTAACAAACTCATTGACTATTTATACACAGACACCAATTGTGATTTTAAAATCCACAAATGTGAGAAATTAACGTTGAATTGCCATTTTAGCCTGTGCATGTTACTTTCTTTGTCTGTACCAAGGTATGTTAATCCAAGGTAGGTATTTTTATCAGGGCCATTTGGAGGATTTCTGTTATCATTATGATTTAAAAAGGTTCCAAATGGCTTCATGCGATTCCTATCCTTACATAAAAGACAGTTTTTTGGCATGATCAGTCATATTTTTAATATTAAATGCCAATATTTCACAATTTCTGTCAGGGTGTGCAAACTTTTGAGCACAGCTGTATAACCCAAATTCAGCCCACAGAGTAAAGATTTCCACTTCAATGCTGCAAATTCTACACTTTTGGCCTATTAACCCCTCTGCACTTAACACATTCACAATATTGCACAAGTCCAGAGCAGGAGCCTCCTTCTGGCACACAGAGCAGAGATTTTTTACACCAACATAATATGTACTGTGCCCTTCAATCATTATCCAATTTACTAAATCACTAATATTTATGAAAAATGTTCTAAATAGTTTTAGATTGATGGCAAATGAGATTTCCTGTTATTTTCTATAAAATAATCAGCACACAAAATATTTGGAAACTATGAATTGAAATGTTGTTTGCTGGCAATTTAAACTGTATAATTTTTCTTTGTAAAGCCACGGGGTGGATCTGCTAGCTCAGCAGGAGATTGCTTCATTGATCCCCGCTGAGCTGGTGGATGACAGGTCCATCTCTGTTCATTGTGCAAGGACAGACCTGTCAGAAGCCCACCGTCCTGGGAGATCAGATGAAAACAGAAGCACCTGACGATTTTCATCCGATCCGATCCGATGGACAGATGGTGAACGTATGGTCGTTCATCTGTTTTGAGCCGATCTCATTGGGTCGGATGGCAGGCAGGTGTCAGCAGACACATCTTTCACTTCCGCCTGCTCATACAAGTCAATGGGTGGCCCGGGGGGATCCGCCTGCAAAACAGAGAGTGGGCCCATTGCGTGAAAGGGGCCTTAATGTCACTTTTCCTGTAGCCCATCCTACAGCACAAATTGAAAAAAAAGTTACGTAGGGATCTTGATGAAGACAAGAGCCTTTTCCCCCTCAACCCTTGCTCAGTGGTTGTGAGGGTCTCCTGGCAAGGGGTCTTATTGAATCTGGGCACAAAATTCAGTCCCCTGCACACATACTGAAAATGAGCATGTACATCATACTCCTGCTCATTCACAAAAAAATTTAACCAAAACAATTCAAACATAATTGATTTAAAAATAAAATCCCTGTATGTCCCTCACTGTACAACGTTAATCCATAGTCAATCATTATGCCTGCTGACTCTCCAAATATAAAAACCTGACAGACCAAGAGCATGTGACTGACCTCATCGGTACTACTCATCAATTGATAGCTCCCCAAGCTGCCTTCCGCTATATAAAGAGAAGGGGTGGGAATAGTGGTTGCATCATTGACCAAATAAGAGAGGCCCGGAGCAAAAGAACAAGCCATAGGCGTAGGGCCGGCATGACGGGGTTAACAGAAACCCTTACAAGCCAGGGGGGAGTGGTCATGAGAGGTGCAGTGTGTAGAGAAGGAGAGGCTATAAATTCTCCCCCCTCCTTTCCCGGGTAACACAGTCTGGGGAGAAAAGTTTTATCAGGTAGGAATTTTGCTGCTGGGGGATTTTTGGCTCTGCCTGAACTTTCTGGGGTTTGAGCCATGCTGCCCAGCTGCATGTGGGGACTGATTGGCTTGGTGGGGGGTGGCTGCAGTCTGTTTTTGGGGCCGCTCCTCAACCGGGACGGCCACCAGGACTTTTTGCCTGGCGGGGGGGTGAGTACCCGCGCAATCGCGGGGGGGTACCCGTCATTTCGCGGCACCCGCGGGGGGGCGGGGCTACCCGCGATTCCGCGGCAACCGCGGGGGGGGGGGGTACCCGACATTTCGCGCCACCCGCGGGGGGGCGGGGCTACCCGCGATTCCGCGGCAACCGCGGGGGGGGTGTACCCGTCATTTCGGGATGGGAGCCCAGCTCGGGCCACCTTGGGCCCCCTCAGCAAAAGGTACAGCGGCGGGCCCTGTAGGCCCCGCAAGGCATGGGGGGGGGGCTATGGCTCCAAGTCGGCGGCCAGGCCTGGCCCTGCATACTGAGAAGGCTGCTGTGGGCTCTCACCCCGGTTGTGCACCGGTGGTGCAGGAGCCTCGGCAAGGGAGATCGATCGCAGCGGTGGCTAGTCCCTTGCCATACACGGCTAGCCACCTCCAATCCAGCCCAGAGGTGAGGGGGCGTGTGGGAGTGGAAGACAACGGCAGACGTGAGGCACCCAGAAAAGCGTCGGTGAAATCCGTGCACGGGTCCAGAGTGCGCTGAGTGAGCGTTGCCAGCTCTGGGCCCTCGGCCGCCAGGCCCGAGTCACCTGGTGGGCCATCATCTGAAGGGGACTTCTGGCCCGGAGCTTTTGTTCGGAGGGGGAGTTCGTGCCCAGGACGGAGTTCGCTGCGAGGGAGACAAGTGCTTCGGCTGGTGGGATTTGCTTCCAGGCAGCCCGGTAAGTTGTTTTCATCAATTTCTACTGTGTTACAAAATGCTGGTGTGTTGGTAGAGGGACAGGGGGGGTCCCCGTAGTCGTTTGGTAGTGCCCGCAGTGGCGGGGGGGGTAGTGAGGCAAGGCCTAGTGCCAGGGGAAAAAAGGTGGGAGGGGATGCAGGTGTGCATCGGTTGTTTGTAGGGTTGGTATCGTTGGTGAGCCATTGGGGGGGGGGGGACAATCCCGACGTTGGCCCTGCAGCATCTTGGGTGCCGGCAGGGGGGTGTGGCTGGGGCTAGTGACGCTGGGCATTCCAGGGTTAAGGTGTAGGCAGCGGGAGACTCCGCAAAAAGGAGGGATCTGGTCCGGTTGTCGGACGCAAAAGAGGGAAGTGTATACTTGTGATGAGGCACCCCGGGGGTTCACATTTTAAGCAGGAGGTGAGAGAGGAGAGCTGTAAGAGCGAATGTGTAGAGGTATTTGCGCATTTGCCTCTGGAGAAGTTAACCTGGTCATGGTTTAGCCTGAGTCCAAAAAAGGAGGATGAAGCAAAGGAGGTATAGGTTTAGACCCAGGACTTTTTGCGAAGTGGTCGCAGTCGTACTCGATCGGGGCGAGCGTGATCAGTGAGGAAAAACTCTGAACACTGTTCAGGGCTTTTCAGTTAACAGGAGGCGATTAGCGAGGCCTATTGTGTTACGGAGGCACGGGATGGCTCCATTGCGACGAACTGTTCAGGCAACGCAGGGCGGTGGGACCGGCCATGTAGGTGGAGAGACCGAGGACTTTGGCCTTGGGATGCAGCCAAGGTCGGCCCCACGCACGCACGCGACGTTTTTTCAGGGGGGGCGGTGTAACCTTTTCCCCGGGACAGTCGGCCGGACAGAAAAAGGGGGTCTGCTGGCAGTGTACTGAGGGTAACTGCAAGTTTGGGGGGTGCTGCCGGTTCAAGCACGAGGTCTCCAGCTGCGGTGGTAACCATCCCTCTTCCCGTTTTTTTTTTTTTTTTGTGAGCAAAACCATTCTCCCCCCGCCCCCCCCCTTTATATGAGTTGGTCGTTTTTCCTCTTTGGGGTGGTGCCAAACAAGGAGCCGAACAAGTTTAGGCTTACTCATCACCTGTCTTTACAAGTGGGGGGGGGGTCGGTCGACGAGGCTATTAGCGTGGGGTATTGTACAGTATGTTACGCCTCCGTTGATGGGGCGGTTGATTGGGTCAGGGGTATGGTCGACGGGCGTTCGTGGCCAAGCCTGACATCGCGGCTGCCTTTCGGCTTCTTCCGGTACACCCGGATAGTTTCCGGCTATTGGTCTGTCACTGGGAGTTCAAAAGGGACAAGTGTCTACCGGTAGGTCGCTCTGTTTCAGGTGCCTTGTTGGCACAGTTTAGTTTGTTTCTAGAATAGGTGGGTCGGTATGTGGCTGAAGTGCCCTCCATGGTGCACTATCGGGTCGACTCCCTCAGCGTTTGTCTGGCTGGGTCGCGTATTCTGCGCGGTGTTTGTTGGCCACGCTGGAACGCATTGCGGAGCGATTTGAGGTGCCTGCTGGCACCCGAGAAAAGGGAGGGGCCGAAGTCGGTCATACAATTTTGGGGGCATAATAATTGGCTCGGAGGCAATGGAGGGCAGATTACAGTTGTACACACTGTAAAGCCTTGCGGCAAAAACTGGCGAGATATTGGGTTCACAGAAAGTACAAATCTGAGCGCTGCAGTCTCTCCTGGGGAAAACTTATTTTCGTGTGTCTTATTCTTCCTATGAAGCAAGTCGTTTGCAGGCGCCTCTCGACAACCACGGCGGGGGTTAAGTCACCCAAACACTTTGTGAGGTTTGTGAAGGAACACAGGGAAAACCTGTTGGTTTGTCACTCCGTTTTGGAGTCCTTTAACGGTACGGCCCTGTGGATGTTCGGTCCGGTCAGCAATGTTGACATGGAACTGTTCACGGATGCGGCCGGGGGTTTGGGCTTTGGTGCATTCTTGCAGGGACAGTTTAGGGCGGGCCCTTTTCCCCAGTCCTGTCGCCAGCAGGGTTCACTAAGAACTTGTTTCGGCTGGAACTGTTTTCCAGTAGTGCTGGCGGTGGAACTATGGGGGCCCTGCCATCCGGGACCGGAAGGTCTGTTTACATGGGGATAATCTGGGAGTGGTACAGTTGTTCAACAGGGTGACGGCGTCCTCTTCCCCGGTTATTCATCTCTTGCGGCACCTGGTGCTGCGCTGTTTCCAGAGGTATATGATGGATTATGCGGTGCATTTATCGGGAGTGGACAAGGTTGTGGCGGATGCCTTGTCTTGGTTTTTAAGTGAGGTCAGGTTCTGGTTTTGGTGCAGGAGGCAGAGGAGCAAGTTTTCCCCTGTCCAGTGTGAGTGGGGAGGATTAAGTTTTAATCATCTCCCAGAAGGTCGGTAAAGTGAGAAAACATGGGCGGCCTAAGAGAAGGTCTGGTTGGTGTGGCAGATGTTGGTTCGGGAGGTGGAGGTGTAGCTGGCGGTTCCAGAGGTATGGGTTCTGATTCGGTATTGTTTGTCCAGGAACATAGAGGCTGGGTGCCACAAGCGCTCAAGGGATATAGCCAGCAGGAACGGCGGATGGATACGCAGCGCCCAGTATCGTTGCATCTTGAGGGGCGTTATGGGGAATGTGGTGACATTGTGTTTATCACGGGATGGGGTTGTGTCGTTTATGCACAGTGTTTTGGTCTGGCAAATTTTTGGAGCATTCAGGGTGGGCGAGTTAGTTGCCCCCCCCCCCCAAGAAACAGTTCAAGGCGGGATGTTGGCTGCTGATGTGTGGAGGGCACATGAAGGGACCACACTGCTTCTAAGCAGATCCAAAACGGATCAGAGGGGGTAAGGTAAGCCAGTGCAGGTGCACTGTTGTTGGTTTATGCCTTTGCCCAGTCGGGCTGGTGTGGGAAGTCCGGCAGGTACGCCCGAAGGTGGGCGGTTCATTTGGTTACATGAGTAAGGGGCTCCAGGTCGCGGTAACAGTTCGTGGCAGGGTTTCAGAAAGGTTTGGGGGCATTTGTCTAGTGGAGAAGGAATTCTTGGGCATTCCATTAGGATTGGGGCAGCGCCAGAGGCTGCACGTGATCGTCTTGACGAGGAAACAGTCAAGGGGATAGGCAGGTGGGAGTCGAGGAGGTTTCGACCAGATGTAGGCACAATGGTTGGTGGGCCTGGCGTAAGGGTAAGTTGGTGGTTGCATCAATGGTTGTATATGTTGCTTACTGTCTTTCAGGTACAGTGCAAGGATTGGTCTGGAGTATGGGCCACTCTTTTGGAGATTGGGGGGGGGCTGAGAGAGCGTATATGTGACCGGTGGGTCGACATCTGGGGGTCCCGAGGCGGCAGGCTCGTGTACATTGGTTGCGTTTCCCAGGAATGATGTGGAAGTAGAGTGGTATCGGAAGTACACAGGTTTGCCCGTTGGGACCGACCACTGGAGGTACTGGTTCTCCATGTAGGACAAATGATTTAGGGGGTGAGGTCAATGCTGGGGTTGTGAGGTTCCCACATACGATAGTGGTATGATCGGTCATGGTGGCTGGGACATCATAGAGGATGGCCAGACAGTGGAGGGGGTGAAAAAGAGCTTGGTGGAAGATGGACAGAGAGGTGGTGGGGGCACTGCGGTCAGTGGTCGTCTCTGAGCCAGCCTGTCGGCTTGAGGCCTATGACCAGGGGTTAGATAACGCAGTGCCAACCAAATGTGGTTAGTAAGTAGAAACGGGGGCCTGGTGGTCAGGCATCTGGGAGTTGGAGGTGTCTACGTGAAGATACCTTAGGAGTGATGGAGTTTACTGCACAGATGTTGGTATCGATATGGTGGGGGTTGGGCCCGTAGGATGGGGTACAGCAAGCATTGAGGGTGTGGAGGTGCGCCCAAAGGCAAGGGGTTACCTTTGGGTGCTGGTGGCGGGTGTTTGGACTTTGCAGGAGAAGAAATTACCCCAAATATGGATGCCATTACCCAGAGGTGGTATGGGTTCTGAAGGGGTGTGGTTTCCAGTCTACCAAGGTGTAGCTGGAATGTTGGTTAATGGGGGCACTGCGGTCAGTGGTCGTCTCTGAGCCAGCTTGTCGGCTTGAGGCCTATGACCAGAGGTGAGGTACCGCAGTGCCAATAAAATGTTATAATGTTAAAAGGTTTTACAGGTCAGTGTTAGTGGTGCCTGCAAAGTCCAGCACTAGTATGAGAAGAACTGTTTTTCTCAGGAATTATATGGTTTATATATGTTATTTATTATTGGAAGTTATCTAAAATAAAGGAGGCTGCTACGGACAGTTTTACTCCAAGTTACAGTGGTGGTCTCATTATTATTAAAGGTTTAAGGGGGAGTATAAACAGTGTGTCCTAGCAGTAAAGGTTATATTTGGGATACCATAGTCATGGCCATTGACAGCGGTGTCACTGTTATCCCCACCACTTTGCCAAGGCGTTCTGGTTATAAAAGGCAATGTGCTAGAGACTTTGGCAGTTGCTAGAGATGCAGCAGTTTGATAACTGCTGCTTCCTTAGATACTGTATCAGAGGGAAATTGTCATACAGAAGCAGTAGACATTATATATTATATTATTTCTATATAAGATACTTTGCTACTGATAAACAGGGGGCCACAAGGAGAAAGCATTTACCCAAATGCCCCAGCAGCCAAAATTTGGTCTAAGCTTTCAGTATTATGGGATTTTGTGTCTGCTGATGTGTTTAATTTGTGTCTGAATCATGATGATTGTGTCTCTGCAGACATATGTGTGTTTGCTTCTATATAGCACTTATTGGGTCTGTGCTGATATGTTGCTTGTTTTGGCACTATAGCATTAACTGTGTTTCTGTGGCAGAGGCGTATTTAGTGAAAAGAGCGCTTATGGCAAGCACTGAAACTGCGGCCCTGTCAAAACATTTGAAACCCGTCTTTCAGATAACCTTAACAAAACAGCCAACAAAACTACAAGTCAAGGGCTTTATTACCACTTACACCAGAGTCAATAGCGTTACATCTTGTATCAGAGTTCCCCGAGAGCGCTCCTTACATCGGAATCCACAGAGTTCCCCTTCACACTGGGAAATCTGATCTAAAGAATGCTGTGGACTCTGGCGTCATCTTTATATACACTGTAAGGGGGGGACACAAAGGGGATCTCTGCGGACAGGGATGCAGGGGGGGGGCACTGATGTGAGGGGGTATCTGGATATCACAGAGTCCAGAGATCCCACTTACATCAACGTTCCCCTTTACCCCAGATTCCCTCTTAAAGCAGTGTGCCAGACAATAAGTATTTCTAGACAGGGGTTTTTACTTTATCTGACCAGCCCTCCCTCCACTGTATGTGTGAGCATTTCCCCACCTCCATGCGACTACAAATTCCAGCATAGTAGGCTGTGCTCGTATTCCTCTGCCGCTCCCCAGTCCCCCCCCACACAGTGTTACTGAGAATGATGACTGCACTGATATACAAGAGGACACCCTCTCTCCCTGCCTGCTGCAGTGCTGCACAAACCCAACCACTGCCAGAGTCTATGCCCCCACTACCAACTTACCAGAGACCAGGGCCGCTGTTGGATATCATGGGGCCTGCTACAGCCTACCTAATGGGGCCCATGACCTCACCCCTGGGCCCATCCCTGGCCCTGCCCTAACCTCAAAAAATAATTCAGCTATCTTCAAGTAATATTTATCATCCCTTGTGATACCTTGGGTAGTGACCTCTTTATGGAAAAATCTGGGGTTTATTAGACCCATTGATCCCTCCTCTGCCCTCCAAGGCTTATTGGTTGCTTTCTTAGCTGGTACCAGCCAGGTTAATGCAGAACCGATACTGGAAGTGAGGAAATCTTCATAACTTATGGCCTCAGTTGTCACAGAGGAGAGGGAGAAACTGATGTTCCCCCTCCTTCTTTGTGCACTGCCAATCCGACCAGATGGAATGGGAGAGCCTTAATTTGCCATTAACTACATACAAGCGGAGAGGAGTTGATATTTCAGCAAGCTGAATTAGAAAAAATAATCCAGCCATTTTACAGCCTCGTGTGCCCCTGTGTTTGATCTCACAAGCCCCAAAAAATTATGATTTAGACTACAAAGGAGCCATGGCCTGCATGGAGAGGGGAAAGCATGAAAAATTTGCCTACATCTTAATCAAGAGGATCAGTCTCAGCATAAGGCACTGGCAGTACGGCCGTCCCTCCTGCTGGGCAGGTGGCTGGGCTCTACTTTTGCACTGATAGGACCTTGAGTCAGATGGCCTGTGAGGAGACATCTCCTGACAGAGTCCACAATCCAGGTGTCCTGTTGAGGTACACCAGCACAATGCCACCGCTATAGTCCTGGCTATAGCATTCCTGACAGCAGGCAGAGGAGTGATATTCAGCTGTCAGGGCTGCTGTAGCCGGAACTATAGAGGTAGCATCTGGAAATGAAGCTGCCTGCTTACTCCACGACCAGTGACTCCACTCACATGAGTAAGAAATTAGAAATGGTCCCACTTGCAGCGCTGCCATTGCCCATTAGCAAAGGTGCTGAAAAGGAGATCCAGCCTATGCTCGGGAGCCTGGAGAGAAGAAGAGACCATCTGACCCTGATAAGTGCATTGCTGCCCAGCCACTCACCAGCGCCCCCTTCATATGGCGCCCATGGCACTTGGTTCAGTGGACAATCGTTCCCATGAGAATGTATGCTGAAATACTCTCATTAACGGAAATAAGATGTGTGCCTCACGCCAGAGTTATGCCGTGTACACACGGTCGTTTTTTGCGATGAAAAAAAACGACGTTTTTTAAAACGTCATTTAAATTGATGGTGTGTGGGCAAAACGTCGTTTTTTGTCTTAAAAAAAACGACCAAAAAAAAATTCCAACATGCTTGAATTTTTTGTGTCGTTTTTCAAAACGTCGTTTTTTGTTTCACAAAAAGTCACCGTGTGTAGCAAAAACGTCGTTTAAAACGACGTTTTTCAACCCGCGCATGCCCAGAAGCTAGTTATGAAGCGAGCTTCAATGGAAAAGTGTGGTGAACGTAACCTCGTTTTTTGTGAAAAAAACGATGGTGTGTATGCAACATCGTCTTTGAAAGTGACGTTTCAAAAACGTCGTTTTTTACTTCACAAAAAACGTCGTTTTTTTTCATCGCAAAAAACGACCGTGTGTACGCGGCATTAGAAGCTGGACATTTTCATGTTTGGGTTCCAGATGCCTACACCGGGTTCGGGGGGTGTTGGGCAGGGAGGGGGGGAAATTGTCTGCGGGTGGTGCCACCGTTGTGGCCCTAAAGGGTTAAGACCAAATTGTATTATGGAGATGTATTGGGGCATGTTATAATGACCGGGATGTGGGGTGTAATGTATGGGAGACAGAAGATGTTGCAACTGACCAGTGAACTATGGTCCCTGCTGGGATGGCGAATAGCTACATATCAATTAGAGACATGACAACAATTAAGTTCCTGACGTGGAGCGTCAGAGGCATAAGGGATAAAATTAAACGAATGGCAGCCCTCGCATATTTGAAAGCACAGAAAGCCAACGTAATTGCCTTGACCGAGATTCATGTCACAGGTCATCTGCAGGCTGCATTGAAGCGTCCATGGATAGGCTGGGCGTACCACAGCACACACACCAGTTTTTCTAGAGGGGTGTCATTGTTGATAACTAAGGCCACCCCATTTGAGCTAATAACTCTGGAGTCAGACCAGCAGGGGAAATATATATTTATTAATGCATTAATTGATGGTATTCCCATGGTATTAATTGTGTGCTATACCCCCCCCTTCAGCTCAGAAGTCGTGATGGCAGGCCTGGCGTTTCCGCTGTTTGGATGGGGGATTTTAACATGACTGTGGACCTGTATTTGGATCGCCCGATTGGTGCTAGTGGGGGGGGGGTTGAGCAGACTTTTGCAGGAGTTTGCTCTGGTGGATGTCTGGAGGCACAGGAACCCAGAGGTTAGGGCATATACGTGCCATTCGGCGAGCTACTCTACTATGTCACGTATAGACTATATTCATGTCAAGGTCCCTGATGCCGAGAGTGGTTGGGGCAGGATTTGCTCCTCGGCCCTCTCGGATCACTCACCATGCTGGGCACAGATGTCCCTGCTGGGGGTGGCACCTGAAAGGGTGTGGAGACTTAATCCATACTAGCTGACTGCCCTGACGGAACATGATAGCGTGTCAAGGGAACTGCAATTCTTCTTCTCGGAGGGTCGAGACTCAGCCTGGGTTAATGGTCACTGGGATGCATTTAAACTACATGCGCGCAGAGTCCTAGACAATAGAATAAATAGGCTTAAAGCATCCTCGAGGGCTGTGGTCTCTATATCAGAGGACACGCTGCAGGACCTGGAAGGGGCGCACAACAAACCAGCCATCTCTGGAAAACCTTACCAGGGTAAAGCTACAATCCAGGGTGGTGTCACAACTACTTATGGAAAAGGCTAAACAGCGTGTGTTCTTTTGTAAGACCAGGGTCTATGAGCATGGAGAAAAGGCAGGGAAGATGTTGGCATATCTGGCGCACCTAGAGGATAGACCTCCGGTGGTGGTCACTCTGGTAGAACCAAATGGCTCGGTTATCACGGACCCTCCGAGGGTAGCCGACAGATTCCAAAAATTATACGTGGGTTTATACAGGTCACAGTGTCATAACACACCACTGGAAATCAGGGAGTATTTGCATAGATTACACTTTCCCCGGTTAAACTCAGAACAATCTAAACTGCTAGAGGCCCCTGTCACCACGCAGGATATAGATAATGCAGTGTCACAGCTGGCCAAATCTAAGGCGCCGGGACTAGATGGCTTGCCCTTGGAGTTTTATACTACATACTCAGAGATCTTAGTTCCTAGACTTAAAGACCTGTTCCATTCCATATTCGAACTGGGAGCTCTCCCCTCTTCGATGCAGGAGGCGCAGATTATAGTTCTCCCAAAGCCGGGCAAGGATCCACAATACCCAGAGTCATACAGACCTATATCTCTGTTGCCGGTGGATATTAAGATCCTGGCTAAGATACTGGCCTCTAGATTGAATGAGGTGATTCTTTCCTTAGTGCACCCGGACCAGACCGGGTTCATGCCGGGGAAGAATACAGCAATGAATATACGCAGGCTATTCATGAATATTCAAGCCCAACATGATAATATGGGAATGAGGGTAGTGGTGGCCTTAGATACGGCCAAAGCATTCGACTCAGTCGAGTGGCCATATTTGTGGGAATGCCTGAGATGTTATTGGTTCGGCCCAAATTTCATCAAATAGGTGCAGCTCCTATATCAGACCCCTAAGGCCAGGATCTTTGTCAATGGCTGGCTCTCGGACCAGATCTCCCTGGAGCGGGGCACGAGGCAGGGCTGTCCCCTGTCTCCGCTCCTGTATGCTTTGGCAGCGGAACCCTTGGCTATTGCCATACGAATGAGCCCGGAGGTGATCGGCCTTAAAAAAGGTGACATCTAGGGAAAAGATAGGAATGTATGCAGATGACACGGTCCTATACCTAGCAGACCAGGGCCCCTCGTTGACGGCGGCATTGAATATTATTGAGGAAGTAGGTAGTTTCTCGGGGGTTAAAGATAAATTGGGACAAATCTAAAATTCTCCCATTAGATCAGTTCCCTCCATCGGAGATCTGCCCGGAACTACCATTGCAAAGAGTGGCGGAGGTGAAGTATCTTGGAGTATTGGTCACTAAGAATTTGCAAGACTACGTGTCTCTTAATGTAGATCCCCTATTTGCAATTATTAAATCCAGAACCCAGGCCTGGGCGAGATTACCTCTGGGGGTAATGGGCAGAATAAACTTAGTCAAAATGATCTTACTGCCCAAAATGTTGTATATGATATGGCACGCTCCTCTGTATATCCCCCTGAAAATATTTAAACAGATGGAGGCAATACTGAACTCTTTTTTGTATGGGGCGCGGGTAGACATAAATTGGCATGGCATGTACTTAAGAATCCCACATTAGAGGGGGGCTGCTCCCTCCCTGATATTCAGGACTACTACGTAGCGTCACAACTATCCCATCTATATCACTATAACAAGACTGAGTCGAGGAGGATTAGGTCAATGGTCTGTAATAAACCGGAAAGTGCTTTCCATACTCCCTGCCAAGCGGTATTTAGGAAGGGACAGGGTGGATGCAAGACCCTGCAGTTTGAGGCAGGGATGCTAGTACATCTTCAGAAAGTGTGGGACATCGCCCTTAAAAAGCAGGATCGATCACACATTCATTCACACACGCCGCTATGGGGTAACGGAGGCTTGCCTGAGTTGATTTCTGTACCAGATTCACAAATATGGGCCTCTGCTTTATCTATCCCAGATTATTTTCCAATATTTTTATTGAGTTTAAAAAAAAAAAAGGTACAGCAGAAAGACAGGCATGGCCTGTCCGCATACGTAACATTAAGTAACAGGTACAAATGTTAGTCATTGAGGGCACAACAATATAATCAACAGATAGCATCTACCCGGGTCCATGACTTAAAGCCTTCAACAGCTATGAGAAAGGAAGGGCTAACTTAAAACCATCACAGGGCCCTTCAGCTGAGAGTCCACCTAATCTCGGGGACCCGTCCCTCATAGACAATCAAAAAAAAACAATGGCAGGAATGTACATTAAGAACGCAACAATAAAGGATAACAAAAGAAAAGAGAAAAGAGCCCTAAAAGAGAAAGTAAGAAAAGAATTGGGAAAAAGAAAGGAAAAAGGAGATGAAGAGGGGAGCACTCCAGTCGAAAGGGGGATCTCTCCAACAACAACCCAAATCCTCATGTGGTCGTGAGGTAGTCGATCCAAGGGTCCCAGACTCTATGAAACCCCTCAATCTTGTCCGCTAGAATAGCAGATAATCTCTCGTTCACCATTATCCAAGACAATTTGTTCTTTAACAAGTAAAAGGGAACAGTAGGGGACTTCCAGGACTTCGCAATAGAAATCCTAGCCACCACAAATATATAAGCTATCAGCTTTTTCGTGCATTTCGGTGTTCCATCAACTGGACGCCCCAACAATGCATTCAGAGGCGACTTGCGGAGGTTGACATGGGTCAGTGAATAAATGAAATTGTAAGTGCGTATCCAAAATCGCCTCACCCTCGGACACAACCACCAGATGTGGTACATATTACCATCCGCAGTACAACCTCTAAAGCACCGCAGGGATGCCCCGGGGACGAAGGTTGCCACTCGCACAGGAACCATATACCACCTCAGCAACACCTTATAGTTTGCTTCTATCAAAGATGTGTTGATATAGGACTTAGAGGCATTTTGTGACAATCTACTCCATTCAGCAAGATCCAAAGACTCCCCAGTATCTTGTTCCCACTTCAACATGTAATCTAACTTTTGGGAGCTGGAGGCTAAAAGACTGTAAATCTGAGATATATGTCCCGTGTGTTTGTCAAAGGTCCTGCAAAAGTGCTCCATGGCTGTGCGAGCAGCAATGTCAGAAGCACGACTCAGTGAATCCAAAAAATGGGCAATTTGAATGTAATGAAAGAACTCAGAGTTTGGAAGGGCATATTTCTCCTGCAGGATCGATTTTTGACAAGGCTCCTCTATGATCACAAAAGTCTGCTATCCTCAGCAGCCCCTTATTGGTCGACCAGGAAAAGTCCTGGGGGCGGAGACCCGGGGGGAAACAGAGGGTTATGCAACAGTGGCGCCAGAGGCGCATGTGGAGATTTAAAATTGTATCTGGTCGCTATGCGGTCCCACAAACTGAGAGAGAAAGATAGAGAGGGACACATTATGGGCGGTCTATCTTTCCCCCTGAGCCACAGTAGGTGGGTGATCTCTCTCCCCGGGAACATGGAGGATTCCAATTCCATCCAGAGCAGCCTGGGTTGGGCTGAATGAAAATGGGTCAAATGAGCCAATTGGGCTGCATGATAATACTTAAGAAGATCAGGCACACCCAGCCCCCCTCCCAATTTAGGTGTACACAACGTCCGCCTGTTCACCCTGGGTCTCTTATTATCCCAAATAAAAGTCAACAGATTAGCCTGGAACTTCTTTAGATCTGCACTCACTATTGCAATAGGGAGGGTTCTAAATAAATACAACACCTTAGGTAGAATAGTCATTTTCACTGAATACGGCCTACCGAACCACGACGGAGGATTTCCTGACCACCTTCGGAGATCGTCCAATAACTTTTGGAACAGGGGGGGGGGTAGTTCTTCTTATAAAGCGTGGATAGGGTTGGAGTCAGGGAGATGCCCAGGTAAGGCAGGGCATCCTCCTGCCAATTGAAGGAGAAAGACTGTTGGAGGGCTCGAACTATGTGAGGTGGTAGGGAAATATTGAGGGCCTGAGACTTAGAGTGATTCACAGATAGTCCCGTGAATAATGCAAATTTTCCTAAAACTAAGTTCACATGGGGCAAAGAGGTGACCGGGGAAGAGAGGAGCAATAGAATGTCATCCGCAAACATCGCGCATTTATGTTTGCGGCCCCCACATGTTACTCCCAATATGTCCGAATGCGTTCTAATCTTGATGGCGAGGGGTTCCAACGCCATAACGAACAGCAGGGGAGATAAAGGGCAACCCTAACGAGTACTCCTACCTATAGATATATTTGGGGAGCGATAGCCTTTAATCAAGAGATTCGCAGTAGGGGCGTCATACACCGAGCGAAGCGTCGTCAAAAAATTTATCCCAAATCCGTAACGTTTAAGTATGAAAAAGAGGTATTCCCAAGACAAGGAATCAAAGGCCTTACATAAGTACAATGACAATAGCAAGGCTCCCCGCTTCCCTCCCCCGTCCCAGCCAGAATTTAGAGCCGATATTATATCAATAACCCGTCTAGTCTGATCCGATGCTTGCCTATTAGGCACAAATCCCACCTGGTCTGGATGAATATATGTAGACAAAAACAAATTCATACGCGTGGCCAGAACCTTCGTCAATAATTTGAGGTCTACATTTATTAACGATCTAGGGCGGTAATTCGCACAGTCCCCGAGATCTTTATTGGGTTTGGGAATGACGTGTATAAAGGCCCTGTTTTCATGTGGAGGAAGGGGGGAACCTCTTCGTAAGTCATTGAAAAAGGCACAAATATGTGGGCTCAATATTTCGGCATACTTGCGGTAATAATGACCCGTGAATCCATCAGGGCCCGGCGATTTCGATGGGTTCAAAGACTTAATGGCAGAGGCGATTTCGGTTGGCGTGAACTCCGCCTCCATTATTTCCGCATGGTCAGTAGACAATGTGGGGAGGGGCAGGTCTCGCAAAAAGAAGTCCTCCGCCCCTGTCACATCAAACGCCCCCGGGGGTGTATATAATATGGAGTAAAATGTGGAGAATTCCCTAAGGATGGTCTGGGGATTCTGAGTGGTTAAGCCTGATCTTAACCGCAATTTAGGGAGAGCAGGGCTAAAAGGCCCAGGAGTCAGCTTCCTCGCCAATAATGTATTTGGTTTGTCACCCAGGGTGTAATAGCGGTGACGGGCCCATCGAATGGACTTTTCTGCTTTCGTAGTCAAGCTCTAGTTCAGAGCTGTACGGGCCTCATCAATTTGATTCCTGAGGTCCACATGCAGGTTAGCTGTTTGATCGCGCGTGAGTCGGTTCAACTCCTCCTACTGACGATGAATAGTATGCTCTCGTTCACGCTTCACCCTGGAGGCCAACTGAATTAATGTACCCCGAATGGTGGCCTTATGGGCAGCCCATAGTGTTCCCGGAGAAACCTCCGGGGAAGAATTATCCCGAAAATAATGCTGAATAGCCCTCTCCACCTCTTTTTTGAGGACAGGGTCGTTCATCAGGGACTCATTTAATCGCCACGGCGATGGGCCTGATTTAGACCAAAGGTCTGTCAGCACCATTTGAACTAAAGAGTGATCCGACCACGCCACAGGGGCTATCTTAGCCGAGGAGACATACGGAAGTAGGGGGGAAAGCGTGAACAGGTGATCTATACGCGAATACATTTTGTGGACATGGGAATAATACGTAAAGTCCCTAGTAGTGGGATGGGAGTCCCTCCAGACGTGTATCAAATCATAGCCGTGAAGGAGACGCGCCAGAGCACAACTCCGTTTAGGCAAATGTTTCAGCACTGCTCTCCCAGGGTTAGATTTATCACGAATCCGGTCCAGTGAGGTATTGATGTCTCCCCCAACACCACGTGACCCGCCACATGGGGCATAATCACCTCCAACATGGAGTGGAAGAAGGACAATTGACCTACATTAGGGGCGTAGTAGGACAGAAACGTCACCTCTCTATCATTAACTTTCCCCACCACCATGACATAACGGCCTTCCTTATCCCTGATCACAGTCGAAGGGGTAAAAGGGACCTTCTTTGCAAAACAAATGGCTACACCCCGCTTCTTGTCAGGACCATTAGACAGGAAGAACGTTGTGTATCTCGGATTTAAGTAACTAGGGGCTGAGGTTTTGGAAAAGTGCGTCTCCTGTAAAAGCAGAACATCCACCCCCATTTTGTGGTATTGCTGAAGCGCTTTAGATCTTTTACCGGGGGAATTGAGGCCCTGGACATTATGGGTCAAAATAGTGTATTGTGCCGGAGGTCTAGAAACCATAGTGGTTCGGTCTGCTGTACTCACGGTTTAGAAGCCTCAGGGAGCAAGTTCCAGAGATCCCCCGAAGCGGCAAACATATCTTATTCCGGTGTGGGAGTGCGCCCCAGGAGAAGCAGATTTGGAGGAAAGAAAAAGAGATCAGATTAGAAAAAAGAAAAAACAATGAAAACAAAATCACAATCAACATTTTAGAAAATAAATTAGAGCATAAACAACAACTGAGAAAATGAAGTAACACACTGTGAACCCAGTGTGTCCCAAGGAGCAATAGACTCCCAGCAGTTAACGTAAAGTTGCCTTTACCAGCAAGGAGGAGGCAAGTTTACCCGAAGTGGCACACGTTTCCACCTCAGCCCATCTCAATCGCTGGATGAGAAGAACAGGCGGGATCGGCCAATAGAACTTCGGGGGGAGAGCGGAGGGGAACCCAGGCCAAGAGGCCGCTGCCAGGTCCGTAGAGCTAAAAGAGAATCGTTGTACACCAAAAAAAAAAAAAAAAACACGGTCCAGCAATACAAAAACATTTTGCTCAGAACCCTTTTCCATCAGAGCCCCATCCGCAATCCAAAAAGGGCCAAAAACACACAAGAAAAAAAAATCAGACATTCAAGTGTTCACGGGGAACTTTTTGTACTTCTTGGGACGGCCTTGCTGGGACCAGAGGGGGGACACTGGTCTATCTCCCATCTCGGAGACTCTGGGGGGGGTTCGCGGCTCCGTCGAAATCAGCCCCAATTCCTGAAGCAGTTCCTCGCCAGACTGAAAAGTAGAAAAGGAGTGGGATTTCCCCTTATACGAAAAAGAAAGTCTAAATGGAAACGACCAGCGGTATTTAATGTGATGGTTGATAAGGTGGCCCAAAAGAGGCTTCAACGCCCTTCTCTACTGAATCGTTGATTGAGAAATGTCTGCAAAAATCTGGACCGAATTCTCCAAAACAGGTATGTTCCCCTGCAACCTGGACGCCATTATCACCTTCTCCTTAATCCTGTAATAATGTAGTTTTACAATAACATCTCGCGGCAGGCCATCTGGTCTGGGTGCCATCAAAGCACGATGGACTCTGTCTAGCTCCAGTTGGTGAGGGGAAATGTCCGGTATCAGCTGCGTCATCAAAGCATGGATAGCCTCCTCCAGATCTAGCACCGTCTCCGGGAGACCCCGCACGCGAAAATTGTAGCGCCTGGATCTATTTTCTAAATCTTCGATTTTCGCATTTGCTTGATCCAGTTGGTCCTGAAGGGAAGTAATCATCCTGGAATTTTGATTCACACGCTTAACAGTGCCATCCATCTTAGTCTCGATACTGTCCAACCGCACTCCAATATTTTGAAAATCAGCCTTCATCCCCGAGGTGATCACAGTGCATGCCTTTGTCAATTCTTGTTGTAGAAGGGCAGAAAATCTAGCCAATAGTACCGTGTCCCCTGAGTAATGAGCAGCAGCAGGCACTGGGGGCTGCGAGTGCACAGAGCTAGCTTGACTATAAGTCAGTTCAACAAGTTCCGCCATCTGCCTGTCGGTGGAGGAGGCAGGGGAGACAGGGAACAGTTGGGGCCTGTCAGGAGAGCTGGAAAATGGGGAATGCTGCAAGCAGCCGCTCTGAGGGGAGGGGGTCGCTCCCTGGGACTGTGAGGAGAAGGGGTCCCTGTGGATCTCAGCCTGGACAGTGACCATAGGGCCTTGAGCACCAATCGTGGCTGCAGCTGTAGAAAACACATTGCCCCCCTCCCAGTACCTGAGTCCTTCAGCGCCATCTGAGCCAGGGGGGGTTGCAGGGGTGGGAAGTCATCTGCCTCCTGTATAGCCTGCAGTGCCGTCCAAGGGGGATGTGCTGCCATCTGTGAGCTTTCCCCGCACCTCGCCACCGTCGTTCTGCCTCTCCGCGGTCTGGGGGGGTGAAGTCTGACTCTGAGGGCCGCCACGCGCTGAGTCTCCCTTCCCCGGCATCATCTTGCCTTGCGGGGACTGCTTCAAGGTCGAAGGTGAAGCCCGGGTCTGTCGTCGGACGGGATTAGAGGGTCGGCACTGGTTAAATTTGTTCCCCGCCGACCTCCTCTGCATGGCCCGTACAAGAATGTCGGGGGAGAGCCGATCCGCTCGCTCTGTTTGCTGATTTTAGGCTGTATTGGGATGAAGGTGTGCGGAGCTCTTCAGACCATGTCCTCCGTCGGCTCCGCGCGCATGCGCACTACCCTATCCCAGATTCTAACAGAGAGTGGAGTCAAACCATTTTTGGTGGTGAGGGGGGAGTTCTCCCCTCCCACAACAGTTTGTATTCAGATATCTACAGCTTAGGCACGCAGTCAGGAAGCAGATGGCTTTGGTGGCAGTGGACCCCAGTGCTCCGCCGGTGCTGGATATTATCTTTGGAGCAGACTCGACCAAACTTATATCCAACATATACTATGTTATTAGACAACATAGGGTAAACAAGGTAGTTCAGGCAGCAAGAATCCAGTGGGAGCAGGACGTGGGGCCTATTGAGACAGAGGACTGGGGGGAAACTTTGGATGGAGTGAAAGCCGCATCCCCCAAACTTTCGGACAGATTGACACAACTTTTATATATTACATCAGGCTAATCTGACACCACTGAGATTGACAAAGTTTCAGCCCCCGAGGAGTCCAATGTGCCCCATGTGTCAATTGACAGAGGGCACCTTTTATCATTTATTGTGGCAGTGCTCCGATATGCAGGCTTACTGGCTACAAGTGACGCAATTCCTGCGGGAATGGACCCTAAGCTTTGCTTATTGGGTCTACTACCGGACAGAGGTTGACAAGTACCAGACTATCTTTATTCATGAGTCACTGTTTATAGCCAGAAAGGTAGTGGCCAAGGCGTGGCTGCGAGCAACGGCCCTGTCACTGAGGGACTGGAAGAAGGAAATAAATGCCGTATTGCCTTATAGGAAAATGATCTATATGCATAGGGGTCGCCCACAGAAATTTTCTAATGTTTGGGACCGGTGGCTGGAGGATGGGGAAACGTGTACTGTGTGAGTTGAGGGGGATATATTAGAGGAAAGGCAGAGAACAGGGGATTGAAATTTGAGTCAGTGAAACTGGAGTGGGATATCTAAAGCCTGTTATGAATATGCTGAGCGAAGCTAATATTATGTACATATACTTGGATTGACATGTTACTGAGGGTTGGCTTGAATACTGATTGTTTCTCTTGTATAATAGGATAAGGTGGAGATTCTGTACTGTATAATTTGTATGCCTTGAATACATCCCAATAAACTTGTTTTCTGGTTAAAAAAAATACTTCTGCATTATCATGACCTTGCTATTGTTATACTATTGTGAGTCTTTGTTATTTAGTGCTGTATTATTAATATTCAGGATTCTTAGTGCAGTTTGTGCAGCTCTTTACAGAATAAAGGATGGCTATACAAATAAATGACATATTGCCCATGTATTGGCAGAGAGGCGTGAAAAATTGTTCTCTGTATGCCTTTGCAGTAACCCGAGTTAAATGAGTGCAGAAAAAGTCAGCAGCTGCATATGTCAAATTTGGGGTAGTGAAGAGGATGAGCAGTACTTTAATTTTAGAGTTAATGTCCACTTTAAACTTGGGTAGTCAAACTATTTTTTTAATTAAGTACAGCATTGATTTTGGATGTTGGTGTTTCACACATTTTTACAAATTGGGGTTATATATAGCTTTTTTTCTGAAAGTATAGGACCTGTATAATAAAAAACAAAAATACACTAAAAATAGGATTTTTATTAACAGCTTAGCTGTAAAATCCTTTTCTTGGAGTACATCACGGGACACAGAGCGGCATAGTAATAACTATGTGTGTTTATATTCCACCATCAGGTGCTGGACACTGGTGTAATCAATTAAACAGGAAGTTCCCTCCCTATATAACCCCTCCCATACTAGGAGCTCCTCAGTTTTTGTAGCAAAGCAATAGGGGCCCAATATCCCCAAACAAGAGGGGCGGGAGCTCTGTGTCCTCCGTGATGTACTCCAAGAAAAGGATTTTACAGGTAAGCTGTTAATAAAAATCCTAGTAATAACTATGTGGGATGTCCCAAAGCAATGCCTACTGAGGGGAGGGAGACACAAACAACGCAGACCGCCATCATACATGAGGGCCTATAACGCTGCCTGCAGCATACTGCGCCAAGAGGCTGCATCCTCTTGCCGTCCTATGTTCACCTGATAGGAATTAGTGAACGTAAGCACAGACGACCAAGTTGCGGCCTTGCAAATCTGAGTCCCAAAGGCTTGGTAATGCATCGCGCATAAAGAGTTTACTATCCTGGTAGGGTGTACCCCAACAAGAAACAGGGGGAATCCCACTCTTTAAACCCCAAGCCTAAATAATAACCTGATGAATCAACATTGAAAACAGTTGAATTAGACGCTGCCTGCAGATAGATATTTAACTGCTCTCATCTCAATTGAGAGAAAAGCAATAACTCTTCCTTCCGCGAAACAAGGTTTTAAAAAAGGGGAAGGTACGAATATCTTGATTCAAATGAACACAATGGGCCAGATTCCCGTAGAATCCCCGCTGGCGTAGCGTAAGCCATTTACACTACGCCACCGCAATTTAACAGAGCAAGTGCCGTATTCCCAAAGCACTTGCTCCGTAAATTGCGTCAGGGTAGTGTAAATGGCTCTACGTATCCCCGCGTAATTCAAAGGGGGCGGCTTGTATTTAAATTAAGCGCGCCCCCACGTCGATCGAATTGCGCATGCGCCGGCCTCAAAAATGACCCAGTGAGCATGCTCCAGCTCACGTCGGAAAAAGTGAATGAAACTGACGTGAGCGTCGTTTACGTAAATCTCTATTCGCGAACGACTTAGTAAAACAACGTAACCGACGGAAAAAGATGACGCTGACCCGACGCCATACTTAACATGGCATACGACGGAACTTCGTAAGGTTACCCCTCATATAGCAGGGGTAGCCTTATGCGTACGGAAACGACGTACAGTAAACTACGACGGGGCGGCGTAAAAACATTCGGGAATCGTCGGATTAGGCTCATTTGCATAGGCAAATGAGAAATCAACATACAGGCCACCTAGCGGCCAGCGATGTCATTACATCCGACGGTGTAATTGTTTTTACACCTGTCGGTTCTTCACTGTATCTATGCGTAAGTGATTCTAGGAATCACACGCATAGATACCCAGTAAAAAAAAGAGAGATACGACGGTGTTTCCTACGAAACGCCGGCGTATCTCTTTTAAGAATCTGGCCCTAGATCTTTCTAGTGAACAAAGGCTGGGTGAGGATTAACATCACCCTACTTGTAAAAATAATTAAGTATGGCTTTATGCCAAGAAAGTTGCCCATACTGAAACTCTCTTGCGGAGGCTACCACAACTAAGAACACCAATTCCCTTGTTAAAGGATGAAGGGAAATATAGTGCATTGGCCCAGGGTACTAACCCTGTAAGCCAACAACACTAGACCCAATCCTCCGAGCACAAGGGCGACCAAACTGGCGGACTTATACAATATATAAAATGACCCGGATCAAAGAGTGTGAAGCAAGCGACCTTTGGAAACAAGGCCGAGATCGGATCCTTGACTGAACATAAAGCGGAGCTCCACCCGCATTTTTTTTTTTCAAAGTCGGCAGCTACTAACAGTGTAGCTGCTGACTTTGAATAAGGACACCTACCTGTCCTAGGCACCCGCGCTGACGGCCCCCGCCGATGCCGATCCCGGCACCACCATCCACAGTCAGGGAAACAGGCAGTGAAGCCGTGCGGCTTCACTGCCCGTTTCCTACTGCGCATGTGCGAGCGACGCGGCGCTTTGTGAATGGTCCGGCTGCTTTCTGGGATACACACAGTTCCCAGAATGCAGCGCGGCCCATTCACAAGAAGACACCCAGAAGAGGAGGAGGAAGAAAACAGAACCGCGGATCATGAGGGCAGATTCGGGACTTCCGCATAGCAACAGCCTATTTAGGGTGAGTATTTTTTTTTTTTTTACATTTCATTTTATTTATTTTTTTTCAGATTTAAAAAAAAAATATATATATCAGGGTGGAGCTCCGCTTTAAGGCTAGCTCCATCGCTCTTCCAAATGTAGGAAGGCAAGAATTTTACCTATGCCATACTTCCAAGGATGCCACCATCTGGTTTCACACCAGGAACATGGGCCTTCCAGATCCTAGGATATCTGGTCCTGGAAGCCAGCTCTCCTGTATGAATCAAGGGAATTGCCACTGCTTCTGAAAGCCCCGATCCTCAAGAATGTGGGCTATAATAGCCAGACCATAAATTCACCTGTTTGCAAGACAGGATGCAATACCCTCTACGAAGTAGGCCTGGACAAGATGTAAGGGACCCTGGGTCCTCTACTACCACCCTTACTGTTACTGCCCAGTGAGGTCGTCTGGGTTATGCCGGAGTAATCAGGCCGGCTTCCGTTCTCCTATACAAGTCATTCATTCATTCATTCATTCCAGTGAATCGCCTGCCAATTCCATGAAATGACGATTGTCAATAGGCACGGCACAAGCTCCTCCTTGGTAGAATAAGTAAATCACTAGTGTGGCATTGTCTGATTGCACTCTGACAGAACAATCCTGCCACCTAAACGTTCAGGCCTTTAAGTCAGATGCCCCATCGGTAGCTCTAGCTGACGGATAAGGTTCACTTGGAGCTTGACCACTTTCCCTGTGCCGTGGTCTTTTCCAGGCCTGGCAATCCTTTTTAGTTAAGAACCACCAACAGGAATTCCAGCATATCTCTAGGACCAGGTTCTTTGGATAATGCTAGGTTAGGATCCACTCTTTCTAGGCCAACAGAATAATGTTTATATCAGCCCTGAATAAAACTTAGCATAGGGAACTGTCTTGAATGAAGCCAGCATCTTCCCTAGCACCTTAAGAAAAAGGCAAAAAGTAAGGAACTGTTCCTTGCTGTGACCCCATAGACCAGCTTTCTCATAGCGATGGTCTTGTCTGAGTCCAAAAAAAAACTCTTTTTGGGCTGTGTCCCAAACATTCCAAGCTTCTTGTTAAATGAAAGAAAGAATGGGATCCCAACCCAGGAGTTCCAGATACTTGACCTTGCTGGACACCCTTAGGTCCAGCCATGCTACTGACTGAACCATCAGCAGGAGTTTGCCTTGGTATGCCATTAGCGCTATACCCTGGGGTTTTAGACCTGCTAGAGGCGGGCCCTACCACCCTGTCAACCCGGCCACGGTGGCTAACCCAAGGGGCAAGACCACGAACTGCGACACACAGCCCATGTAAATAAACACATATATAAATGGCTTCCCACATGTGTATGTGGCAAGTGCTTAAAGCCATATGCCTCTATGGAAGCGTGTGTTTATGGAAGCATATATTCATATAAAAATGGAACAAGCATCTAGCAAGCAAGCAGGCGCTATGAAAGTGTTATGCAACATTGTGACACATGTACCCATGCAGATACGTATTCCTATGTAAGCCTAAGGCATCCTGTATAATTAAGGAGACTTAAATTATGATGGCTCATTAAGCAACCATGCAAAATCTAGGCCAACAAGCAACCTTCAAAGCAAACATGCATCCTTATGCGATCCAGCATCTTTCATGCGATCAACATCTTATGCATCTTAAGCACTACTGTGCAGACAAGTACCCTTGTGGAACCAAGGACTCTTGTGTGATCAAGCACCCCTGTGCGATCCAGCATTTTTATGCAAACAAGCATCTTAATGCGACTTTAGGCCTTTCTGTAAAAAAAACAAGCCTCTCTATGTGATCAAGTATCCTTGGGTAACCAAGGACTCGGTCGATCAAACAACCATGTGAGATCCAGCTTTTTTATGCATTCAAGCAACTTCATGCGACCTTTAGGCATTTCCGAGGAAACAAGCCTCTCTGTGTGCCCAAATATCCCTGGGTAATCCTGGACTCTGGGATCAGGTAATCCTGTGTGATCCAGCTTTTTTATGCATTCAAGCATCTTTATGCGACTTTTGGCATTTCTGGTGGAACAAACCTCTCTGTGTGACCAGATATCCTTGGGTAATCAAGGACTCGGGTGATCAGGTAACCATGTATGACCCAGCATCTTTATGCATTTGAGCGTCTTTATGCGACTTTAGGCATTTCTATGGAAACAAGCCTCTCTGTGTGCCCAAATATCCTTGGGTAAATCAGGATTCTGGTGATTAGACAACCCTGTGTGATCCAACATCTTTATGCGATTCTATGCATTCATGTGGAAACACAAAAAACATGTTTTGTTACTTGTTTTTACCCAACATGCATTTATATGCGATCTTAGGCACCTTAATGTAACCAAGCATCCTTATGTGGCTGTGTAAAAAACATGTAAAATCATACAGACAGAACCTGTATCTTTATGCAATCAACCATAAAACATGTTCTGTTACTTGTTTTTACCCCACATTTTAAACATACCAAACTCATGTATTTTATGCAAACATATGGATTGGTAGATGTCTGTTTCCACAATCATGTGACGACTGTGCATCCCCCTGCATTTGGGTAACCTGAAGCCAACACCAAGAGAGAACCCTATGGGGGTCTTTCTAGCCACCTATAGGAAAACCTTACTTTTTAAACTCCAGGAGGAGACGGGGGGCTTTGGCCGACCTGGCTGAGGGAAGTTATATACAGCCAGAATCTCTGAAAAAGACTGCAGGTGCAACCAGGACCTGTGGGACTTCTGATAGCTTCCTCGTTAGCTGTAGCTGTAGCCTGTCCTAGGTTTTTTATCCCTTTAATTAAGGATTTAGAGCAGGGAAAGGGGGCACACTCTGTTTTTCCTGCTTACTGTGAGGCTGCTGTGAATATAGCAGTTAACCTCTTATAGACCCACAAATGCAATGCACAAAAAATATATGCAGCGTGGCTGCAATGTTGGGGAGGCAGCAATACCTGACAGGGCTGATGGCTCAATTGCGAGTTGCCTCAAGTCTCTACAGGGGAGGATAGTATCATGCAAGCATATTAAGGGCCACTAGGTTCAGGTGGTGAAACCCCTTTATACTCCTACACCCTTTTCTATGGGGAGACAAGTCCTAAGCTAAAAGCAGAGGCACTTAACCAGGTGCATCAACAGCTGAGCTTAGTCTAGCAAAAAAAAAACATGCCTGCTAATCTGCACAGCTAGATGCTGAGTAGGCGTCTTAGATGAATCTGTATCCTACACACACAGTGCTTACGTGCCCCAAACTACTGTGTCCCCCTGGCTTTACAGAGCTCTGACGTCCCTTTTAAAACATCTGCACCATGGCAACCACGTCGTCGTCCCCGCCTACAAAGTGCACCCCCCTCGCGCGCACACGCGCGTAGGGAAATGGTGGAGGCAGGGGGAAAGAGAGATCCCCCAAGGAGCGCCGTGGACCCAGACTATGAGGGACCCCCCCTTGTGGCAGAGCCTGAAGCGGAGGAAGTGGGTTGCACAATATACCAGCTAACTCTAAGCTTCCGAATATGGAAAGGATGGTGAGCGAAGTACTAGGCATGCCTTACTGCCCTTAGTGGTGGAAAACAGATAAGACCAGCAGCTACTCATTGATATAGGGGTACCTGCTCCCTCAAGGGGAGAAATATAGGTACTACAGTTTGCCCAGGCACACATGTATATGGGTGCTTTGAGCCATCCTGTCTCAAAAGACATAGTGGTTTACATTGCCCATACATAGAAGCATAATTTAGGTGAGACCCATAATCCCCAAAGGAAGACCTACTGTTGAACCAAGTCCCGTAGGTCCTCCTATTACCTTTCCACGCTGCAGGGCATTGCCAAGCAAGAGGCCCAATCTTCCCCCTTCACCGTGGGTATTGTCTTAGACCTTCAGGGACCGGGGTCCATGGGCAGGAACACCACTCCCCTGGACCTACATAGCACCCTGGCAGCAGAAACTTTTAGCCCTGGAATTGACCAAAGTACTGGAGCCCAGAGTCCAGCTGTCAAAAGAGAAGCGTTGTAGGCCAAACCTCGTTCTTCCTACCGAGGCCCGGGTACCGTCCACTTTGGCTATGAAGCACTTTGGACGGATCCGAATTTATGGAGGCTTTTTACATCCAGCATGGATCCCTCCAGTGGAGCTCCTAAGAGCCATGTTTACTCGTGACCAACACCTTAGACACTGATGAAAAAACTGAGGAGCTCCTAGTATGGGAGGGGTTATATAGGGAGGGAACTTCCTGTTTAATTGATTACACCAGTGTCCAGCACCTGATGGTGGAATATAACCCACATAGTTATTACTATGCCGCTCTGTGTCCCCGTGATGTACGATAAAGAAACTATAATTAGCACAAACAAACAACATGATAGTCCCACTAATTTTTTTAAAAAGTAAAATAATATTGGGTGCATAAATGACAAATATTTGTATAATATAAAAACTCTACATTTTATAAATTAACATTTAAAAATAATGCTCCCATATTTGCAATTGGTGGGGTTATATTTGCTATGAATGGCTGTGATCAATGGTTACTGCCAATAATTTTTCAGCAGAGCCTAGGGATGATTTTGCTAAAAGTTAATGGTCGATAAAGCAACATAGGCTGGGTTCACACTTGTCCGACAAATGCTCCGACATTGGGAGCTCATGTCGCATGACGTGTGAAAATCAATGTTTTCCTATGAGAGCCATCTTAACTGATCCGACACAAGTCTGTCTGACTTTGAAAACGCTCCCTGTACTACTTTGGTCTGACATTCATCCTACTTCAGCCCATTGAATATCATTGAAGTCGGACCAAAGTAGGAGCCTTGTCCTTATCAGACATCCAACATGTGATTACAGCAGCAGTAAAAGGAATTTATCTCACTCTGGGATTGTTTTGATTGGTCAAAGAACAAGTCAGACTAATCACAAAGTCGGTTCAAAGTAGTATCCTGTTCATGAAAGTCGGATGGATGTAGGACTAATGTAGGACAGATGTCGCAGAGCAAAGTAGGATGAAAGTTGTACTGCTGTCGTGTAGTATAGTGTGAACCCAGCCTGACTGGTTGAAGTAGATGGACATGTGGCTTTTTTAACCTGACTAAAGCCTCGTACACTGTATTAAATTTTCTGAAGATTTTTGTCTTCAGATTTACCAAAACCATATAATATGAGGTCAAACCTTAATGCCACGTACACACGATCGGTTCATCTGATGAAAACGGACCGATGGATTTTTTCATCAGATATCCGATGAAGCTGACTTTCATCAGTCTTGCCTACACACCATCAGTTAAAAATCCATTGGTGTCAGAACGCGGTGACGTAAAACACTACGACGTGCTGAGAAAAATGAAGTTCAATGCTTCCGAGCATGTGTCGACTTGATTCTGAGCATGCGTGGATTTTTAACCGATGGACTTGCCTACAGACGATCGTTTTTTTCTATCAGTTTTTTAACCATTAGATAATTTTAAAACAGGTTCTACGTTTTTTTACCGATGGGGAAAAAAAACGATGGGGCCCACACACGATCGGTTCGTCTGATGAAAACGGTCCATCGGATCGTTTTCATCAGACGAACCGATCGTGTGTACGTGGCATTAGAGTTTCAATTTGTATGCAATCAGGCAGGTCCTTGTACTGCACGGTTTTGGTAAATCCTAAAGACAAAAATCCTGCAGGAAATCTAATAGTGTGTTTGGGGCTTATGGCCTCTTTCACAGTCATACGACTTGTCCCACAATTTGTAATGAACTTGCAAAGTAGCATGACAAGTTGTTTTGAAGCCGCAGTAGTGTGAAAGGGGCCGAAGTAACATTTACATTGGTGGCAGTGAAAAGGTTAAATATCACTGAAGAAAAATTGCATACATGTCAAATGCCTTTATTATGTAGCTCGCTGATTAGCGATGACATTTTGTAAGTATTAGAAGGCTTATAGTGTTAGAAGGCTAATTATTAGAAGAAATAGACTTTATTTGAAACTAATGTATTTTTGTTTTGTGACAGGAAATGTGTCTGCATGGAATTTAGCATCCTATGACTCCTTTTTTTCTAAGGTATGTTTTTATTAATGCATTTCTAACTTATGACAATGTTTTTCCATGCATTATGAGCAACATATAGACTTTTTTAAGGACATTGCAATTTTGCGCAGCAAATCAGAAGAAATTTGGGGGGTGTGGGGGCAGGATTTAGTGAACATAGTTTTATTCTGTAGCAGAAAACTGCATTATGAGAAACATTAAGCCATTTCTTTACCTTTTTTATGACCAGGAATCATTGAAACCTGACTGATGATTGCTAAATGGACAGTATCAGTAATGCAGTGGGCGATGTCAGTAGTTGATTTTTATTATTTATAATTTTTTACAATTATTTTTTTATGAACTCCATTGGGGCGCCTTGGTGAAATATCAGGGGTCTTGTTCGAGACAGAGAAAAGGACTGAGATTCCCCAGTCCCTTTTTCTGCAGCCTCACTGGACAGTGAATGAATGGAAAGTGTTCTGTGCTGAGCGGCTTCCTGTTCATTCACAAACTGAAGCATAGCAAACACTGTTTACTATGCTTCAGTTATGAATGAATACAGTGAGTGATCAATACTGATAAATCATTGTCTTCATTCAGAAAAGGAAGGGGCCAATAAATTACATATTCACTGGCCCTTTTCTTGGCTTCCCAGAGGGGAAGCCAGCAGCACTTTGGCGGTAAGAGGGGGGGTAGGGAAGCACACGGGGGCCCGGGCAGCAGAAAGCAGAGGAATAAGGACAGGAGGGATGGCAGGGATGGCATATATGGGTACCAGTCACCTGTATTTTCCTCCTGTGGCAGCTGAATGCTGGTGGAAGGGAGAGGAGGCAAAGTCTACCTAAGCTTCTGCAGGAGGAAAATACAGATTGGTTCCAGTAAATCCAGTCCCCACCGTCTTTCCTGTCCAGGTTCTGGGCGTTGGCAAGGAAGGATTGCAGTCTATACGTCGCCTGCCCATGAACGACGGGTTGCCAACCCCCAGGTTAGGGGTCGTGCAGTATTTATGTAGAGTTTTTTTCAAACGCAATTTTTTGGAAAAAATACACTTTGATCAATAATAATGAACAAAAACACAATATAATATCCAGTTGTTGGATAAAATATAATAGTTAATATTACACTAAGTAAATCGATACTGTACTATACATGTCACGCTTTAAAATTGTGTTTGCCCATGGAACAGAGCCAAACTATGGTACTTAAAAATCTCATACTTAAAAAGCCTTTAAAATGTTACCAGTTTAGAGTTACATATGACGTCTGGTGCAATGGTTATTGCTCTCCCTGTAACATTCATGGCACCACCTCACATGTGTGATGTGAACACCATTTACATATCAATACTCGATGGACGTATGCATTTGCCTTTGTGCATACGTACTGGGGAGCTTGGGAAGGCGGTGGGACATTCTGCCGCATGTAAAATTGATCTAGCGGCTCTTTAGCTGCTGTGACAGGAAGTCAGGTAAATCTGTGTGTGTTGTCCCAGACGGGAGGTACTTTTCTGCCTTGTTTAGACAATACACCAATTACTATTGGGCGTCGGCTGCAGAGATGGTCAGAGAGGTTTGGGGCGTTAAAAGGTTTCAGCTGTTCAGAATTAAGCAATTAAAGCCCCTATAAAGACAGCCTAGGGATGACGACTGATTGCTGCATCCTGAGGCTGTGTGAGTGAAGGAGCAGTCACAACCAGTACTGAAGAGGTGAGGTGCTAATGGATATTTCTGTGTGAGAAATATCAAAGAGACTTTTTTTGTTTTCTGCTGTAGGACCAGCAGTGTTTGCCCAGCAGTAGGCTGTGCCAGACTCCATAGGTAGGTTCCTGTGTTGGGAAGGTAGACGCCCCAAGTGGCAAGGGTTTATTTTATGTTTTGTTTATGCTGTTTTGATGCTTGCACGTGTATCCCGCAAGATGGAAAAATAAACCATATCATTTGTTTTCAGTCATAGTTTTATGGCATTTTTATTAATATTTTTTTTTACTAGTAATGGCGGCGATCAGCATTTTTTTTTTTCGTGATTGTGACATTATGGCGGACACATCGGACACTTTTGACACATTTTTGGGACCATTGTAATTTTCACAGAGAAAAGTGCTATAAAATGCTCTGATTACTATGACACTGGCAATGAAGGGGTTAACCACTAGGGGGTGCTAAGGGGTTAAGTGTGCCCTAAGGGAGTGATTCTTACTGTAGGGGGGCGTGGCTGTAGGCGTGACGTCACTGATAGTTGTTCCCTATATCAGAGTACAGACGATCAGTGTCACTGTCACACAGAAGAACGGGGAAGGTGTGTTTACACACACCTCTCCCCGTTCTTCAACTCCTGTGACCAACCGCGGGACACCGGCGGCGATCGGGTCCCGCATGCGCGGTCACGGATCTTCGGAACGGTTCACAAACACGTGCTGCCGGCGGGGCGCTCGCGACCCCGTGGCTGGGCTCTTAAAGGCAACATACAAGTACGTGCCTGTGCCCAGCCGTGCCCTTCTGCCAACGTATATCGGCGTGAAGGGGTCCTTAAGTGGTTAAACAAAAGTGAAATGTAACATACTGAAAATAAGGTCCTCCAACCAAAAACTTTAAATCTTCAAGGCAGCAATGGACTAAAAAAAACAAACATATAACTCCATCAATAAATTCATGTAAGAGAGGAGGCAAATATTGTGCAACATGCTGTATTTATTAAAAATATTAAGCCAAAGAAGAAATCCACTCATATATGCTGGTGCTGCCCTTGTTTAGAAATACAGTATATGAGAACCGCTCTCTTTCCTGGTCATACTTGTGTCCAGCAGCCTCCATGTAGTGGCAGCTAGAGATGGCTTGGCGAACCGTCGGGCGGTCTTTGACCCATAACACATCCATCAGGTGGTACAGGACAGCCAACTGAGACATTTCAGCACATGGACATACCCCCTACCTTATAAATAGACCTGATCTAGTGGCCATTTTACATTCTGCTGTTTGTCAGGTTGAGAGGGAGGGAGAGGTTGCTGTGCTGTGTGGAGCAGGGATAGGCTGTAGTACTAGTGACACAAATCGTTAGCCAACCGGTCCACAAAATTCCTTTTAAAGGGTCACTAAAGGAACATTTTTTTTTTGCTGAAATGATTGTTTACAGGGTATAGAGACATAAAAGTTAACTGATTCATTTTCAAAATGATAAAAAATAGATAAAAATCAATCATATAATGTGCCTGCAGGTTAGTTTCACTTTTGACTTGGCTTCATGTTTCTGCAAAGTAGAAATAGAAACACAGAACAAAAACAAACAAATCCAGGGCAGTGTTTTGTTTTTTAAAATTAATCTGATTGGTTCTGGGAAGTTTTAGACACACAGTAATGACAGCTTAAACCATCGTGAGAAAGCTCCCAGTATGGTGGTGATAAGAAAACAGACAAGCAGGAATTGTGGAGAACAGAGCAGGATTACAGCAACTTCAAAGCAAAAACGAACAATAAGGACATGAAACCAGGACTGCAGTAAGGTAAAGGAAGCTATTTAGCTAAAAAAAAAAAATTCCTTTAGTGATCCTTTAAGGACTAGTATAGGTGTACTATTTGGTGTGTAGTAGGCTTAGAGAGGCTTCCTTCATGACCAAGCCTTTGCTCAAAATTAGACTGAAAGATTCCCCCATCTGGAGCAGCAAGCTTAAAACGGGTCCTAATGGCCCTGATTTGGGCAAATGTCCTGCTAAGGATGTAGCCCATAGAAATATTGACAGCTTTGCTTAGAGCATGCCCATAAGGACATCTTTAACCACTTGTCCACCGCCCGCAGTCAAATGACGGCGGGCGGAAGACTCCATTGTTCTGACAGGACGTCATATAAAGCACCCGCGTGCACCCGCCGCTTTGCTGGGATCACGATGCGCATGCCCGGCGGTAACGATCGCCTCTGGGCACCCGCGATTGCCCAGTAACTGAATAGGGACGTGGAGCTCTGTGTGTAAATACAGAGCTCCACGTCATGTCAGGAAGAGAGGAGACCGATCTGTGTCCCTTGTACATAGGGACACAATCGGTCACCTCCCCCAGTCACCCCCTCCCCCTACAGTTAGAACACAAACTAGACTACACATTTAACCCCTTCCCCGCCCCCTAGTGGTTAACCCCTTCCCTGCCAGTCACATTTATACAGTTATCAGTGCATATTTATAGCACTGTTCACTGTATGAATGTGATTTGTCCCAAAAATGTCACAAAAGTGTCCGATATAATGTCGCAGTCCCAATAAAAATTGCAAATCGCCGCCATTACTAGTAAAAAAAAAAACTATCCCCTATTTTGTAAACGCTATAAATTTTGCGCAAACCAATCAATAAACGTTTATTGCATTTTGTTTTACCAAAAATAAGTAGAAGAATACGTATCGGCCTGAACTGAGGAAAACATTTTTTTTTATATATTTTGGGGAATATTTATTACAGCAAAAAGTAAAAAATATTGCATTTTTTTTTTCAAAATTGTGGCTCTATTTTTGTTTATAGCGCAAAAAATAAAAACCGTAGAGGTGATCAAATACCACCAAAAGAAAGCTCTATTTGTGGGGGAAAAAAAGGATAATTTTGTTTAGAAGCCACGGCGCACGACCGCACAATTGTCAGTTAAAGCGACGCAGTGCCAGAAGCTGAAATTTCGCCTGGGCAGGAAGGGGGTAAAACCTTCTGGGGCTGAAGTGGTTAAGGACTCTCTCTACCAGACCAGCGGGACAGAGATATCATCCAGAATCATTGCTGAATGGGACATTTCAGCTAGCCAACAGGCTTATAGAGCCTACATAAGCAATGACAACACACTCAACAAGGAGTGTGCAGACTTTGTGGGCTCCCTAAGAAAGGCCACCAAGAATATTTGTAATATATTGTAATCAGGTCATTTTTATAGCACTAATCACTGTATAAATGTGAATGGTCCCAAAAATGTGTCAAAAGCGACCAATTTGTCCGCCGCAATATTGCAGTCCCGATAAATTGCAGGTCACCGCCAAAATAATAATAATAATAACAATAAAAATGTCATAAAACGACCCCCTATTTTGCCTTTTTCCGGCATCTCATCCTTGTTTTTTTGGGCTAGTTGATTCCCAAACATATGCTGCCATGGAGTCTGTCAGGAGAACGATACATTTCCTATAAAATACTTACCATCATTTTCCTTTCCTGATGGACTCCATGGCAGCAGGAGGTCCCTCCCAGTTTCATGAGTAGGCTAGTTACGGAACATGGCCTCTAAATCTGGGAAAATGGATCAGAGTGGGGTCCTATGGGGTAGGAACGAGGGTGGCGCAAGCCAAATGTATGCTGCCATGAAGTCCATCAGGAAAGGAAAATGATGGTAAGTATTTAATAGGAAATTTAAATTTTTTTTCTTTGTTAAAACTTTTTTTTTAACAAACTCTGGTATATATATTTTTTCCCCCACAAACTATGGTATATATATATTTGAAAATCGATCAACCCTGATGTACTGATGGCCCATGTCATTTCTTCAGGCCTGAAAATGCCAGGACAGTACAAATACCCCATAAATGACCCCTTTTTTGGAAAGTAGGCACCTTTTTTGGTCACAATTTATGAAACATTAACCATTTGCCGACCAGCCGCTGCAGTTTTAATGCAGCAGAATGGCACAGCTGGGCGAAATTACGTTATGTTACGTCGCTTCACCTTTTGGCCACTAGGGGTGCATGTGAGAGAGCGAGAACCGGGATTTGTGTGTGTAAACACACAGATCCCAGTTCTCTCAGGGGGGAAAAGACTGATTAAAATATGAACACCGGTCTTTCTTCCCCTAGTAAGTCCCATCCCCCCTACAGTTAGAACACAGTGAGGGAACACAGTCAACCCCTTGATCGCTCCTTAATGTTATCCCTTTCCCTGCCAGTGTCATTTATACAGTAATCAGGTCATTTTTATAGCACTAATCGCTGTATACATGTGAATGGTCCCAAAAATGTGTCAAAAGCGACCAATTTGTCCACCGCAATATCGCAGTCCCAATTAAAAATTGCAGGTCACCGCTATTACTAGTAAAAAATAATAATAATAAAAATGTCATAAAAAGACCCCCTATTTTGTAAACGCTTTAACTTTTGCACAAACCAATTAATATATGCTTATTGCGATTTTTTTCCTTACCATAAATATGTAGAAGAATACATACAGTATCTGCCTAAACTGAGTACATTTTTTTTTTTTAAGTGGAATTTTTATTAAAGCAAAAAGTAAATTTGTGGGGAAAAAAGCAAATTTAATTTGGGTACAGCGTTGCACGACCGTGCAATTGTCAGTTAAATCGACGTAGTGCCAAATTGTAAAAAGTGCTCTGGAAGGGGGTAAAATCTTCCAGGGCTGAAGTGGTTAAGAAATGTAAAACCATACTGTCACCAGTGCAGTACAGCACCGGCGCAGTACAGCATGTAGGGCGAGCGCAAGGCGAAATCCTGGGAGGATGTCATATGGGGTCCACCCAGAATGGCAGCGCTTCCGCTCGGCTTTCATATTAGTAGGAAGTGGTTAAATCACTTTTGAACATTTTTTTTGCTTTGATACATGTCCCCATGGCAGTGCCCAACCTCTGATGTCTTTGACAATCCCTTACCTATTTGTTTGGAAAATGGCAGTTACTTATTTATAAGATTTGGCAACTATTAACCTCATTGGTGTTTGAATTTGGCATCTGAACTTCAGTTAAAGTCCCCAAACCAACCACAAACCAAACTCAAGTGCATTCGGCTTGTCACTAATTATGAACTCTGTCCGACGGACAGTTTAGAGCAGACATGTCTCATCGGATTTTGGTCAGAAGGCGTGTACACACCATCGGATCAAAATCCCCGCCGGCAGACAGCGCGGTGACAATGACGCCGCCACGTCACTGCACCAAGAAGTAAAAAACTTCCACGCATGCGTCGCATCCTTCTGATGCTTGTGCGGGCAGATATGTCATGGACATATGCGACGGACATGTCGCCAGCGGACAAATTTTAAAGCATGCTTTAAAATTTGTCCGCCGGTCAGACATGTCCGCTAGCCCATACACACGATCGGAATCGTCCGCTGAACTGGTCCGTCGGACCAGTTTGAGCGGACAAATTTGATCGTGTGTACGCGGCCTAGGGTTTTATAGGGTCAAAAAACACTGACTCTAATAATATAGCTGTATCTCGTAAATTATAACCATTTATATGACTGCTCATTTTTTTTTTTAACTTATCACATTTTTTTCCTTGCAGAATAAGGAACCCGAAAACATTACACAAAATCTGTGCAAGGAGCTGGGAGGACTTCTAGAGGGCAATAGCTGTGATTATGTTCCAGATGTTTTTCTTATGTCGGTCATCCTATTTTGTGGAACATTCGTGTGTACAACTTCATTAAAAAGTTTCCAAAAAAGCAGATATTTATCTGCAACGGTATGTAATAAAGCCCATTAGTACTGAAGTGAAAAGAAATGTTTTTAGGCAGTTGTAAAGATTTCATTTTTTTTTCCTAAAATAATAAAACATTTATATTTATCTGCTCTGTGCAATGGAATTGCACAAAGTGGCTCTGAACCTCCTATTCTGGGGTCTTCTGCCAGCTCTCTAGGCTCATCCTCTGCTTCGTGCACCACCATAGAAATCTGTGTGCTCTGGGGGCACATGTTTGGATTCACTCTCGAGCCAGGCTTTGTGCGTGAATAGACACACATAGTGCAACTTGGTCCCACTCCCCACTCTCTGCTCACATGATTTGATTGACAATAGCAGGAGCCAGTGGCTTCCGGTGTTGCCTCTCTGTCCTGTGAATGCAGGAGAGAGCCACTACAGATGAGCACAGCGCTGGATTGAGGCAAGTATTTGGGGGGGGGGGGGGGGCCATACTGCTACTAGGACACTTTTTAGCTCAATGCAGAAAACCTTCATTTTTTAAAACAACCCATTGAGTTTAAAGTAGATATACAGTACAGACCAAAAGTTTGGACACACCTTCTCATTCAAATAGTTTTCTTTATTTTCATGACTATGAAAATTGTAGATTCACACTGAAGGCATCAAAACTATGAATTAACACATGTGGAATTATATACAAGTGTGGAACAACTGAAAATATATCATATTCTAGGTTCTTCAAAGTAGCCACATTTTGCTTTAATTGCTGCTTTGCACACTCTTGGCATTCTCTTGATGAGCTTCAAGAGGTAGTCACCTGAAATGGTCTTCCAACAGTCTCGATTGGGTTCAGGTCCGGTGACTGTGGAGGTCAGGTCATCTGGCGCAGCACCCCATCACTCTCCTTCTTGGTCAAATAGCCCTTGCACAGCCTGGAGGTGTGTTTGGGGTCATTGTCCTGTTGAAAAATAAATGATGGTCCAACTAAACGCAAACCGGATAAAATAGCATGCCGCTGCAAGATGCTGTGGTAGCCATGCTGGGTCAGTATGCCTTCAATTTTGAATAAATCCCCAACAGTGTCACCAGCAAAGCACCCCCACACCATCATACCTCCTCTTCCATGCTTCACGGTGGGAACCAGGCATGTAGAGTCCATCCGTTCACCTATTCTGCGTCTCACAAAGACACGGTGGTTGGAACCAAAGATCTCAAGTTTGGACTCATCAGACCAAAGCACAGATTTCCACTGGTCTAATGTCCATTCCTTGTGTTCTTTAGCCCAAACAAGTCTCTTCTGCTTGTTGCCTTTCTTTAGCAGTGGTTTCCTAGAAGATATTCTACCATGAAGTGGGGAGTATGAACTGTGCTAATGGTGAATAAATGAAAATAAATTAAATTGATTAAGGAAAGCTGCGACACAAAAACATGTGATAATCATGTGAACAAAGTGAAGTAATATAATAGTCGCGCTTAAAGTGATAGCATTATATCATCCAATAAATAAATGATAATAAACAGAGTAAACACCTTAGGTATATATACCAATAATGAAATGCAAAGCAATAGTGATAAAAAAACTGAACCGTCTACTCATGAGAATAATGTTCATTCTAATACTAAACGTCCAAAATGATTGTGAATGACATCATCAGATGGGAAATTCATTGAACACTGTCCACAATCAAGAAGTGGGATTCCAATCCCGCCGGAAGAATAGGATAGGGAGTGAGGAGAACAGGGAAACAGGCAATCATCCACCGTCACCGCAATGAAGGTCTCCTCGTGTGTCACTTGTGAAAAGGGGAGGGAATACCCTTACCAGATTGGTTGGACCTTCAGTAATAAGGTCGTACAGGCTTAGGCAGATGCACCTCTGCAAGGTTTAGGATCGCTGGCCGTCTCTGGTGAAATCCATCTCAGTCCGCTCGGAGACCAGTAGAGGGTGGAGGCAACACTCTCTCCGTGGTAGATAAGGAAGGCCGTTCTCTAATTCAGTTGGTGATGTTGGTCCTCTGTGCTAACATAACCCATATAACAAAAAACCACCTGCAGCTACACATTGCTTGTAGCTCTACAAGCAATGTGTAGCTGCAGGTGGTTTTTTGTCTTTTCCCTAAAGGGGCCTAAAGCTAATGTCCCTAACACTTTTTTCTGTCACAAATGACACTAAATGCAGTGATCAGAAAAGAAATGATCACTGCAATCAGTGACACTGTGACAGGGGGCTGGGGGGGGGGGGTGATCGGGGGGTGATCTGGACACAGGTACACATAGGCACACAAACCCCTCCGCTGTGACAGGGGGCAGGGGGTGTTTGTGTGCCTATGTGTACCTGTGTCCAGATCACCCCCCCAGCCCCCTGTCACAGTGTCACTGATTGCAGTAATCATTTATTTTCTGATCACTGCATTTAGTGTCATTTGTGACAGAAAAAAGTGTTAAGGACATTAGCTTTAGGCCCCTTTAGGTCCAGGGTAGCCCCCTACCTCCCCTAATAAAGGTTTAACCCCTTGATCATCCCCCCTAGTTAACCCTTTCACCCCCTATTGCCAGTGTCACTAAGCGATCGTTTTTCTGATCGCTGTGTCGCTGGTGCCGCTAGGTAGCTAGTTATTTTTTGAGGTTCACCGCCAGGTTTTTATAGCGTTAGGTTCCCCCATAAATTTTCTAAATAAAGGTTTTAACCCCTGATTGCCCCTAGAGTTAACCCTTTCACCAGTGATCACTGTATAAGTGTCACTGGTGACACTGGTTAGCCAGTTAGTTATTTAATTATTTAGGTTCGCCGCCAGGTTTTTATACAGCATCAGGTACCCCCATATATTCCCTAACAAAGGTTTTAACCCCCTGATTGTCCCCTAGTTAACCCTTTCACCAGTGATCACTGTATAAGTGTTACGGTTGACGCTGGTTAGTTAGTTTGCTGTTTATAGCATCGGGGCACCCGCCGTATATAACCCAATAACCCCCTGATCGCTCGTGTGATATCAATTAAATTTTAGCGTCAGCCAGGGTCTGTGTCGCCCCAGGCAGCGTTAGGTTAATGCCAGTAATGCTTACACCCACGCACAAAGCATACACCCCCCCTTAGTGGTATAGTATCTGAACGGATCGATACCTGATCTGATCAGATCTATACTAGCGTACCCAGCAGTTTAGGGTACCCAAAAACGCATTGTTAGTGGAATCAGCCCAGATACCCGCTAGCACCTGCGTTTTGCCCCTCCGCCCAGCCCAACCCACCTAAGTGCAGTATTGTTCGATCACTGTCACTTACAAAACACAACACACATAAATGAGCGTTCGCAGAGACAGGCCTGATCCCTGCAATCGCTAACAGTTTTTTTGGAAGCGTTTTCTACAGTCGCCGACAGTCAGGTGCTTTTTTTTTACCTGTGAATCATCACTAGTGTACCGCTAAATTTAGAGCCCAAAATGGCAAAGCGAATGTACACTAGTGCAGAGGCCTACACGTTTCTGAGCATGACAGATAGTGAAGAGGAGGTCACGCATCTGTCAGATTCTGGTTTAGAATACGATGGTAGTTTCTTCAGGAGCAGCGATTTTAATGATGCTTAAAGTGAAACAAAATGAAAAATTCCTTTAAATAGCGTACCTGCTGGGTGTCTATAGTATGCCTGTGAGGTGGCACATGTTTAGAACTGTCCCTGCACAAAATGAGATTACTTTAATAAAAAAGTAATTTAATACTGCTTGCGGCCTTAATGTAATGCTTGGTCCCTGCAATATGGATAAAAAACACTGAAAAAAATAGCATGGGTTTCCCCGCTACCACTCCCCCAGGTCATTACAAGACCCTTTGGCCCTATATACTTTGAACAGCAGTATACAGCAGTATACAGGCGGTGCAAACAAGACAAGGACTGTAGGTTTGTTAAGTAGAATCTGAACCATGTCATACTTTGCTGCTGCATATTGCACAATTTCCTAAAGAGACCCTCAACAAACTACATGACACTTGTGCCTGATGAGGTCATTGATGTTCCAGTGGCAGCCCGTGAGCCTAGCCATACAGGCTTGGCCCCCAAAAGTGCACGTACGTGGCGGCAACAATATGTCGATTATTTTAGGGGTTGTATTTTAAGATCTGAAAAAGGGGGGTTGCCATTCTGGGCCCTCTTTGAACAAATTCTGTGAAGAACTCCTGTTCCCCGAAGGCCTCCATTATTTCTGCAAGTCAAAATTAAGCAAAAAAAAGCTAATGTCAGTCAAGCCTCTACTACTTACTAAGCTTTCTCCCCATATCTAACCCACAAACTCCTACACTGATCATAAAGTCCAAAATCAAGTTGCATACCGTCGTACTACACGATCGTTTCTTCCGCCTTTTTCTTCAGACTGTGAATGACGTTTTCCCTCACGCGATATCCCTTTATACACTGCGCATGCGAGAATCTCTGCACGTTTCCCCGCCCCTGACGATCGTTCTTGTACTTTCCACACCCCTTTTCGGTCGGTCAATGCAAGACAATGAAGACACCATGGAGGACACACGGCAAGCTGGAAGCTCAAACCAGGACCAAGGCCAGGCGGTAGCAAAAACCAGGAGCAAGAGGTACAAAGCCACCAATATGTCCTTTGAGGAGATGGTGGAAATGGTGGCAATCCTAAGGAGGGAGGACTATGATTGCAAACATTGCCCTTACAAAAACCCAAACAAGGTGAAGGCCCGGATCATGGAGAATGTGCAGAGGACTCTCCATCAGAAATTTCGGGGTGCGCAGGTCAGGTGTGGAAAAGGTGGTCTGACCTTAAAATAAGAGAGCCATAGCAGATCGAGAGGATTAAAAAAGTCATCAGAAGAAGTAAGTAATTTTCATGTGTACTATTTTTTTAGATGTAGATGTGTTCTTAACTAGATTTAAATAATACAACTTAAGTCAATATACAGTAAAAGGAGAGTGTAACGGTCGCCACCGCTTACAACCTTCCATCCATCCACGACAAGCTTATCCGACACACCAACAACCAGGCAGACATGATTCATTCCATTTCCCAGAATAAAAGAGACAGCGCTCCGTTCTCTAGTTTCCAAAATGTATGAATGAATTGTATTGGTTCTTAGCTTGCTTATATCCAGTACAACAGAATGCAGTTAATCACAGGACAATGTAATCTCCACCACCCTATTCACTCACTGAGGATAATTCTTTAATTGGTAGCTAGACATGACGGCACCGTATTATCAATAGGGTTCAATTAACCTTGAATAGTAACACAGACCTCTAGTTGAATAAGTTCTCTATACAGCTTTGTCACACAATGGCAGTGAGAGTGGGTGTCTTTACATTGAATAGCCAACACCTTAGGATATTTCAATAGCCTATTATACAAAAGGTATGACTCACTGGCTGACCTGGTCATGTCATCATGACTCCTTGTGACATCTCAGTCCTGCAATATGAAGTATTATTAATGTCCCATCTCATGTAATATGAATTATGATTCACTATTAGCCACCCTATACCCAAAAGGGCACAGGGTGGATTTCGACCCAAGAGTTTTTGGTGCTGCTGGCACAAGAGTATCTCTCATCCTTCCAACGTCTCTGGGTGTCACGGGCCATTCTGTTACATCTCTCCCCTTTCGGTGGGAGACGGACACAGGAGGGAACCCCAAACGGGTTGACTCCGAAGTCCGTCAGTAGTTCCCGTCCTCCAATGCTGGTATCCATACTGTACCCCAAATAAATGGCTCCAAACTGAGCATTACTCACCCCGCCAACCTCTGCCTCTCTCAGAGAACACGCCTGCCGCTGGGGAGAAGGCAGGGTGGCTGGGCTCAGTCCATCATGCTGTTGGGGGTCTGGGCCAACTGCCCCCCCTTCCTGGGGTATACCAGTGGAGACTGAAGTCTCATCCACTGGTGCTTGGTGAAAACCCCCCGGTGCTCGCAAAGCAAAGCCGACATCCTCCTGTCCCAGTCCTGTACCATTTTCTGGGGTTGTGCCAGTGGAGACTGAAGTCCCATCCACTACCCCAGGAACCCCCTCTTCTGTTAGTGAGAAGCAGAGGCCTATGACACTCTGCTCTGTTGCCAGCTCTGCCGCTGGGTTGCTGTGAGTGGAGACCACAGTCCCATCCACTACCACAGTGTCCCCCTCTTCCGTTAGTGGAGAGCAGAGGTCCGTGACCCTCTGTTCTGTTGCCAGCTCTTCCGCTGTGTTGCTGTGAGTGGAGACCACAGTCCCATCCACTACCACAGGGTCCCCCTCTTCCGTTAGTGGAAAGCAGAGGTCCGTGACCCTCTGTTCTGTTGCCAGCTCTCCCGCTGGGTTGCTGTGAGTGGAGACCACAGTCCCATCCACTACCACAGTGTCCCCCTCTGATACTGGTCCTCTATGCTGTATCCGCATCTCTTGTACCCTTCTTTGGAATTCCTCTTCCATGGAGACTGGTATCTGCACCTCTCCTCTCTCTTTAGTTGGTGCTGCTGTGACTTCAGCTGCTGCAGCACTTCTCCTCTGTAGCAAGGTGGCACTCAGAGCCGCTATAACTCGGTCCCTGATCTCCGGTGAAGGGTTAGGACCATAATGTGTCAGTCTTATGTTAACAGCCCGATCAAAACTTGCTTCTTCGGGTGTCCTGTCTGCTACGGCGGGCCTTTTAGCTCTATCCATTTCGACCAGTTCTGCGATAATGTCCCTTTTCTTATGGTTGCTGGCCGGTCTGCCCTGGCTCTCCAGTAAGTCCATGAGGGAAGAGAGCTTCATCCGTTCATACACCGTCTCCATTGTCATGTGTCCTTGTAGCCGTCCTTCTGAAGATGGAATCATCCCACCGCTGCCACCAATGTAACGGTCGCCACCGCTTACAACCTTCCATCCATCCACGACAAGCTTATCCGACACACCAACAACCAGGCAGACATGATCCATTCCATTTCCCAGAATAAACGAGACAGCGCTCCGTTCTCTAGTTTCCAAAATGTATGAATAAATTTTATTGGTTCTTAGCTTGCTTATATCCAGTACAACAGAATGCAGTTAATCACAGGACAATGTAATCTCCACCCCCCTATTCACTCACTGAGGATAATTCTTTAATTGGTAGCTAGACATGACGGCACCATATTATCAATAGGGTTCAATTAACCTTGAATAGTAACACAGACCTCTAGTTGAATAAGTTCTCTATACAGCTTTGTCACACAATGGCAGTGAGAGTGGGTGTCTTTACATTGAATAGCCAACACCTTAGGATATTTCAATAGCCTATTATACAAAAGGTATGACTCACTGGCTGACCTGGTCATGTCATCATGACTCCTTGTGATATCTCAGTCCTGCAATATGAAGTATTATTAATGTCCCATCTCATGTAATATGAATTATGATTCACTATTAGCCACCCTATACCCAAAAGGGCACAGGGTGGATTTCGACCCAAGAGTTTTTGGTGCTGCTGGCACAAGAGTATCTCTCATCCTTCCAACGTCTCTGGGTGTCACGGGCCATTCTGTTACAGAGAGTATGCTCAGCAGTTGGTTACACATATGGACTCAGTAGCACAATTGTTGGCAGGGCCGATCTGCCCTATAGGCTCACTATGCAAGCTGCTTAGGGCCCTGCAAAGCTGTGAAGGGCCCCACAAATTACTAGAGGCCCCGCCTGGTAAGAAGTCATTTTAGCCCCCTAACCCCCCTTCTCAACTCGCTGGCTGCATGGGAGAACAGGTAAGAAGTCAGCACCCCATGCTTCTCAATTTAATGTAAGATGTCATTTGCGACAGCAGAACACCCCCTCCCCCGCTTCTCAACTTTATGTCATGTGACTTGTTTAAATAAAACAAAAATTGTAAGTTTTTCTTCTTTTTCTATGTATGTTTGGTATAATTTTTTTAAAGTGGAATCTCTAGTTTTCTGGCTAAAACGCATGAACAATGATCAATGCTGGTCATTGTTCATGCGTTTTAACCAGATATTTTTTTATTTTGTTATTCTTAAAAAAAAATACACAAAAAAAAAGATATCTCTAAAAAAAATACCAACAAGAAAAATGGAAAATTGTATCAAATACTTACCGTAATTTTCCTTTCCTGATGCCAAGACATGGCAGCATACCTATGATATAGCCCCGCCCCTATATCCACCCACAGGACACGTTTAACTCTCTATAAAACTCTGACTGAGAGCTACCTCCCCCATTCTCCGTATAAAGTACAAAGATCAGAGGGAGGGTTCGTATGCTGCCATGTCTTGGCATCAGGAAAGGAAAATTAGGGTAAGTATTTGATACAATTTTCCATTTTCCTGACCCCAGACATGGCAGCATACCTATGATACATGAAGAGCTTTCTAGAGGGAGGGTTTAATGCTGTAACTTAAAAAAAGACAAAGAAGCTTGAATAAACTTCCTCTCAAACTCTACCATAGTAAGAGCTGCTAGATCCACCCTGTGGTGTATTAAGAACATATAATGTGATGACCAGCTAGCCTCTTTGCAGACTGTCTACAGAGACAACCCTGCCTGTGCTATCCAAGAAGATGACATCACCCTGGTTGAGCGATGAGCTCTAACCATCTCTGGAGGATCCTTACCGCCTCCACATGCCCAGTGAGTATTTTCACGATTCAGGCCGAGATGGTTCGGGCCGAGGCCACTTACTCTTTAAATTGTAATCATTCTGAATGTAGAAGTAGCCTGAGATGGACATTCCAAAGTCCTCAAAGCCTAACTTGAGCAGATCGGCATCTGATTGCACTGGGAAGGCTGGAAGCACCCATTCACTGGAAAGATAAAACATGGATGTCACGCTTTGGAACAAAAAGATCTCAGCCCCAACCCTGTCTCGGAAGAACATGGAATGAGGTTCTGCCTCCCCAAATTTTGGAGTCAACGCACTTTCCCCCAAAATCAAGGCTAATAAAAAGCCGATTTTAAGGAGATCTCCAATAAAGAGCAGTCTTCTGTCAAGAGTACAATGAGGGTTTGCTAGAAAATTGAGGACTACTGCCAGGTCCCATTAAAGGAAACCTCTTTCTCTTGGGAAGGCATAGTCCAAGTACCTCTCATGAAGTGATCCATCAGCAGGTTTGCTGCCCTTCTTTTTTTTTTCTTTTTTTTTTATGGGGGGGAAAAAGCCAAGATGGCAGAAATTTTCACCTTAAGCAAACTGAGCTCCAAATCCAATTCAGATTGTAGAAAAGACAGGATTTGAGATAAATTTGGGTCACAAGAGTCAAACTGTCAGGATTGGTTCCACCTCTCCCAGGAGGGACTGGCTGTGCATGTCACCTTGTCGCTGTATATGGGACTGCTGCCATGTGGTCCAGACAGAGTAGGACTGGCAGAACCTATGTGTGTGGCAGTAAAGTGTTCAATGTCAATGCTGGTAGGAGTTCCAGAATATGGAAACTAGGCCCTGAGTGGGAAATTCCCACCTGCCCTGAATCCTGAGATGCTCGCAGGTGGTGTCCCACCCTGCTGTGCTGGTATCTGTAGCAATAATGATCCATGGCTGCAGCCCTAATAGACTAAGACATTTAGCAGTTTTTCTTTTTTTTTTTCAATCACCAGAACTCTGGTGCCTCTGGCTAGACAAAACGCTTCCATTGCGTCAGGAAGCCTTGTTGGAAAACTGAGTTTCCAGTGAGCCCAGAGGATCATCGGAATACAAAAGCTATTGTCCCGAGAGGACTCATGCACTGGGATGCTGACATCACTGGTGCAACCAACGCCTGTTGGAACATCTCCCTGACTTTGGGGAGTTTGAGGTGGCAAAGAAACTGAGGCTGCCTGAGTACTAAACCAGGCCCCTAGGTAGAGCATATTCCGCATAGGCGCCAACTAGTTTTGGCAATGCTTGCCCCTCAACTCAAAACGGTTGGTATGACTGAAGGATCAGGACATGCTGATAGGTATACTGCAGGTCCACTGAAATCCTCCAGTAATCTTGTTGAATGACCTGGATTTATGGCATGGAGAGACTCCATCTTGAGTATCTGTATAAATTGATTCAGCCTCTTGAGGTAGTTCTGGAGGCTGCCGATTAAATAACCAATAACGGCCTTGCCATTGGTAATGATTAAGCACAAAATGAATGTGTGAAATGCGTCTATGTGACCTCGTGTTGGTGTCATCGCTTTGAACAATAAAAGGAATATCGAAATTCCTGGATGCGCAGCCATTTCTTCTCTTACATGGCCTTGCACCACTGAGGGCTGAAACCACCATTCTTCGGTAGTGGTCTTACCGGAACTGGGTCACTTTGAGCCACTTGGCTCCAACTGCCTCCTGGGCAGGCCTGGCGTTAAAAAGGCTTCTGAGTATCCTGGGGAGCCGCATGGGTCTTGGCCTCCTGCGATCTAACACCCATCCACACAAAAGGACACCTTTAAGCTGGCTACACACCATACAAACTTCTGCAGATTTTTACCCTTTAGATTTATCAAACCACACAACATGAGGCCAAACCCTAAAGCTTCAACCTGTATGCAATCAGGCAGGCACCACATGGTCCTGGCACTTCTAAAGGAAATCAGACAACAAAAGTTGCAGTGTGTATGGGGCCTTTAAAGACATGAGAACAAGAAAGAAACTGACAGACCTGGAAAAGGGCTTCCATAGGAAAGAAGGCATCATGCAGTCCCAGCTTGCTCAAATCAGACTCCATCGCCGGCAATGCCAAAGGAGGACTGTCGTCTCTGATTAGAGAACACCTCAACCCCAGAAGACCACCAGAAGGGGTTCCCCACCTTGTTGGTGCATTTAGCGTGCCTAAGATGTGGGACCTTGAACTGGGAGAGGCTGAACCCAGCCGGAACTTTGACATAGTCGGCAGGTAAGGGATTATCCTGAATGAAACGGTCTGTAGGTTGATCTTGAGGACAAAAAAGGAGAATGGGAGAGGTAGCTCTCAGTCAGAGTTTTATAGAGAGTTAAACGTGTCCTGTGGGTGGATATAGGGGCGGGGCTATATCATAGGTATGCTGCCATGTCTGGCGTCAGGAAATCAAAAATAAAATTGATGTTGACAAATATTTCTTGCCAAAAATCTATTTCTTGTTAAAAAAAAAATCTATTTTTATATTTTTGGATTGGGCCTTAGGCACTGGTATTCCATCACAAATTGTTCAGGGGCAGAAAAATTGGGCCTTAGGCACAACACTGCAACCCCTCACAGATACTGTAATTGGAGGGCAACAAAGAGCCACATGCAAAGTATTGCATCAAAAATTTTTTAATATACGCCCCTGTTCAACAGGGGCAGAAAAATTGGGCCTTAGGCACTGGTGGTGGTGCTACAACACTGCAACCCCTTACAGATACTCTAGTTGGAGCGCAATAATAAGCCCTGCTGCAAAGTATAGCATCAAAAATTGTTATTAGACGCCTCTGTTAAACAGGGGCAGAAAAATTGGGCCTTAGGCACAACACTGCAATCCCTCACAGATACTGTAATTGGAGGGCAGCAAAGAGCCACATGCATAGTATTGCATAAAAAATAGTTTTCATACACCCCTGTTAAACAGGGGCAGAAAAATTGGGCTTTAGGCACTGGTGGCAGTGGCCAGAACCAACAATGTTCTTACTAGCTATCAGCAAGATCATTGAGGAGGAAAAGGATATTCAGTCAGCAGCATAACAGCACAGTCACTCAGCATCAGCATAGGCAGTCTCCAAGGGATCTGACATTTAAAAAAAAATATTCAGTTACATCAGCATCAGGTGCTTGGTAGCTGTTGGTGATTCAAGCCTGATTAATTTTTATGAAGGTCAGTCGATCGATGGAGTCGGTGGAGAGGCGCACCCTGTGATCGGTCACAAAGCCTCCAGCAGCACTAAATGTGCGTTCTGAAAGAACGCTGGATGCAGGACAAGCCAGTAGCTTAATTGCGTACTGTGCAAGCTCTGGCCAGTGATCCATCTTCAAGACCCAGTAAGCCAGAGGATTTTCGGTGGGGAAGGTGTCCCAAGTCTGATCTTGCCTCTAGGTATTCCCGCACCATGTAAACCAGACGCTGGCGATAATTGCTGGATCCGGTCATACCTTGGGGCTGCAGACTAAAAAATTGTCTAAACGCATCTGTCAGACAGCCACCTTCTCCACCGCTCCTTCTGTGACTCACCGAAGCCTCAGCAACACGTTGTCCAGGACCAGGATTTGGTAATCCCCCAGGTTCTGGAAACGCATTGCACAGACCTTTCTGCAAGGTCTCCCGAAGATGATTCATCTTCTGCTCCCTCTGCGACGGCAAGATAAGGTCCGCAACCTTACTCTTGTAACGTGGATCAAGGAGAGTTGCCAGCCAGTAATGATCCCTCTCCTTGATACCACAAATACGAGGATCCTTACGCAGGCTTTGCAGGATCAGGGAGGCCATACAGTGTAGGTTTGCTGGGGCATTTGGAGCACAGTCCTCTGGGTCACTGAGGATGACAGGATCCGCAGCCACCTCATCCCAGCCACGTAAAAGTCCATGGGTTCCTTGGGACTGTAAGTGATCCATTGAAGACTGCTGCTGCTGATGCTGAGTGCTAGGCTCCACCTCCATGCTGCTGATACAATCCTCCTCCTCCTCCTCCTCCTCTTCCTCTTCCTGTGTGCTAGGCGGGCAAGCAGGACCACTGTCTGGATAAAGGGGGCCTTGAGAGGTAAGGAAGTCCTCCGCTTCCTCCCTCTGTTTTTCCTTAAAGGCCTTGTCCATTTTTCCACATAGCGTGTGCTCCAACATGTGAATAAGAGGGACAGTCTCACTGATGCATGCAAGGTCACTGCTCACCATCCTCGTGGCCTCCTCAAATGGTGACAGGACAGTGCATGCATCCCTGATCAAGGCCCACTGGCGTGGGGAAAAAAAAACAAGATCCTCTGACCCAATTCTGCGGCCATATTGGCACAGGCACTCATTGATGGCCCTCTGCTGCGTGTGCAGCCGTTGCAGCATGGCCAATGTAGAGTTCCATCTGGTGGGCATGTCGCAGATTAGGCGGTTCTTGGGCAGGTTGTATTCCCTTTGGAGGTCTGTCAGCCGAGCAGTGGCATTATATGACCTTCGAAAAATGCACACGACTGGAATGCTTCAGGACATCCTGTAAGCCTGGGTACCTGCCCAAGAACCGCTGCACCACCAAATTCAGAACATGAGCAAAACAGGGCACATGGGTCAGTTGTCCCTGTCGCAGTACAGAGAGGAGGTTGGTGCCATTGTCGCTAACCACCATTGCTGGCTTAAGCTGGTGTGGCATTAACCACCTCTGAGCCTGCCCCTGCAAAGCTGACAGAACCTCTGCCCCGGTGCAGCTCCTGTCTCCCAAGCACACTAGCTCTAGCAACGCATGGCATCGCTTTGCCTGCATTCCTGCATAGCCCCTCGTACGCCTACGGAGCACGGCTAGTTCCAAGAACACATCAGCACAGGAAGAGGAAGAAGAGGAGGGGGTGGAGGAGAGAGGTGTGTCACAACCAGTAGTAGTGTTTTGGAGGCGTGGTGGCGGAACAACCTCCAACACTACTTACCTTGCCCTGCGTCATCGGTAATATGCACCTTACCACTGACCTCCCTGTCCAGCGAGGCATGGACATTGTCTTTCATGAGAAAAAGTGGCATTTGGGAACTTGCCACTGAGGTACCGCACATTCCACAAACTCACAGAAGGGGGCAGAATCTACCAACTGAAAAGGCAGAAGTTGAAGTGCTAGCAATTTTGCTAAGCTAGCATTCAACCGCTGGGCATGTGGATGGCTGGGAGAGTACTTCTTTCGGGCGCTGCAGCAGCTGGGGCAGGGAAATTTGTCTGCTACAATCTGCCATCGGTGTACCGATAGTAGATTGCCCGCATGTACTACTAGGTTGTGACACACCTAATTCTACACCTTCAGTCCTATCAGTACAGGCTTCAGAGAGGACTGAGGGTATAGTGGGGTTGGAGATGTGCCTGTGCCTCCTCCTCCTCCTCCTCTCTCCTATCAGGCACCCACGTAGAGTCAGTGACTTTATTATCTCCCTCCCTCCTTATCACTGTCGAAAACGTGGCAGTATGCTCTAGCTGGGGGAACATGACTGCCAGATTGCTGTCCCTCTCGGGCACCCCCTCGCTCTGGGCTCACATTACTGCCTTCCTCTATCTGTGTTCCATCATCGGAGCCTTCAAAGCGCTGCGCATTTTCATGCAGCATGTACCCAACACTGTGTTGAAACAGTTTGGGGGACTCCTCAGGAGGACATGGTGGGACTAGGGAAGGATTGTGTGATGCCATTGTGCAGAGGGAAGAGGACACCTTGGCAGCTGCTTTGCCAGACAAAGTAAGCTCAGCCTGGGTGAGAGAGGATGAGGAGGATGAGGAAGGCTTGGTCATCCACTCTACCAATTTGTCTGCATGTTGAGGCTCAACACGGCCAGCTCCTGAAAAAAAGGATGAGCATGCGCACCTGAATGACCGAAAATGCATGCGCAGTACACAACTAAACCTCCCGCAGGTTTAAATGTACTAGCAGCCGCAGCGGCTGCTTTTTCCAAAAGTCACATTCATTTTCAATTTAGGCCGTAAATGTTACACAAACACATGTCACTACACTTCCCCACATCATCCCACATCCCCCCCATAATGAACTCACTCCCAAACCCTTTTATTTTACATTTTTAGATGCCGTGCGCCAGGTCCATAGGGGCGCACCATGCACTCCCTCCTGGGCGCTTTTGGCATTATAGTAAATAAAGAACTGTGCTGCATTGCCAGCGCATTCTTTTACTACATTTTAAAACGGTCGTTGCCCCTGCCTTTGCGCCATGAATTATGGGGCAAAGGCATAGTAAATCAGCCCAGTGTGTTAATGGACACAAGATCATATTGTACTGCAGTATCATACAATTTGGCTTTTTTTTTTGCATTTTTGAAAATAGTGCATGCAATTGTGCTACTTTTTGCGCAGTCTGATGAATTCAGAGAATTCTTGATAAAATATTTTTACTCAGAACAAAATAAAATCAGTATTACAAAAGAATGCAGGGTTTAAGAGTTCGTTATCCAGAGAATGCAGGGTTTCAAAAGCCAGGGTTTACCAGTGCATTATGCTCATAACCCAGGGTTTACCAGTGCATTATGCTCAGAATGTAAAGGGTTATGGAGTGCATTGCGCTCAGAATGCAAGGTTCGGTAGTGCGTTGCACTCAGAATGCAAGGTTCACCAGTGCATTATGCTCAGAATGCAGGGATCAGGAGTGCGTTTTACGCTCAGAACGCAGGGTTAAAGAACGCGCTGCACTCAGAATGCAGGGTACAGGAGTGCATTATGCTCAGAATGCAGGGTTCAGAAAATGCATTGTGCTCAAAATGCAGGGTTCAGGAGTGCATTGTGCTCAGAATGCAGGTTTCAGGAGTGTGTTAAGCTCAGAATGCAGGGTTAAGCAGTGCGTTACGCTCAGAATGCAGGCTTCAATAATGCGTTACGCTCAGAATGCAGGGCAGGGTTCAAGAGTGTGTTAGACTCAGAATGCAGGGTTCAGGAGTGCATTACACTCGGTATCAAGGAATCAGGAGTGCATTGTGCTCAAAATACAGGGTTCAGAAGTCTGTTACACTGAGAATGCAGGGTTAAGGAGCGTGTTGCACTCAGAATGCATGGTTCACCAGTGTATTGTGCTCAGAATGTAGGGTTCAGGTGTGCATTACACTCAGAATGCAGGGTTTAAGAGTGCTTTTTTTCTTGATAAAATATTTTTACTGAGAACAAAAATAAAATAAGTATTACAAGAGAATTAAAAGAAAGTTGGGGGGAGACGCCACCTCTGAGGTGATGGGATTTTAATTGGATGTATTTGCGTCTGTTGTCAAGGTAAGCACACATAAGATAATAACTTTATGAAAATATAAGAATTTTTATTACAAAAAGTCAGATAAAAAATCACATAGTCATATTGTAATTCGACCATGAATTGATACTTAATACATGAAGTTGAAAAGATGCTTTGGATATTCAGAGAAAGCCGACATGTTTCGCAGATTCCTGCTTCTTCAAGGCAGTTCTGCATGCATCTATAGCTTCATCTAGGTTACATAAAGAATACCATTAGTATTATATTAATCAGCTTTAAACACCAACAAAAATGCTAAAATATAATAATGACAAAAAATAATATATACAAGTGCTCACCAAACTTGTGGAAATTATAATTTGAGTGACCATGACACTATATATATATATTTATTAGATATATACCTCCCCATAGTGACTCCTGATCCCACATAGGAGCTGCCAGGATGGATATGCAAATTTGATTAATAAACCAGAGAAGTGTAGGGCTAGGCACCATGCACATTTCTATTTACTATTGCGTCATAGTTGCTCTACAATTCATTAACCAAATAATCCTGAGAGTATAGTCCCAGGGTAGGTAACATACTAATGCTATCAGTGCGTTTGAGTACTTCATTTGTTTCTTTAAATTCCTTTAAATATCGTACCTGGTGTGAACTGGCATGTGTTTCCTGTGTTTAGAACTGTCCCTGCACAAAATGACATTTCAATAGGAAAAAAGTAATTTGAAACTGCTTGCGGCTTTATTGTAATGTCTGTTCCCTGCAATATGGATGAAAATCATTGAGAAAAATGGCATGGGTCTTGTATAGATATTGAGGGGAACCCCACACCCAAATTAAAAAAAGGAAAGGCGTGGGGCCCCCAGGCCTGTGTACTGCCTGTGTACTGCTGTTTAGAGTATATAGATACTTTGAACAGCAGTACACAGGCGGTGCAAACAAGACAGGGACTGTAGGTTTGTTCTTAAGTAGAATCTGTTTGGAATTTTGAACTGGTACATTTTTTAAGTGTGGCTCCAGATATAAAATCTGTTTTTAAGCTTTTTACTACACTTTCTGTCCCAATGACCATTGGATTTTGTAAATTTGGGGTTTTTAAGGAAACAAGTATTGGTGATAAAGCATCAGTGGAGAGGAGACACCTTTTTCCCATATTAACACTTACAGAAAATAAATTCCTTTCCTTGGGGTAGATTTCCTCTCACTTCCTGTTGTCTCCTTCCGTTTGCAAGTAGGAGTCGTTTGTAAGTTGGATGTTTGAAAGTAGGGGCCTGCTGTATATACTCTGCAGAAATTTGGGCCTTAGGTGTTGGTGTTGCCACAACACTGTTCGCCCTCACAGTTAGTCTTGGTGGGCGCTGGAAAGCCCTGCTGTGAACTATTATATCAATAATTTTAATTGCATGCCATTGTTACAGTGGTAGAAAAATTGGGCCTTTGGTGGTGTGCTGGTGCCACAACACTGTGGGCCAGATTCAGGAACACTTGCGCTGGAGTATTTCGATATGCGCCGCGTAACTGTGATGATGCGCCGTCGTTTCTATGTGCCCGTACCCACCAAACTAGATGCGCCTAATAACGGGTCATTTGCGACCGGCGGAACGTTCCGACGCCAGAGTATCGTCAGCGCTTATTTTCGCTGGGCGCATCAGTCGCGCCCATTGATTTCCCCTGCAAATATGCAAATGAGGGATTTTTCCCAATTCACGAACGGATTAGCACCATACGCTGGCTACATGCGCCGCGCGTATCTCGTCCGTCCGGCGCAAAGTTATTTCTACAAAAGGCTGCTTTATCTTTACTCCAGATGGCCACAGGTCAGCAGGAGAGCAGCTACAGCAGCGTTACCGACGATAAGAGCTAGCTGAGCACCCCCACTTGCTGGACAACACCTCTGTCCATGCTTGTCTGTCAACTTTTACAGCCATGGAGGAAGACATCATAGGTCTCCATAGCCGAGATGACGGCTGACAGCTCCTGGCCATTAAAGTTCAGCTTTCTCCTGTGTGTTTGCGGGGAACGGGAGCAGCCATTTCAGAACAAAAGTAACATCACTGCGGGGAGGGGGAGCAGGATATACTTTAGTGCCGGAATGGCGCTTCTACGGGCGCATTTAAACGCCCAACGGAAGGCATTGCGCTGACGTTTCCCGTGCAGTGGTGCCGACGGAAGTTGTGAGCATGCGCACAAAGGGGGCGAGTGGAGCCTCACTCACTGCGCATGCTCCGTGGTTGATGCGCTGAATGTAAGCCTCTGCGCTGGGCTCCGCCCATCATTTACATATGATCACACCCACTTCCACTTGCGTCGGGTTACGCCAGCGCATTATCGTTACTCTGGCGCAAGTTTACGCGCAACTGCTATGTGAATTACAGGACTTGTGCTGAAAGGGTCTTCAGAGTAACGTAAATGAGAAGCGTTACTCCAGAGGAAAGATACTCTCATCTACCTGAATCTGGCCCTGTAAGTCCTCACAGTTACTCCTGGTGGGCCCTGGAACGGGCCCTGCTGTGAAATATTATATCAAGAATTGTAATTACATGCACCTGTTGAACAGGGGCAGAAAAAATGGGCCTTAGGCACTGGTGCCACAACACAGCAACCCCTCACCGATACTCCAGTTGGAGCACAGGAATGAGCCCTGCTGCAAAGTATTTCATCAAAAATTGTAATTACACACCCCTGTGAAACAGGGAAAGAAAAATTGGGCCTTAGCCACTGGTGGTGGTGCCCAAAACCAAAAATGTTCTTACAAGTTTTCAGCTTGATCATTGAGGAAGAAGAGGATAGTCACTCAGCATAACATGATAGTCACTCAGCATCAGCATAGGCAGTCTTGAAGGGATCTGACATTTAAAAATATATATATATATATATATTCGGTTACATCAGCATCAGGTGCTTGGTAGCTGGTGGTGATCCAAGACTGATTCATTTTTATGAAGGTCAGTCGATCGACTGTGAGTGGTGTGACAGGAAGTCAGGTAAATCTGTGGGTGTTGTCAGACGGGAGATACATTTCTGCCTTGTTTAGACAATTCACCAATTACTATTAGGTGTCGGCTGCAGAAATAGCCAGAAAGTTTTAGGGTGTTGGAAAACTTCAGCTGTTCAGAATGAGGCAATTAAGGCCTCTATAAATCATCCAGAGGATGACTACTGATTGCTGCATCCTGAGGCTTTTTGAGTTAAGGAGAACAGTGAGAGACTTCTAAAGAGGTGAGGTGGTTGTTGATTTTTCTGTGTGATAAAAATCAAAAAGACTATTGTTTCTCTGCTGTATTCCCAGCAGTAGGCTGTGCCAGACTCCATAGATAGGTTCCTGTGTGGTGAAGGTAGACGCCCCAAGTGGCCAGGGTTTATTTTATGTTTTGTTTTGTTTATGCTGTTTGGATGCTTGCATTTGTTTCCAGCAATATGGAAGAATAAACTAAACTCTTTGTTTTCAACCATCTTCGGCTGCCTCTGTATAGTTCAGTGTGTAGTGAACCCATCCAGGGGGGTCACACACACCCACTACCGAGCTAACCCCTTACACATGGTGGAGTGCCGCGGGCAGTTAAAGTAAACCCAAAATGGAGGAGATGCAAATCAACAGCAGACAAATGCAGGTTTGCAGCGGAGCCTTGCAGCTCAAAAGGATCACCAAGAGAGCCTTGCAGCTCATCAAGAGAGCATGGCAGCTCAACGACAGGTTTACCAAGAGAGCATTGCAGCTCAACAACAGGCTCACCAAGAGAGCCTTGCAGCTCACCGAGAGAGCATTGCAGGCTTGGAACAGAGACACCAGCAGCAAATGGAGGCCATCGTGAAACAGCTTCAGAGACCGCTTCAGAGACAGCTGGGAGTCAGGCCAGTAACATACCGACTTTTCAGGTAAGACACTTATTGCCAAAGATGACTGCAGATGATGAGCCTGAGATGTTTCTGACCACGTTTTGAGAGAACAGCGGAAAAAGAGTTGGCCTAAAGAACAGTGGGCTGGACTAGTGGCCCCCCTATTATCTGGAGAAGCCCAAAAGGCATACAGGTCATTCTCAAAAAATTAGCATATTGTGATAAAGTTCATTATTTTCTGTAATGTACTGATAAACATTAGACTTTCATATATTTTAGATTCATTACACACAACTGAAATAGTTCAAGCCTTTTTTTTTTGTTTTAATATTGATGATTTTGCCATACAGCTCATGAAAACCCAAAATTCCTATCTCAAAAAATTAGCATATTTCATCTGACCAATAAAAGAAAAGTGTTTTTAATAAAAAAAAAAGTCAACCTTCAAATAATTCTGTTGAGTTATGCACTCAATACTTGGTCGGGAATCCTTTTGCAGAAATGACTGCTTCAATGCAGCATGGCATGGGGGCAATCAGCCTGTGGCACTGCTGAGGCGTTATGGAGGCCCAGGATGCTTCGGTAGCGGCCTTAAGCTCATCCAGAGTGTTGGGTCTTGCGTCTCTCAACTTTCTCTTCCCAATATCCCACAGATTCTCTATGGGGTTCAGGTCAGGAGAGTTGGCAGGCCAATTGAGCACAGTAATACCATGGTCAGTAAACCATTTACCAGTGGTTTTGGCACTGTGAGCAGGTGCCAGGTCCTGCTGAAAAATGAAATCTTCATCTCCATAAAGCTTTTCAGCAGATGGAAGCATGAAGTGCTCCAAAATCTACTGATAGCTAGCTGCATTCACCCTGCCCTTGATAAAACACAGTGGACCAACACCATCAGCTGACATGGCACCCCAGACCATAACTGACTGTGGGTACTTGACACTGGACTTCAGGCATTTTGGCATTTCCCTCTCCCCAGTCTTCCTCCAGAGTCTGGCACCTTGATTACCGAATGGCATGCCAAATTTGCTTTCATCCGAAAAAAGTACTTTGGACCACTGAGCAACAGTTCAGTGTTGCATCTCTGTAGAATCGGAAGTGAAGGGGCGCTGATAACACAAAATCAATGCAAATTATGTGTATATATATACATTAAAATGTGCAATCTCTTAGAAAAACATATATTATTAGTGAAGTGTCCATACGATGAAAAAACCAAAAAAATATTAAATGATAAATTAAGTCCAAATTGTGCTAAATAATAAGCACCCAATTGTGATTCTCGGTTCAAACAAAGACGTAAATATTGCAGTTCTGGAACCTCCACCATATATTTGCACCCGGTGAGATCAATAGAAATGGCTCCTTACCAATAATAGTAGACTCTTTTAATTAAAAAAGAAGTCATAAACCGCTTGTGTCAATAGGATGACTCAGAATGATCCAGATAGGCACGTTCAGATGATCCAGCATTCATATAAATAGGAACAGAAGAGCAATCATAGTGAAGTACTGTTTATTAAAATAAAATTAAAAAGTAACATGCCACTTTTTAATTTTATTTTAATAAACAGTTCTATTGATCTCACCGGGTGCAAATATATGGTGGAGGTTCCAGAACTGCAATATTTACGTCTTTGTTTGAACCGAGAATCACAATTGGGTGCTTATTATTTAGCACAATTTGGACTTAATTTATCATTTAATATTTTTTTGGTTTTTTCATCGTATTGATCTCACCGGGTGCAAATATATGGTGGAGGTTCCAGAACTGCAATATTTACGTCTTTGTTTGAACCGAGAATCACAATTTGGACTTAATTTATCATTTAATATTTTTTTGGTTTTTTCATCGTATGGACACTTCACTAATAATATATGTTTTTCTAAGAGATTGCACATTTTAATGTATATATATACACATAATTTGCATTGATTTTGTGTTATCAGCGCCCCTTCACTTCCGATTCTATTTGTATTTTCACACTCTGAAAATTTGTAGGTGGCAGCTTTTAAACTGGTATATTTAATTTATTTAGGTTTAATTACATTTAATTCTACCCTCTTGTTGGGAGAACTAACATTGTTTTTTCTGTGGCGCAAATCATACACATTTTTTCCACATTGCTTCTCTGTAGCCCAGGTCAGGCGCTTCTGCCGCTGTTTCTGGTTCAAAAGTGGCTTGACCTGGGGAATGCGGCACCTGTAGCCCATTTCCTGCACACACCTGTACACGGCGGCTCTGGATGTTTCTACTCCAGCCATGTCCACTGCTTCCGCAGGTCCCCCAAGGTCTGGAATCGGTCCTTCTTCACAATCTTCCTCAGGGTCCGGTCACCTCTTCTCGTTGTGCAGCGTTTTCTGCCAAACTTTTTCCTTCCCACAGACTTCCCACTGAGGTGCCTTGATACAGCACTCTGGGAACAGCCTATTCATTCAGAAATTTCTTTCTGTGTCTTACCCTCTTGCTTGAGGGTGTCAATGATGGCCTTCTGGACAGCAGTCAGGTCGGCAGTCTTACCCGTGATTGCGGTTTGGAGTAATGAACCAGGCTGGGAGTTTTTAAAAGCCTCAGGAATCTTTTGCAGGTGTTTAGAGTTAATTAGTTGATTCAGATGATTAGGTTAAGAGCTCATTTAGAGAACCTTTTTATGATATGCTAATTTTTTGAGATAGGAATTTGGGGTTTTCATGAGCTATATGCCAAAATCATCAATATTAAAACAAAAAAAAGGCTTGAACTAGTTCAGTTGTGTGTAATGAATCTAAAATATATGAAAGTCTAATGTTTATCAGTACATTACAGAAAATAATGAACTTTATCACAATATGCTAATTTTTTGAGAATGACCTGTATTTTGATTTGGAGGTTGCAGACGCAAAAAACTATGATCGGTTAAAAGAGGAAATATTGGCACGTTTTGGTGTAACCCTGGATGTCTGTGCTCAGCGGGTCCACAATTGGAGTTATCAGCTGAGGAAGCCACCTCAGTCGCAGATGTATGACCTCATCCTTTTGGCTAAGAATGGCTGCAGTCAGAAACTCTGTCCGGACCAAAAATTTTGGAGCGAGTAGTCATGGACAAATTTCTTAGGTCTCTTCTTAACACCCTGCAAAAATGGGTGAACCATGGTGGTCCGGAAACCACAGACAAACTTGTAGACCTGGTCGAAAGGTACCTAACAGAGAATTTGTCCTCTTCCACCAGAGACGCACAGACTTTCCACCCCAAGACCAGACCCTCCCCACCTATAGGTAAGACTGCATCAAGGGATGGGGGTGGAGAGAGGGACCAAAGGGCAACTAGAGGTATTATCGGAACTACTGCTAATGTTTGGCCTGGAAGACCCATTCCACAGGAGAGGATCAGAAGATTGATTTGTTACCGTTGCTGGGAAGAGGGACATGTAGCAGCGGTTTGCCCAGCGGGTGATGAACCCATGCAGTGTCTCTTTCTGACAGAGAGACAGTCCCTTTTTGCAACCACATGCACTGCAGTAAAGGGAAATGAGAAACCTTTATGTAGAATGTGCTTAGATGGTAAACATGTTGTGGTATTGTTGGATTCAGGTAGCCTGGTCACCTTGAAAAGTGAATATAGTGGTGGGAAAAACCTTACATCCTAGGAAAATGGCTGTAGTTTGTGTACATGGGGACACTCGAGAATATCCGGTGACTACGGTTTCCTTTGAAACCTCCCTCGGTAACTTTTGCCACCAGCTGGGTTTAGTTCCTAAACTGCCACATGACGCCATTGTGGGTAGGGAATTTCCCAAAGTTCTGGGAACTCTGGGACTGCCCAGATTCCCCAGTAGGTGGTTCTTCTGAGCCTGAAACATCTACTCCAGAAACCTCTAACTGTGAGGATTCTCCTGAGTTTCCATTCTCAGTCTTAGCAGGGGAAACACCAGTCCCTTAGGGTGGAGCCTGCTACCTCAGAAGAGGAACAGTGGCCAATAGGGTTTGATGACCTCCAAGGTGCACTGAGAAAATGTTATCACTAAGCAATTGAGGGACCCCACATTGCTAAGAGTCCGGGAGAATGTAGTAAAGATAGATGGGGAGTTAGCTAACCCTGATGAGAGGGTTGCCCTCCCTTACTTCATTATTGAAAGGGACCTGTTATATCGAGTGTCACAGAGGATAGAGGACACCATTGAGAAACTGGTAGTGCCTAAACCATACCGCAAGATGGTTTTGGAACTGGCCCATGGGCACATTCTTGGGGGACATTTGGGAGCAGAAAAAACCCGGGATAGGATCACCCAGAGTTTTTATTGGCCTGGAATCACTAAGGAAGTGGAATTGTATTGCTCTTCCTGTCCAGTGTGTCAGATTACTGCACCCATGCCACATTTCCGCAGTCCGTTGGTACCCCTGCCCATTATCGAGGTCCCTTTTGAGAGGATCGCCATGGACTTGGTTGGCCCCTTACTGAAGTCCACTAGAGGGCACCAGCACATCTTGGTAACAATGGACTATGCCACCCGTTACCCAGAAGCGATTCTCTCTCCGAAACACCTCTGCTAAAACCATTGCCAAAGAGTTATTTCAGGTTTTCAGCTGTGTTGGGTCTTCCTACGGAAGTCCCAACTGACCAGGGCACCCCGTTTATGTCTAGGGTGACCAAAGAGCTTTGTAAACTCCTGAAAGTGACCCAGTTACGTACATCAGTATATCACCCTCAGACGGGTTAGTGGAAAGGTTTAATAAAACCTTAAAACAAATGTTGAGGAAGGTGTTGGATAAAGACGGAAAGAATTGGGATTATCTGCTCCCTTATCTGATGTTTGCCATAAGAGAGGTTCCCCAATCGTCCACAGGGCTCTCTCCGTTTGAGCTACTGTATGGGAGGCACCCCCGGGGCCTACTGGACATTGCCAGGGAAACATGGGAGAGTGAGAGTTCCCCGCATCGAAGTGTGGCCCAAATGCAAGATAAAATTTCCCAAGTGATGCCGATTGTGAAGGAACATTTAGCCCAAGGTCCGTTCCTTTGCACCTGGTGATAGGGTGTTGGTGCTGGTCCCCATGGTCGAAAGTAATTTCCTAGCCAAATGGCAGGGTCCCTATGAAGTGTTGGAGAAAATGGGGGTGGTGAATTATAAAATTAGCCAACCGGGAAAGACGAAAACCTGAGCAGCTCTATCACGTGAACTTGTTGAAACCATGGAAGGATAGAGAGTCCTTGGTCGCTAAGACTACCCGATTTTCTGCTCCATTTAACCTGGCTATCCCTGAAGTTGAGATAGCGGAGACTGAATGAATAAATGAAAAACTTATATAGCGTGGCACATGCGAAATAAATCGCTTCTGGGCGCTTTCCAAAACTCAGCAACAGGAGGTTAAAGAATTTGTACTCCGTAATAGGGAGAAGTTTTCAGACCTGCCAGGTTGGGTCTCCGGAGTTGAACATGACATTATCACCACACCAGGGGATAAGGTCAAGTTAAAGCCTTCTAGAATTCCAGAAGCCCGGTGAGAGGCAATTCGCCAGGAAGTAAAAAAAAAATGCTTGAGCTGGGGGTGATAAAAGAGTCAAATAGTGATTGGTCCAGTCCCATTGTCTTAGTGCCCAAACCAGATGGAAGTTGGCGGTTTTGTAATGACTTTCGCCGCCTAAATAAAATCACTAAGTTTGACACCTATCCTATGCCCTGCATAGATGAACTGATTGATCGCCTAGGCACTGCCCGGTACATGACGACGTTAGACCTGACCGAGAGAGGAATTTGCCAATAACCCTTGGAGTCGGCCAGGGAAAAAACAGCATTTGTAACTCCAGACGGATCTTTCCAATATCGGAGGATGCCTTTTGGGTTACAGAATGCTCCCGCCACATTTCAACGCACCATGGATAAGACCCTTCGGCCTCATCGAGCCTTTGCTGCTGCATACCTCGATGATGATGTCATCCACAGTGAGGATTGGGACTCACACTTACCAAAAGTTCAGGCTGTGTTGGATTCCATCTGGAAAACCGGGTTTACAGCCAATCGAAAAAAAAATGTACCCTTGGGCTAGAAGAGGCGAAGTATCTGGGGTATACAATTGGAAGAGGTCTAATCAAGCCCCAAATAAACAAAGTTGAGGCTATTCAGGATTGGCCATGTCCCAGCAACAAGAAACAGGTTTGTGCATTTTTGGGGATCGCGGGGTATTATCGCCGCTTTATCCCCCATTTTGCCTCACAGGCTGCTCCCCTGACCAATTTGACCAAAGGGAAGGAGTCTGTCATGACCAAATGGACTCCCGAAGCAGAAACAGCTTTTCAGGCTTTAAAACAGGCCTTATGTAGTCAGTTTTAAATTCGCCTGATTTTTCACGGGACTTTGTGGTTCAGACAGATGCGTCAAATGTGGGTTTAGGAGCTGTACTGTCCCAGATTATCAAGGGGGAGGAACACCCTGTTATGTACCTCACCTGAAAGTTGAAGGTCTATGAGGAGAATTATGCCACCATTTAGAAAGAGTGTTTTGTGGTGAAATGGGCTTTGGATTCTCTCCGGTACTACCTCGTGGGTAGACAGTTTGAACTGGTGATGGTTCGTGCCCCATTGAAGTGGATGGCACAGAACAAGGAGACCAATAGGAGAATAAATAGGTGGTTCCTGGCCCTTCAGGAATTTAAGTTTTGTGGTAATGCATCGCCCCGGTGTTAAAATGGGGAATGCAGATGGGTTGTCCCGAGTGCATGCGTGCCTGGCAACCTGTGTCCCAACCCTAGGGTTGAAACAAGAGGGGGGGTATGTGACAGGAAGTCAGGTAAATCTGTGGGTGTTGTCACAGACGGGAGATACATTTCTGCCTTGTTTAGACATTTCACCAATTACTATTAGGTGTCAGCTTCAGAAATAGCCAGACAGTTTTAGGGTGTTGGAAAACTTCACCTGTTCAGAATGAGGCAATTAAGGCCTCTATAAATCATCCAGAGGGTGACTACTGATTGCTGCATCCTGAGGCTTTTTGAGTTAAGGAGAACAGTGAGAAAGACTTCTGAAGAGGTGAGGTGGTTGTTGATTTTTCTGTGTGATAAAATTCAAAAAGACTATTGTTTCTCTGCTGTATGACCAGCAGTGTCTGCCCAGCAGTAGGCTGTGCCAGACTCCATAGATAGGTTCCTGTGTGGTGAAGGTAGACGCCCCAAGCAGCCAGGGTTTATTTTATGTTTTGTTTTGTTTATGCTGTTTGGATGCTTGCACTTGTTTCCAGCAATATGGAAGAATAAACCAAACTCTTTGTTTTCAACCATCTTTGGCTGCCTCTCTGTATAGTTCAGTGTGTAGTGAACACATTCAGGGGGGTCACACACACCCGCTACCGAGCTAACCCCTTACAGGGGTTACAAAGCCTCCAGTAGCACTGCATTTTTTGTTTCGAAAGAACACTGGATGCAGGACAGGCCAGTAGCTCAATTGCATACTGTGCAAGCTCTGGCCAGTGATCCATCCTCAATACTCAGTAAGCCAGAGGATTTTCGGTGGGAAAGGTGTCCAAGTCTGATCTTGCCCCTAGGTATTCCCGCACCATGTAAAACAGACGCTGGCGATGGTTGCTGGAACCGATCATACCTTGGGGCTGCAGACTAAAAAAATTCTGTACACATCAGTCAGACGGCCACCTTCTCCACCGATCCTTCTTTGACTGACCAAAGCCTCAGCAACATGTTGTCCAGGACCAGGATTTTGTGATGGGAACGTGTTGCACAGACCTTTCTGCAAAGCCTCCCGAAGATGTTTCACCCTCTGCAACGGCAAGATAAGGTCCGCAAACCTTACTCTTGTAACGTGGATCAAGGAGGCTTGCCAGCAAGTAATAATCCCTCTCCTTGATACCACGAATATGAGGATCCTTCCGCAGGCTTTGCAGGATCAGGGAGGCCATGCAGCGTAGGTTTGCTGAGGCATTCGGTCTGGAGTCCTCTGGGTCACTGAGGACGACATGATCCCCAGCCACCTCCTCCCAGCCACGTACAAGTCCATGGGTTTCTTGGGACTGTAATTGATCCCTTGAAGACTGATGCTGAGTGCTAGGCTCCACCTTCATGCTAACACAATCCTCCTCCACCTCCTTGTCCTCTTCCTGTGTGATAGGCGGGCAAGCAGGAACACTGTCTGGATAAAGGGGGCCTTGAGAGGTAAGGAAGTCCTCCTCTTCCTTCTGCCTCAAGTGCCCTGTCCATTATTTAACGCAGCGTGTGCTCCAACAGGTGGATAAGAGAGACAGTGTCACTGATGCATGCACTGTCACTGCTCACCATCCTTGTGGCCTCCTCAAATGGTGACAGGACAGTGCATGCATTCCTGATCATGGCTTACTGGCGTAGGGAAAAACCCTGACCCTGTCCTGGTACCATATTGGCACAGATACTCATTGATGGCCCTCTGCTGTGTGTGCAGCTGCTGCAGTATGGCCAACGTAGAGTTCCACCTTGTGGGCATGTCACAGATTAGGCGGTTCTTGGGCAGGTTGTATTCCTTTTGGAGGTCAGCCAGCCGAGCACTGGCATTATATGACCGTCGGAAATGCACACAGAGTTTCTTGGCCTGCTTCAGGACATCCTGTAAGCCTGGGAACCTACCCAAGGACCGCTGCACCACCAAGTTAAGGACGTGAACTAAACAGGGCACATGGTGGAGGAGAGAGGTGTGTCAGAATCACCAGTAGTAGCATTTTGGAGGCGTGGTGGCGGAACAACCTCCAACACTACTGTACCTTGTCCTGCATCCTTCCCAGCTGCCAGCAGAGTCACCCAATGTGCTGTGAAAGATAGGAAATGTCCCTGTCCATGCCTGCTGGACTATGAGTCAGCGGTAATATGCACCTTGCCACTGACCTCCCTGTCCAGCAAGGCATGAACTTTGCCTTTCACATGCCGGTAGAGAGCCGGAATCGCCTTCCATGAGAAAAAGTGGCGTTTGGGAACCTGCCACTGAGGTACAGCACATTCCACAAACTCACGAAAGGGGAAAGAGTCTACCAACTGAAAAGGCAGCAGTTGAAGTGCTAGCAATTTAACCAAGTTAGCATTCAACCTCTGGGCTTGTGGATGGCTGGGAGCGAACTTCTTTCGGCCCTGGGGCAGGGAAATTTGCCTGGTACAATCTGACGTCGGTGTACCAATAGCAAATTGCCCGTAAGTACTTGGCTGGGATACACCTAATTCTACACCTTCATTCCTCTCAGTGCAGGCTTCAGAGAGGACTTAAGGTATAGTGGGGTTGAGGATCTCAGCTGATAAGGAGCAAGGAGAGGTCTGGTATGTGCTTTGGTGTGGGTCTTTTAGGTACGCTTGCCAACGAACTGCATTGCAGGTCGACATATGTCTGGTCAAGCATGTGGTGCCCAAGCAGGTGATGTTTTGGCCACGCGAGATGCGCTTTAGACATATTTTGCAAATAGCAGTGGTGCGATCTGATGCACTTGTCTCAAAAAAGGCCCACACCAAAGAACTTTTGGAATAACGCAGAGAGACAGCAGCACCCTGCACATGCAGTGCTCTGCGGTGTGATGCAGTTGGTGTGCTGCCCTTAAGCTGGCCCCTGTAAGGCTTCTTGCCTCGTTGGAGATGTGCCTTTTCCGCCTCTCTCCTATCAGTCACCCACGTGGTGTCAGTGACCTCATCATCCCCTCCCTCCTCATCACTGGAGCAAACCTGGCAGTATGCTGCAGCTGGGGGAACATGACGGCCAGATTGCTGTTCTTCTTGGGCACCCCCTCTCTCTGGGCTCACGTTACTACCTTCCTCTAGCTGGATACCATCACTGGAGCCTTCAAAACGCTCCACATCCTCCTGCATCATGTACCCAACACTGTGGTCAAACAGTTCGGGGGACTCCTCAGGAGGACATGGTGGGGCTAGGGAAGGAGTGACTGATGGCATTGAGTCGAGGGAAGAGGCCGCGTTGCCAGCTGTTTTGCCAGACAAAGTACCCTGAGCCTGGGTGAGAGAGGATGAGCAGGATGAGGACAGGACACTCCAAGTCTTGTTTCGGCATGTTTCGGCTCAACGCGGCCAGCTGCCGAAAAAAAAAGGACAAGCGTGTCCCACGGCCACGTGCTGATCAGATTGCACTGTGTCCATGACCAGCACTGTTGCCTCTAGACGCAGAGCCTGCTTGCCCTCTTTTATCGGCTTGTGACTGTCTCCCTCTCCTTGTTGTCCTTCCAGACATACTAATGGCCTGCAGGGAGATGTAGCTGCACAAAGCTGGTTATATATATATATATATATATATATATATATATATATATATATATATATATATATATATGGATTATACTGCAGCTAGCAGACTCAACTGCCTGCCTGTAGTATTATTAGGCAGGCAGTTAACTGAATACCACCAGCACTAACTGAAGACCAGCAATTGTCTTCAGTTAGCTTTAGTTGTACACTGTGTAAAGGACACAGTACACTAACTGTAAATACTTGCAGCTCGCTGCCTGTGGTATTAGTATGAGAACACCAGCAATTGTATTCAGGTAGCTTTAGGTGCACAATGAGCAAAGGACACAGTATACTAACTGACAATACTTGCAGAACCCTGCCTGTGGTATTAGTATGAGAACAACAGCAATTGTATTCAGGTAAACTTTAGGTGCACACTGTGCAGAGGGCAGAGTACACCAAGTGAAAATACTGCAGATAGCACAATCACCTGCCTGCCTGTCAGTATATTAGGAAGAGAATACAGGATCGGATCTAGCTAGACTGAATACAGTGTATAAATGTATATACACACAACACCTGGGATGCATATATATGCTCTACACACTGTAACTGCAACTAACTGATTCGCCTGCCTGCTCTATCTAACTCAATTGAAATGACACTGTCTCTCTCTCTCTCTCTCTCTCTCTCTCTCTCTCTCTGTCTGTTTTTCACCACCGCCGCAACAAACTACACAAGGCAGCCACGCAGGCAGCCTTATATAGTGTGGGGCATGTACTAAACCCCCTAAGACATTATTGGCCCAAGCCACCCTGGCTTGGGCCAATTATGTCTCCCTTTGCTTAAGTGATTGGCCAAGCTTTCGGGTCATAGTGCATGCTAAAAAGTGTGCTGGGGACACTATAGAGTAATAGGTAATTACACAACTAATCCTATAATATGTAACATTAATAAATGAATTAATAAAAATGTGTCTTGTTGGAAGTGATAAATCAACCAATAAATCAATAATAAATAATAATAATAATAAAGTCCCATTTGTGCAAACAAAGATACAACATCAATTCTCGAATATTCTCAAGATATATTTCTTGCTGTGATACAAAACCGTCTACGGTCAAGCAAAATTATTGATCTTCCACCACCTGTATAATTAGTACGACACCCAATGTGCACAAGTAGTGAATTGTGCTTACCTGGTTGACCTCTTCAACCACTTAAGGACCGCCTCCTGCACATTTACGTCGGCAGAATGGCACGGCTGGGCACATGCACGTACAGGTACCTCCTGTGTTAGTGCCCAGCTGTGGGTCGCGGGCGCGCACCCGTGGCACACTCCCGTGACCCGGTACAAAGCTCTGGGACCGCGGGACTTGTGGACCCGATCGCCGCTGGAGTCCCGCGATCGCTCCCCGGAGCTGAAGAATGGGGAGAGCCGTGTGTAAACACGGCTTCCCTGTTCTTCACTGTGGCAGTGTCATCGATCGTGTGATCCCTTTTATAGGGATACACAATCAATGACATCACACCTACAGCCACACCCCTACAGTTGTAAACACACATTAGGTCACACATGACCCTTTCAGCGCCCCCTTGTGGTTAACTCCCAAACTGCAAATGTCATTTTCACAATAAACAATGCATTTTAAATGCATTTTTTGCTGTGAAAATGACAATGGTCCCAAATATGTTTTAAAATTGTCCGAAGTGTCCACCATAATGTCGCATTCACGAAAAAAATCGCTGATCGCCGCCATTAGTAGTAAAAAATTTTTTTTTTATAAAAATGCAATAAAACTATCCCCTATTTTGTAAACGCTATAAATTTTGCGCAAACCAACCGATAAACCCCTATTGCAATTATTTTTTTTTTTTAACAAAAATAGGTAGAAGAATACGTATCGGCCTAAACTTAGGAAAAAAATAATTTTTTTATATATTTTGGGGGGATATTTATTATAGCAAAAAGTAAAAAATATTGATTTTTTTTCAAAATTGTTGCTCTAATTTTGTTTATAGCGCAAAAAATAAAAACCGCAGAGGTGATCAAAAGCACCAAAAGAAAGCTCTATTTGTGGGAAAAAAAGGACGCCAATTTTGTTTTGGAGCCACGTCCAGGGCCGGATTAACATAGGGGCCGTTGGAGCTGCAGCTCCAGGACCCTTTCTCAAGATAGGCCCATTTGCCCAAAAAAAAAAAAATCTAAAAAAAAAAAAAAAGATCGACTTCAGGGGTTGTAGCTCGACAACCAGAGGTCACAGAAACACCATATTTGGAGGGTATGCAGTTGAAGACCTACCCCACAACCGGATGGGATGTGGGATGGCTATCATTTATGGTTTCGGAGATACTTTATTTGTGCAGCAATTTTTCAAACATGTTTTTTTGGAAATAAACTGTTGGAAAAAAACTGTCATACCTTCCACACTCCTCTCCTATACATAGCGCCCACTATCATACCATCCACACTCCTCTCCTGTACATATTGCCCACTTTCATACCCTTCACACTACTCTCCTGTACATAGTGCCCACTGTCGTACCCTCCACGCTTCTCTCCTGTACATACTGCTCACTGTCATCCCCTTCACACTTCTCTCCTATACATAGTGCCCATCATCATACCCTCCACACTCCTCTCCTGTACATACAGTAGGTGACTGGGATATTGTGTCAATCTCGCTCCCTTTCTCGGCGAGATTGACCACCTACGAGCCCCATCGCGGGAGCCAGCGCCGAGCTGGCTTGCCGCGATGGAGACAAAGCCGTCATAGAAGCGACGGGGATCCGACGCGGATTCCCGCCAATTCTACACGTGGGCGGAGTTTGTTATGAATCCTGAAGGAGAAATCCCCGCCGGATTTTTAAAGAAAAATCCGGCATGGGTTCCCCCCTCAGGAGCATAACGGGCCCTTAGGTCTGTTATGGGTTGTAAGGAGACCCCCTACGCCGAAAAAACGGCGTGGGGGTCCCCCCAAATCCATAACAGACCCGTATCCAAAGCACGCCGGCCGGCCGGTCAGGAAGGGAGTGGGGGCGAGCGGGCGCCCCCCTCCTGAGCCGCACCGGGCAGCATGCCCTCAACATGGGGGGGTTAGGTGCTCTGGGGCAGGGGGCGCACTGCGGCCCCCCACCCCAGAGCACCCTGGCCCCATGTTGATGAGGACAGGGCCCCTTCCCGACAACCCTGGCCGTTGGATGTCGGGGTATGCGGGCGGGAGGCTTATCGGAATCTGGAAGCCCCCTTTAATAAGGGGGCCCCCAGATACCGGCCCCCCACCCTAAGTGAATGAGTATGGGGTACATTGTACCCCTACCCATTCACCTGCAAATAAAAAGTGTAAACACAAATAAACCACACAGGGTATTGAAATATTTTATTAGTTGGCCGCCGGGGGGGTGTGTATGATCGCTTTTATAAAAGCGCCCCCCTCCGGCGGGCTTCAGTGGGGGGTGGGTGCCGCCGTCTGGTTCTCTTCCGCCGCCGGGGGGGGCGCTTTGATAAAAGCGCCCACCACCCGGCGGGCTTCTTTCGACGTCTTCGGCGGCTGGGGGGTCTTCTCCCACTCTCCGGGGTCTTCTCCTGCTCTCCGGAGGTCTTCTCCGCTCTCCGGGGGTCTTCTCCGCTCTCCGGGGGTCTTCTTCTTCTTCAGGACTCGCCGCCGCTAACTTTGTGTGTTAGCTCAATTACTAGCGGCGGCGAGCCCCCTCCTCTGTGACGTCGTCTTCTTCTTCTCCAGATGTTGACGCGACGCTTCCTTCCGCTGTTATGCCGGGCGCGCGGCTCGCAGCGAGTTATATAGGCCTGTCTTGTGACGTCGCAGTCCCATCATGCTCCGGTAGGTGGCACGTGCTACCTACCGGAGCATGATGGGACTGCGACGTCACAAGACAGGCCTATATAACTCGCTGCGAGCCGCGCGCCCGGCATAACAGCGGAAGGAAGCGTCGCGTCAACATCTGGAGAAGAAGAAGAAGACGACGTCACAGAGGAGGGGGCTCGCCGCCGCTAGTAATTGAGCTAACACACAAAGTTAGCGGCGGCGAGTCTTGAAGAAGAAGAAGACCCCCGGAGAGCGGAGAAGACCCCCGGAGAGCGGAGAAGACCCCCGGAGAGCAGGAGAAGACCCCGGAGAGTGGGAGAAGACCCCCCAGCCGCCGAAGACGTCGAAAGAAGCCCGCCGGGTGGTGGGCGCTTTTATCAAAGCGCCCCCCCGGCGGCGGAAGAGAACCAGACGGTGGCACCCACCCCCCACAGAAGCCCGCCGGAGGGGGGCGCTTTTATAAAAGCGATCATACACACCCCCCCCGGCGGCCAACTAATAAAATATTTCAATACCCTGTGTGGTTTATTTGTGTTTACACTTTTTATTTGCAGGTGAATGGGTAGGGGTACAATGTACCCCATACTCATTCACTTAGGGTGGGGGGCCGGTATCTAGGGGGCACCTTATTAAAGGGGGCTTCCAGATTCCGATAAGCCTCCCGCCCGCATACCCCGACAACCAACGGCCAGGGTTGTCGGGAAGGGGCCCTGTCCTCATCAACATGGGGACAGGGTGCTCTGGGGTGGGGGGCCGCAGTGCGCCCCCTGCCCCAGAGCACCTAACCCCCCCATGTTGAGGGCATGCTGCCCTGTACGGCTCAGGAGGGGGGGGGGGGGCGCTCGCTCGCCCCCACTCCCTTCCTGACCGGCCGGCCGGCGTGCTTTGGATACGGGTCTGTTATGGATTGTGGGGGGACCCCCACGCCGTTTTTTCGGCGTAGGGGGTCTCCTTACAACCCATAACAGACCTAAGGGCCCGTTATGCTCCTGAGGGGGGAACCCATGCCGGATTTTTCTTTAAAAATCCGGCGGGGATTTCTCCTTCAGGATTCATAACAAACTCCGCCCACGTGTAGAATTGGCGGGAATCCGCGTCGGATCCCCGTCGCTTCTATGACGCACTCGCTGGAATGTGCTTTTACTATTCCAGCGAGTGCGAGATATCGGCAGCCTGTCGCCGAGATTCAGCGCGATGCTGGCGTGTTAAAAACACATTCTCGGCGGCCAGGCACTGTAGTATCTTTTGCCGTTCCCTTTGCACTCCTCTCCTGTACATAGTGCCCAATGTTAGACCCTCCACATTCCTCTTCCTCACCTACACATACTTCCCACTTATATACCATCCGTACTCCTCCCCTATGTCGCTTACCCGCAAAAACAGTTCTTTAAAATGATACTGAATACCCTCAATGTTACCAGCTCTAGAATGGACACACTTTTGTTAGTTCAACTAAAGGAAATCTCAGTTTTTATATTTGTTCTGCCTCATTATTAGAACGTATTTAATTTTGTGATTACTACTGTGATGTACAGAGGAACATGGGGGATCTCAGCTACTCTAAATATAGCATTTGTGAAAAAAAAGTGTCCCTGAAAATATTTTTTAAATGTTGGCAGCTATGCACTTAGGCACTGCCCAAGGGCCACTGGGTCAGTAAGGGGCCCCATGAGAGGTTCCTGGGATCCTGTGATATTATAGCGGTAGTAAACTTTCCTGACATTACTACTTTTTAGAGGCCCTGGGGTAGGTTATGCCACAATGTACAAGTATGCACAGCATATTAGCACATTAGGGTACACTTAAATTTTCAGACTGGGCCCTCCATTGCTGCGCTGTGATTCCCACGCATTTATTTATTATTTATAAAAGGCCCCACCAAAATCCTCAGCACCAGGCCCATGATGTTCTTAATCTAAGCCCTGGCCACGTTGCACGACCACGCAATTGTCTGTTAAAACGACACTGTGCTGAATTGCAAAACCTGGCCAGGTCCTTTAGCTGCCTAAAGGTCCGGGTCTTAAGTGGTTAATGAAATAGATGGTCACATGTGCTTGAGCAGGATAATGCTTGCAGACATATTAAAGGACTTGAGCATGTACGATACTTCATCCTCAAAATGTTGAGATTTTAGAACATGGAACACAGAGTTTCCAGAGTGCAACTCCATTTTATTAACATGGAATAAAAAACAGCCAATTGGCTACTCACATAAAAAGTGCCCTTCTCCCGTCACTGGGGCTGCAGGCTTTGATAAAAAAAACACTGGCTCTCCCACCTCCGTGGCGGCATTCGTTCCACCAGCTGCTGACACTATCCAGATGATCCGGAAGTGACGTAGGACATAGTACACGTGACCAGATACTGCCACCGACGTACGTTTCGTGTAGTTACGTTTTCAAGGGGCATACCTGGTCACTAAGCATCACGGTATATGTAATCTAAATAAGGGGAGTGGTTTCATGTCCACATCTAATTAGCCAATCGGAAGAGAGCAGACTCAGTGCCAGTTTACATTCCAGTGTGTCTACAAAGGGCTAGCATATTATAAATTGTAACATGATCTGTTAAAATTAGGATCTTCAAACCGGATTGGATGCATTTTCCATTTGGGCGAGTGGTGGTCATTATATAAGCGCATTGGGAGAATGAAGTCAGAGATATCCCATTTTGTAATGGGAACGTGTTGCACAGACCTTTCTGCAAAGCCTCCCGAAGATGTTTCACCCTCTGCAACGGCAAGATAAGGTCCGCAAACCTTACTCTTGTAACGTGGATCAAGGAGGCTTGCCAGCGAGTAATAATCCCTCTCCTTGATACCACGAATATGAGGATCCTTCCGCAGGCTTTGCAGGATCAGGGAGGCCATGCAGCGTAGGTTTGCTGAGGCATTCGGTCTGGAGTCCTCTGGGTCACTGAGGACGACATGATCCCCAGCCACCTCCTCCCAGCCACGTACAAGTCCATGGGTTTCTTGGGACTGTAATTTATCCCTTGAAGACTGATGCTGAGTGCTAGGCTCCACCTTCATGCTAACACAATCCTCCTCCACCTCCTTGTCCTCTTCCTGTGTGATAGGCGGGCAAGCAGGAACACTGTCTGGATAAAGGGGGCCTTGAGAGGTAAGGAAGTCCTCCTCTTCCTTCTGCCTCAAGTGCCCTGTCCATTATTTAACGCAGCGTGTGCTCCAACAGGTGGATAAGAGAGACAGTGTCACTGATGCATGCACTGTCACTGCTCACCATCCTTGTGGCCTCCTCAAATGGTGACAGGACAGTGCATGCATCCCTGATCATGGCTTACTGGCGTAGGGAAAAACCCTGACCCTGTCCTGGTACCATATTGGCACAGATACTCATTGATGGCCCTCTGCTGTGTGTGCAGCCGCTGCAGTATGGCCAACGTAGAGTTCCACCTTGTGGGCATGTCACAGATTAGGCGGTTCTTGGGCAGGTTGTATTCCTTTTGGAGGTCAGCCAGTCGAGCACTGGCATTATATGACCGTCGGAAATGCACACAGAGTTTCTTGGCCTGCTTCAGGACATCCTGTAAGCCTGGGAACCTACCCAAGGACCGCTGCACCACCAAGTTAAGGACGTGAACTAAACAGGGCACATGGTGGAGGAGAGAGGTGTGTCAGAATCACCAGTAGTAGCATTTTGGAGGCGTGGTGGCGGAACAACCTCCAACACTACTGTACCTTGTCCTGCATCCTTCCCAGCTGCCAGCAGAGTCACCCAATGTGCTGTGAAAGATAGGAAATGTCCCTGTCCATGCCTGCTGGACCATGAGTCAGCGGTAATATGCACCTTGCCACTGACCGCCCTGTCCAGCAAGGCATGAACATTGCCTTTCACATGCCGGTAGAGAGCCGGAATCGCCTTCCATGAGAAAAAGTGGCGTTTGGGAACCTGCCACTGAGGTACAGCACATTCCACAAACTCACGAAAGGGGACAGAGTCTACCAACTGAAAAGGCAGCAGTTGAAGTGCTAGCAATTTAACCAAGTTAGCATTCAACCTCTGGGCATGTGGATGGCTGGGAGCGAACTTCTTTAGGCCCTGGGGCAGGGAAATTTGCCTGGTACAATCTGACGTCGGTGTACCAATAGCAAATTGCCCGTAAGTACTTGGCTGGGATACACCTAATTCTACACCTTCATTCCTCTCAGTGCAGGCTTCAGAGAGGACTTAAGGTATAGTGGGGTTGAGGATCTTAGCTGATGAGGAGCAAGGAGAGGTCTGGTATGTGCTTTGGTGTGGGTCTTTTAGGTACGCTTGCCAACAAACTGCATTGCAGGTCGACATATGTCTGGTCAAGCATGTGGTGCCCAAGCAGGTGATGTTTTGGCCACGCGAGATGCGCTTTAGACATATTTTGCAAATAGCAGTGGTGCGATCTGATGCACTTGTCTCAAAAAAGGCCCACACCAAAGAACTTTTGGAATAACGCAGAGAGACAGCAGCACCCTGCACATGCAGTGCTCTGCGGTGTGATGCAGTTGGTGTGCTGCCCTTAAGCTGGCCCCTGTAAGGCTTCTTGCCTCGTTGGAGATGTGCCTTTTCCTCCTCTCTCCTATCAGTCACCCACGTGGTGTCAGTGACCTCATCATCCCCTCCCTCCTCATCACTGGAGCAAACCTGGCAGTATGCTGCAGCTGGGGGAACATGACGGCCAGATTGCTGTTCTTCTTGGGCACCCCCTCTCTCTGGGCTCACGTTACTACCTTCCTCTAGCTGGATACCATCACTGGAGCCTTCAAAACGCTCCACATCCTCCTGCATCATGTACCCAACACTGTGGTCAAACAGTTCGGGGGACTCCTCAGGAGGACATGGTGGGGCTAGGGAAGGAGTGACTGATGGCATTGAGTCGAGGGAAGAGGCCGCGTTGCCAGCTGTTTTGCCAGACAAAGTACCCTGAGCCTGGGTGAGAGAGGATGAGCAGGATGAGGACAGGACACTCCAAGTCTTCGGCATGTTTCGGCTCAACGCGGCCAGCTGCCGAAAAAAAAAGGACAAGCGTGTCCCACGGCCACGTGCTGATCAGATTGCACCGTGTCCATGACCAGCACTGTTGCCTCTAGACGCAGAGCCTGCTTGCCCTCTTTTATCGGCTTGTGACTGTCTCCCTCTCCTTGTTGTCCTTCCAGACATACTAATGGCCTGCAGGGAGATGTAGCTGCACAAAGCTGGTTATATATATATATATATATATATATATATATATATATATATGGATTATACTGCAGCTAGCAGAATCAACTGCCTGCCTGTAGTATTATTAGGCAGGCAGTTAACTGAATACCACCAGCACTAACTGAAGACCAGCAATTGTCTTCAGTTAGCTTTAGTTGTACACTGTGTAAAGGACACAGTACACTAACTGTAAATACTTGCAGCTTGCTGCCTGTGGTATTAGTATGAGAACACCAGCAATTGTATTCAGGTAGCTTTAGGTGCACAATGTGCAAAGGACACAGTATACTAACTGACAATACTTGCAGAACCCTGCCTGTGGTATTAGTATGAGAACAACAGCAATTGTATTCAGGTAAACTTTAGGTGCACACTGTGCAGAGGGCAGAGTACACCAAGTGAAAATACTGCAGATAGCACAATCACCTGCCTGCCTGTCAGTATATTAGGAAGAGAATACAGGATCGGATCTAGCTAGACTGAATACAGTGTATAAATGTATATACACACAACACCTGGGATGCATATATATGCTCTACACACTGTAACTGCAACTAACTGATTCGCCTGCCTGCTCTATCTAACTCAATTGAAATGACACTGTCTCTCTCTCTCTCTCTCTCTCTCTGTCTGTTTTTCACCACCGCCGCAACAAACTACACAAGGCAGCCACGCAGGCAGCCTTATATAGTGTGGGGCATGTACTAAACCCCCTAAGACATTATTGGCCCAAGCCACCCTGGCTTGGGCCAATTATGTCTCCCTTTGCTTAAGTGATTGGCCAAGCTTTCGGGTCATAGTGCATGCTAAAAAGTGTGCTGGGGACACTATAGAGTAATAGGTAATTACACAACTAATCCTATAATATGTAACATTAATAAATGAATTAATAAAAATGTGTCTTGTTGGATGTGATAAATCAATCAATAAATCAATAATAAATAATAATAATAATAAAGTCCCATTTGTGCAAACAAAGATACAACATCAATTCTCGAATATTCTCAAGATATATTTCTTGCTGTGATACAAAACCGTCTACGGTCAAGCAAAATTATTGATCTTCCACCACCTGGATAATTAGTACGACACCCAATGTGCACAAGTAGTGAATTGTGCTTACCTGGTTGACCTCTTCAACCACTTAAGGACCGCCTCCTGCACATTTACGTCGGCAGAATGGCACGGCTGGGCACATGCACGTACAGGTACCTCCTGTGTTAGTGCCCAGCTGTGGGTCGCGGGCGCGCACCCGTGGCACACTCCCGTGACCCGGTACAAAGCTCTGGGACCGCGGGACTTGTGGACCCGATCGCCGCTGGAGTCCCGCGATCGGTCCCCGGAGCTGAAGAATGGGGAGAGCCGTGTGTAAACACGGCTTCCCTGTTCTTCACTGTGGCAGTGTCATCGATCGCGTGATCCCTTTTATAGGGATACACAATCAATGACATCACACCTACAGCCACACCCCTACAGTTGTAAACACACATTAGGTCACACATGACCCTTTCAGCGCCCCCTTGTGGTTAACTCCCAAACTGCAAATGTCATTTTCACAATAAACAATGCATTTTAAATGCATTTTTTGCTGTGAAAATGACAATGGTCCCAAATATGTTTTAAAATTGTCCGAAGTGTCCACCATAATGTCGCAGTCACGAAAAAAATCGCTGATCGCCGCCATTAGTAGTAAAAAAATTTTTTTTTTATAAAAATGCAATAAAACTATCCCCTATTTTGTAAACGCTATAAATGTTGCGCAAACCAACCGATAAACCCCTATTGCAATTATTATTTTTTTTAACAAAAATAGGTAGAAGAATACGTATCGGCCTAAACTTAGGAAAAAAATATTTTTTTTTATATATTTTGGGGGGATATTTATTATAGCAAAAAGTAAAAAATATTGATTTTTTTTCAAAATTGTTGCTCTAATTTTGTTTATAGTGCAAAAAATAAAAACCGCAGAGGTGATCAAAAGCACCAAAAGAAAGCTCTATTTGTGGGAAAAAAAGGACGCCAATTTTGTTTTGGAGCCACGTCCAGGGCCGGATTAACATAGGGGCCGTTGGAGCTGCAGCTCCAGGACCCTTTCTCAAGAAAGGCTCATTTGCCCAAAAAAAAAAAATCGAAAAAAAAAAAAAAAAATCGAAAAAAAAAAAAAAAAAAAAAAGATCGACTTCAGGGGTTGTAGCTCGACAACCAGAGGTCACAGAAACACCATATTTGGAGGGTATGCAGTTGAAGACCTACCCCACAACCGGATGGGATATGGGATGGCTATCATTTATGGTTTCGGAGATACAGTACTGTATTTGTGCAGCAATTTTTCAAACATGTTTTTTTGGAAATAAACTGTTGGAAAAAAACTGTTATACCTTCCACACTCCTCTCCTATACATAGCACCCACTATCATACCATCCACACTCCTCTCCTGTACATATTGCCCACTTTCATACCCTTCACACTACTCTCCTGTACATAGTGCCCACTGTCGTACCCTCCACGCTTCTCTCCTGTACATACTGCTCACTGTCATCCCCTTCACACTTCTCTCCTATACATAGTGCCCATCATCATACCCTCCACACTCCTCTCCTGTACATAGTATCTTTTGCCGTTCCCTTTGCACTCCTCTCCTGTACATAGTGCCCAATGTTAGACCCTCCACATTCCTCTCCCTCACCTGCACATACTTCCCACTTATATACCATCCGTACTCCTCCCCTATGTCGCTTACCCGCAAAAACAGTTCTTTAAAATGATACTGAATACCCTCAATGTTACCAGCTCTAGAATGGACACACCTTTGTTAGTTCAACTAAAGGAAATCTCAGTTTTTATATTTGTTCTGCCCCATTATTAGAACGTATTTAATTTTGTGATTACTACTGTGATGTACAGAGGAACATGGGGGATCTCAGCTACTCTAAATATAGCATTTGTGAAAAAAAAGTGTCCCTGAAAATATTTTTTAAATGTTGGCAGCTATGCACTTAGGCACTGCCCAAGGGCCACTGGGTCAGTAAGGGGCCCCATGAGAGGTTCCTGGGATCCTGTGATATTATAGCGGTAGTAAACTTTCCTGACATTACTACTTTTTAGAGGCCCTGGGGTAGGTTATGCCACAATGTACAAGTATGCACAGCATATTAGCACATTAGGGTACACTTAAATTTTCAGACTGGGCCCTCCATTGCTGCGCTGTGATTCCCACGCATTTATTTATTATTTATAAAAGGCCCCACCAAAATCCTCAGCACCAGGCCCATGATGTTCTTAATCTAAGCCCTGGCCACGTCGCACGACCACGCAATTGTCTGTTAAAACGACGCTGTGCTGAATTGCAAAACCTGGCCAGGTCCTTTAGCTGCCTAAAGGTCCGGGTCTTAAGTGGTTAATGAAATAGATGGTCACATGTGCTTGAGCAGGATAATGCCTGCAGACATATTAAAGGACTGGAGCATGTACGATACTTCATCCTCAAAATGTTGAGATTTTAGAACATGGAACACAGAGTTTCCAGAGTGCAACTCCATTTTATTAACATGGAATAAAAAACAGCCAATTGGCTACTCACATTAAAAGTGCCCTTCTCCCGTCACTGGGGCTGCAGGCTTTGATAAAAAAAACACTGGCTCTCCCACCTCCGTGGCGGCATGCGTTCCACCTGCTGCTGACATTATCCAGATGATCCGGAAGTGACGTAGGACATAGTACACGTGACCAGATACTGCCATCGACGTACGTTTCGTGTAGTTACGTTTTCAAGGGGCATACCTGGTCACTAAGCATCACGGTATATGTAATCTAAATAAGGGGAGTGGTTTCATGTCCACATCTAATTAGCCAATCGGAAGAGAGCAGCCTTAGTGCCAGTTTACATTCCAGTGTGTCTACAAAGGGCTAGCATATTATAAATTGTAACATGATCTGTTAAAATTAGCATCTTCAAACCTCCACCAAGATAGGTAAACATTAAAGAATCTCTCTCCTTTTCGCTATATTACCTCCCACTCTCAATAAGTATGTTGATGTACGCTGGGAGGAAGGTTAGGGGACTAATATAATTAGACTCCTTCAAAATTGTAAACAACAAAAAAAATATATAGAGTTAAAATATTAAGTAGATCATATAAAAATAAGTGTAAATACGCAGTCCTAAAGTCCTATAATTCCATCGTTGGATGGGGCCCAATGGGGCTAGATTAACCAATTGCAAAAAAAATTATAAATACCAACATAGAACTCTCATTGATTACTCAAGTGGATTTAATAAATCCATTGCATGATAATGGATTCGGCAATTGAAGGAAGGCTTAAGGAGAAATAATTGGGACCAATGAATTAATAATTAGACAAAAAACAATTGAGCTCCAGTTCTAAATTCATACCTCTAGGCTGCATACTCCCCAATTTATACAGCCATCTGGTTTCATTTTGGGAAATAGCTTGTCTCATATGGGTCACCCTCCAGTGCTGGGTTATCTTATCTATCACATAAAAGGTACACAAACTGGGATCACTATTATGATTACTTTTAAAGTGTCTATATACACTGTGGTTGGGGAACTCCTTTTTTATATTCGTCAGGTGCTCGTTTATTCTTGTGAGTTAAAAGTGTAGCGCCAGTGAAAAAGTCCCCTTGGGAAAGGGACTAATAAACCTTGATGTCAATTAGGCCGTAAATGACCCATATAGGACAAGGTAAAAATAAACTAAGTGAAACAAAAATTCCTAAATACTGTATATCACATAAATTAGTCCATATATAGTGAACATAAAATAATTGCTGAAAGATGAGTACATTCAAACAAATTAACTCAGTGTAACAGTGAACTAAGTGAAACAAAAATTCCTAAATATATCACATAAATTAGTCCATATATAGTGAACATAAAATAATTGCTGAAAGATGAGTACATTCAAACAAATTAACTCAGTGTAACAGTGAACTATTATTCAAATATCCCATAAGTCAGTCCATATGTGGCAAGTATGAACTATGTGCTTCGGATAGGTGCATTCAAACAAATCTTGAAGAGGGAAAAATTGAGTTGGGTACTTCTAACCAAATGGAGTAGACCCACAGCTCACCTTACGGTGGGGGGTCCAATGGGCTTTGATGGGCCAAACGCCTCCTGGATCACTGTATCTCCTGATGGATGCCTGGATAGATATCTTGAATTCAGCAGTCAGCGATCAGGCGAGAAGCATGAATTCAGCAATCCAACGTTTAGCCAGGAAGCTCCAAAGGTAAGTATAGGGGTTGACTCCCAAGGTATCCAATCATAAAAGGTAGTAAAAGAGAGAGGGGAACCTCCTCATAGTGTAAAAATGTGTTTAATGTTACAAAAACACACTAAAAACAATGGGATACAATCCAAAACTGCACATGAAACCACAAATGGTTTAAAAGGAGAAAGTCCAAAAAAACGTAAATTCAATTCCCCATCACACATGTGAGAGCAGAGAAAATAAAGACCATAATGACAATGCGCATAGGGTGGTGAAGAGCAAAGAACCCGCCTGGTTTCGTCTCATTAGACATCTACTGGGGTATATCTCTGACTTCATTCTCCCAATGCGCTTATATAATGACCACCACTCGCCCAAATGGAAAATGCATCCAATCCGTCCATAGAGAACGGCGTGCGTTCCAAAGGAATGCCACTTCCGTGCGGACAGCAGAGGCTGCGTTCCAGACGCCCGGAAGTGATGCAAACATTAATGGCCAAGATGGAATGAAATACGTCAGCACCTCCGGAGATCACAAGACCGGATCAACGGGCCAATGAAAAGCTGCCCACGTGTGTATGCCATGATAGGTCATGGCATCATCACCTGAACATCATACTCCCCCCAAAAGGCGGGGAACAGGATGTTTGCATCGGAGGGCGGCGCAATGCGTCTCAAGGACGTGTTTCTACAATGGTGCATGTAGGAAACGAAAAAAAGCCATTTAAAATGGAGATGGGTGTAACATTATCGCCCTTCTTGAACATAGTTCTAAGCCATATATTAAAGGTCCCTTAGATATCATAAATATTCCCAAAGAAATAAATATTATGGAAAGCAATTTCATAAAGGGTGAGTGGGGATTGGAACAATGTATGACAAAAGATTCTAGAACTCTATATTATTTAAACAGTGCATGAAAATTCCCTGAATAGGGATAATAATAAGAAGTATGCATGTCTTACTAGTTTGGGCTTATGCTCCATTAGGACTGGTTTATAAATGAGTTGAGGTCCCATTCAACATTAAGTCCAAAGGGAGCATAACATTTTAACAAATATATCCAAAAAACTTCTAATTTGGAAACACCCCGGACACTAGGTTCACCCCTCCAATGGGGGACAAAATGATCAATAATTTGAAAGCTGGTGCCCGTGACTTGTTTATTGTGATGTTCCAAATAGTGCCTAGGCACCGTGTGATTGGTACATCCACCTTTGATTTTAGAAATGTGTTCACCTACCCTTGTGGAGAAACTACGCATGTTACGACCTACGTACTGTTTCCCACAAGGGCAGGTGATAAGGTACACAACATACCTAGTTGCACATGTAGCGAATTGTTTAATCATGTGTTCTATGCCCGTAACAGTGGACCTGAATTCGGTTGTTTTCTTTCTCCCATTAATATTATGTAGGCAGAATTTGCATTTTCTACATGGATGGTATCCCTTGGATAGGGGAAAGAAAGATGGTTTCACTGGAGGGTCTGGTATATTTGGTGCAATTAGATTTTTTAACCACTTAAGACCCGGACCCATACGCTGGTAAATGACCCAAGGTGTTTTTGCGATTCGGCACTGCGTCGCTTTAACAGACAATTGCGCGGTCGTGCGACGTGGCTCCCAAACAAAATTTGCGTCCTTTTCTTCCCACAAATAGAGATTTCTTTTGGTGGTATTTGATCACCTCTGCGATTTTTATTTTTTGCGCTATATACAAAAATAGAGCGACATTTTTGAAAAAAAAACACTATTTTTTACTTTTTGTTAAAAAAAAATCAAATAAACTAAATTTTAGTCAAACATTTAGGCCAAAATTTATTTAGCCACATGTCTTTAGTAAAAAAAAAAAATCGCAATAAAAAAAAATAGCTACCTAGCGGGAACAGCGACACTAATACAGCGATCAGAAAAATGATCGCTTAGTGACGCTGGCAATAGGGAGTGAAAGGGTTAACTAGGGCGGTGATCAGGGGGTTAAAACTTTATTAGGGGGGGTGGGGGGGCTATCCTGAACCTAACACTAACTGTTTTTTACAGTGCCTGTCACACTGACACTAAATGCAGTGATTAAATCACTGCATTCAGTAACACTGTGACAGGGGGGTGGGGGGGGCGATCACAAGGGGTTAATATGCCTATGTGAGTGTGTGTCAGTGTTGTGTTGGTGCACACTTACTTGTGATGTCTTCTCTCATCAGCAGCGCTGGGAAACAGCGCTGCGATGAGAGAATACATCATTTCCTCCTTCCTGTGTAAACACAGGAGGAGGAAGTGACAGGCTGGGAGCGCGCTCCCATTGGCTGGGAGCGATCGCGGGGGGGCGGATATCACGGACATCCGCCCGCAGATCCCGGATCGCTCCCAGAGGTAGGGAGACCCCCGCACGCCGCGGAGGGGGTCCCGATGGGACCCCCGAACCGCACTCAGGCGGGGACGTAAATTTACGCACTTGTGCCTGTACGAGCCATGTTGTGGCCGTATATGTGCGCGCGGGGGTCTTTAAGTGGTTAAAGAGGAGGCACCTCTATAAATGACACTTGCATTGTCAGGGAGGGTGGGACCCAATATGGTGTCGTTTTTCAAAATTGTCCAATGTTTCCTGATGATAGATTTGATCTGTTTGTGCTGAGTGCTGAGTGAAAAAAGTGGTAAAAAAAGTTGTAAATCTATTATTTTGGATTGGTCTAGCTCTTTCCATTGTTAGAGTAGATCTATCTATGTTACTAATCCTATCAATCTCCTTATCCACAAAATCACTAGAATAGCCCTTTTCTGTAAATCTCCTTTTCAGAACGAGAGCTTGTGATTGAAAGTCCCATATTGGTACAGTTGCGTCGGATCCTTAGCAATTGGCTGCGTGGCACAGATTGTAGCCAGGACGGATGGTGGCAACTATCCAATGGGATATACCCGTGCTTTTAAAGTATGTTTTAGTCATGAGTTTGTTATCTTCAACAAAAATATCCAAATCTAAAAAATGGATATTAGTATAACTGGCCTCGTATGAGAGACTGATGCCCACCCGATTGGGGTTAAGGCCCGACATAAATTCATCTAAAGATGGACGATCACCTCTCCATAGGTGGAGGATGTTGTCTATGGCCTTGTACACACGATGTAATTTATCCGGTCGGAAACATCCAACGGATATTTTCCAGCGGACAAGGCAAATTTGTCCGTTGGTCTGATGAGCGTACACGCCATCGGACAGAATTCCCAGCGGACCAGAACGCGGGCACGTAAACCACATACGACGTCACTATAAAGGGGAATGCCAAAGCCTATGGCGCCGCCCTCTGGTCCGCTTTTGCTAGTTACGTGTTAGCGAAGGTTTGGTTAGAGCTGATTCGTGCTTTTCAGTCTCCGCGCTTAGCAGGTCGTATTTTCGGGTTCAGTGTGTGCTTGTGGGGTCGTATTTGTCATTCAGGGTCGCCGTGCGCGGCGTTTCTGTTTTGCAGTGCCGTCCTGTACGGTCGTATCTGTTTGACGTGTGATCTTTGCAGGTCTTGCTGGATTTGGGGGTGCTTTCTGTTTGAGTGCGTTCTTGACTGACCAGCCGGCCGGTTTGAAGCCATGATGGAGCAGCAGCGCAACTTTTCACGAGTTCGTGCTGTTTATGGGTTTTGTTCTGGAGTCTGTGTGCATTCCAGTGATTTGGACAGGAACAGTGGGAGGAGGAGTTCCTGGGCCAAGAATTGGTTGCGTCAGCATAACCGATTCTCTCATATGTCTCTGCTTAGGGAGATCCGGGAGAATAATCCTGATGACTACAGGAACTTTCTCTGTATGACGGACCCTGTTTTCCACCGTCTGCTGGATCTCCTGTCCCCCTATATCACGAGGCAGGACACTGTGATGCGCCAAGCCATTCCGGCTGAGCAGAGGCTTATTGCCACGTTGCGGTACCTGGCGACTGGGAGGAGCCTGCAGGACCTCTCAACAGGCATCTCTCCCCAGGCGCTTGGGGTCATCATACCGGAGACGTGTTCTGCCATCATACAAGTGATGCAGGAGGAGTTTATTAAGGTAAGTTTCCTCCTTTAACATCACAATCTGTGTCTTTAATAATGTATGCAAATGTTTGTAACTTTTTTTTGTTGGTTTCCCTAATTGCCATGATTGTAATATGCTGTGTGCTGAATGTTCCCTTTTCTCCCCATGCATGTTGTTAAGCTTTCCATGTTAATTTTGTTGGGCCTACCTGCATATTTTTACCTTCACCACTACTAACCTATCCAGCATCACCTCCTAGGGACAAGCACACTTTTTTTTTTTTTTTTTGGCTCTCTTATTTTTGGCCTGCTCGATTGTAGTTCAACTCCCCCCCTAAAAAAGTGTATTGCCCCATCAGAGGGATGTGGAGTCTGATAATAAGTGGCTCTAGATTTGTTGCCATAAATACTCGCTACACACTAATATTTAGAAATGTTAATACTGTGATGTTGCAGAATGATGTTTTTTTCCTAGTGTTTGCAATGTTTTTTATGTGCCAAAGTACTTTTTTTTTTGTCCCCACAGTTTCCCTCCATGCCACAGGAATTGCAGACTGTGGCTGCCCACTTTGCCCAGCGGTGTGATTTTCCTAACTGCGGAGGGGCAATTGATGGGAAGCACGTCCGCATAGTGCCGCCACCTCTTTCGGGGTCGTACTATTTCAACTATAAAGGTTTTCATAGTATCGTGTTGATGGCGGTGGTGTCGGCAGACTACGAATTTTTGTATGTGGACGTGGGGAAGAATGGCCGGCTGTCTGATGGGGGAGTGTTTTTTTACAGGCGTCTACAAACTGGTGGTCTTGAACTGCCACCGGATGAAGACAATGTGGAAGGACTTCCGTTTGTTTTTTTAGCGGACAAGGCTTTCGGGCTTGGACCTTACCTCATGCGGCCTTTTCCCCAGAGGACCCTCACCCCGGAGAGGAGGGTGTTCAATTTCCGGCTGGCCAGGGCCTGGAGGGTAGTCGAGAATGCCTTTGGGATACTTTCCAGCCTTTTTACGCCTGTTTCAGACAGCGATACATCTGGCGGAATATAAATTGAACTTGGTTTTTTTGGCCTGCTGCATATTGCACAATTTTTTACACAGGCATTCCCAGACGTACCTACCCAACATCGGTGCTGAGGCAGGACTACCCTCAGATACCCTTCTTGGGCTGGACACTGGTCGCGCTGGCTCGGTCACCCAATCTGCTCGTGAGGCACGCGACAAATATTTTGAGTACTTTATGGGTCGGGGGGCCATAGCTATGCCAGATTAATATTTATTTCTAATTCAGCCCCAAAAGAAAGAAATATTCCAAAGAACTAATAAATAATTTGACCATTGGACTTTATACAGTTGTTTGTCATTATTGCTTTTTCTCTTTTGATCTGTCTTCCAGGTTCTAAAACTAGTGCACTTCTTGTGCCCAATTTATTTAGCAGGTTTTAGTAAATACACACAATTGCACATTCTAGTCACTCTTCTCCAAACTGGGTATTGAGCATAGAAATAAGAAGCCACTGTTTTTTGTGTTGTTGGTTATAATATTTTTATTTTTTTTGGCTTTTATTTAAAAAACGTGTTTAGAAACGATTTTTTTTCTTACAAATTTTTTTTTAGTTAAAAGCCAAACATATGTAACAATGGAACTTACAAAGTTCAACCTTTTAGTTAGCATACAAAACCCAGGCTACATGGTCTTATGTCACCCCGGAATACGCCAAAATTTGAGGATGCACACATGTTGTGTGTGATGGGCCAAATGGTGAATTCTCTCCTGAGATCCCATGCCAAATGTTCACATGTGCTATCTGCCATCATGGGTGATCAATGTATGTGGTTTGTGGGTGCAATCCCTTTCTCTCACCTACTTGATAATCGAGGAAGGGGTTGCACCCACAAAGCACAGACAATCGATGTCCTGTGATGGCAGATAGCATATGTGAACACACACTGGAGTTTATTTACTAAAGAGTGCAAACTCAGGCTTATTTATGCATAGAAGCCAATCAGCTTCTAACTTTAGCTTATTCAATTAAGCTTTTGCATCTAAACATGGAAGCTGGTTGGTTTATATGCCAAGTGAGGCTGCTTTTGCACGTTCTAGCTTTAATAAATAAACCCAACTGTGTGTGTGTGTGCATCCTCAAATTTTGGCGTATTTTAATGTAAAAATCTAACAAATCTTTGAGAGTGGGGTGGTCGGGGGTGAGGGCAGGGGGGGTCAGTCTTCTATATACATCCCAACATATCTAGCATGTTTTTGAAGTTTTGGTCCATCACCACCATCCTTTCCCTCATATTGGCCAGCTCGGTGCTGCACTCCATTAACTGCTGTATTAGGATTTGTGCACTTGCACGCAAAAAATTAGGAGCACCAGATGTGCTAATCCCATCTTCATCCCCTAAAAAACACACAAAAAAAAAACATTGTAAGTAAGTGAGGTGCAGGCCTATCTACATCTCTTTTTCCCTGCAAAGCTGGGGTGTCACTGACCTGTTGTACTGAGAATTTCAACATCTTCTAGAACTTCTCCTTCTTCTACAACTTCTCCTTCCTCCACCAATCCGCCTTCATCCACCAATCCGCCATCATCCACCAATCCGCCATCATCCACCAATCCGCCATCATCCACCAATCCGCCTAATTCCACCAATCCGCCATCATCCACCAATCCGCCATCATCCACCAATCCGCCTTCCTCCTCTCTCCCTTCCTCCTCCAGTGTCTGCTTGGCTGGTGCGGTCATTTTTACCCCGTAGGATCTTGACACGCTAAGGACACACAGTCATACACACATATATACATATATACTGGGCCAATTTTGGACGATCCAATTTACCTACCAGCATGTCTTTTAGATTGTGGGAGGAAACCGGAGTACCCGGAGGAAACCCACGCAGACACAGGGAGAACATGCAAACTCCAGGCAGATGGTGTCGTGGTCGGGATTCGAACCAGCGACCCTTTTTGCTGCTAGGCGAAAGTGCTACTCACTGGACCACTGTGCTGCCCAGAGGCGATTCAGTTCGCATGCGTTGCGCTATACAAGTCATTCATTCATTCATTCATTCATTCCTCTCCTTCTTCATCATCCTCCTCCTCCAGAAATTTTTTACTGCGTTTTGGAGACAGTGTGGGCCTCCCTGACTCCTCAAAGCGCTGTCCTCTTCTTTCCCCTAAAAAACATAAAAAAAGGGATACTCATCAGCACACAGATATTTTTGGAGGGCCTAATTTGCAAACATTGCTTAGAAGTGGCGTTACAACTGTAGTTTTGGGCTTATTCCAGCACAAACCATATTCCTTTTTTGGTAGATGACTTCTCCCAAGCTGTGATATAATGACCCTTTTTTGTGAAGAGACACACATGGCTGGCCTCCAGAATAAGTAGTTTTTGGAGTCCCTTAACCAAAAGTACAAATTATTAGTTTATGGGGGGGAGACACAGGTGCTCTTAATTCCAGATGTGAAAACAGCTGCTTATTATGTTATCTCATCACTGTGTGAATGAATGAATCCTGTTTGTCTTTCAAAATAAAGTTATTTTGCACAAACACATCATCTTTTCAACATTGTTTTGAAACAATGTTTTATGCCAAATAGCCACGTCCAGGTGTGATGAACCGCGGATTTAGGATAAACTATGTGATGGAACGATGTTTACTACGATCGTGGCAAGTCATCAGATTTATTATACAAACATTACCAAGTTTTCAATGCAGGGGTTCAAAAGTACAACCAGGCCAACGAGGCAGATGGCGAAATAGACATGGCAAAACATTTAAAAAAACAATAGGCACTCCAAAGACATTTTAAAGTACCTACTTTTTTCTATGATTTTCTTGATTTTGCGATACTGCTCTGGCTCGCACAGTTTTAAGTCCGACCAGCGTTTACGGAGCTGCTTATTTGACCTGGTGACCCCAAACATCTCATAAAGTTTCCTCGACGCCTTGGCCATAATTTTGGACTTCCTCCGGTTAGGGGTGCTGTATGGCCCATCTTCACCATCTCTTGTAGAGACATGTTTGTGGCCTTGTATCGTTTTGGCCTGGATCAGGACGTTCCGGCCTCTGTCCCTTCCTGATCCCGATCAGAGGCTAATGTGCGCTCGTGTGACATCACCATATTTTCCAATCAACATTGCATAGGGGCGTGGAAAACAGGAATTGGTACATCATGAGCGGAGACGAGGGCGGCGTTTCTAGATTGCGTGGGGATATAATGGAAACGACGTGATTACGTAGGTTACGCAGAGATTACTCGAGCGGAAACGAAGAGATAGAAAGACAAAGGTAAATGACAACATCGGATCAGAGGCCTAGAAATTGAACAGCCATGAGGGATGGGGCTTTTGAATGTTGTTTGCACCCTTTTTGTGCTACTTTTATTTAGGTATCTTGGGGCCCACCATGAAATTTTGTGAGCCAAGTGCTTGTACACATCACTTCATCAAGATATATGTAGAGAATGCTCTATCCTCTTTATTTAGATTTTTGAGTATGCAGTCAGATCATGCAAGTATTGTTGTGTGTTGGTTGTACAGAGGTAATTAGGTAGTGTTTTCTGCCATCAATGCTAAGGGGCATGATAGCTACACATGAAATGGTGCCTTGATGAGTGCTAGCATTAATATTCATGGTGGATGTGTTCTTATCTAGATGCCATGTATGTAGACAACTTAAACAAATTGCTCTGCATGACACCTTTTTTGGGGGGTATAACAATGCGGCAGAGCTGGCCAGCAATGTAGCAGCAGAAGACACTGTGTTTGTATACTGTAGTTGCTCTAAAATGAATGAATGTGCACATATTTTTAGAATGTCAAAGCTGAGCCTTTTTTAATTTGTGTTTTGTGTTTGTTTGACATTTTCTATTCTAGACATTATTATTGAAGCTCATTTTGGGTTATAAGGCGTGGAAACATGGACTTGCTCAAGGTAAAAGAGGCAACCATGCAGTTAATCAACCGCTATCTGGATATGCCCCTTCTTTGGGACACCAGGCACCCGGAATATTTAGACACCGAGAAGAGAGCGGCAGCACTTGATGAGATTGCAACATACCTGCACACTTGGGTGCCAAGTTGCACAGGTGACATGGTTAAGGATAAATTTAGTAACCTCAGGAGAAGCTACAAAAATGTCTATAAAAAATACAAATATCAAAAATCAGGATCAGCAGTAGTGATGAGCGGAATACGCCATATTCGATTTCGCGATATTTCACGAATATATAGAAGAATATTCGCGAAATATTCGTTAATATCGAATATTCGTGATATTTTATAAAAAAAAAAATTGCGAAATTTCGCTAAAGCGAATGCAAAATTTATTGCGAAATTCTCGTCAACACGCGGAAACGGAGATCATTTCCTGGATTACTAAACTGATATGCACTAAACACTAACTCTACTTACACAAACTTATATGACTAAACTAAAGCTAATTTTTTTTTTTTTATACACAAAACACAGAAGGGCAGAGAAAGTATTCGCGAATATTCGTAATATGAATATTCGCATTGGGAATATTCGGCAACATAAAAGGATCACCTCAGCTACTCGGCCCAGGCTCTCTAATCATACCAGCAATGCTTTTAGACGTCGATGGAGATCACTAGGATGTGATCTGTTTTAAAAATAAATTTGAAAAAATACGAATATTCGCAATAGCGAATATTCGCCGCGATATTCGATTTACTCGCGAATACTCGAATATGCAATATTCGTAACGAATATTCGCAATGCGAATATTCGTGAGCAACACTAATCAGCAGCAGCTAAGACAAAGGAACCCAAGCTCTGGTACTACAAAGAGCTCAGTTTTTTGGACGATGAACTGGATGGCAGGCCTTCGGATTCAACACTTTCTTCCAGCCTTCCTCCCAGCGGAACTTCCCCGGATCCCAGGAGCCCTGCAGAGTCCGCTGCGAGGCTGGCTGACATGGAGCCAGATCTGGCCATCTTCGATGAGGTATAGTATTTTCCAACATATTTTGGTGCTGCTATTTATTTTGAATTAGTGAGTTGATCTGGTAAACAAAAAACAAACCTTGGGAAGAAAAACAAAAGTTGTGGGCCTACAAATAGGTGTCAGGGATGCCAAATGCAGGGGTCAGAAGGACAGTCTGTTTAATTAAAATTAATACTAAAACCGTCTAGAGAAAGAAAATGTGTGTGATTGATTGTGCAAAATATTACAACATGTCTCTTTTTTATACACAGGAAGAAGAGACCAGCCAGGAGGTGGAAGCTCCTGAGGCCCATGTCAGCCAGGCGGAAGGGGGGAGTGGCAGCCAGGAGGAGGCCGGGCCCAGTGAGATGCAGCAGGTCCCCAGGCCCAGGCTGAACACCATCAGCCAAGTTCCTCCCCTCCAGATGAGGCCACCAGCTGCAAGGAGGCGCAGGAGGGTGGTGCAGGACGAGAGCCTGGAGGTCATACGGGAGGCTGCTGAAATTATAAGGGCCCCCCTCAACCCAACCGAATGCTATAGTGCATTTGTGGCCAATGAGCTCAACCAAGGGGGGAGGAGCAAAAAAGCCTGGCAAAGGACCTCATTAATCAGGTCCTGGCCTGGATGAAAAGGGACCAGCTGAGCAGGGACACTGTGCTGTGTGACCCGGCCCGGCCTGCTCCCCATCATCATCATCCTCCTCCTCCTGCCACATCAGCCCCACCTGCAAGGGTCCGTGGACGGACCCGTGGAAGTTCCGCTGCAAGGAATTATGGAAAGAAGTCGAGATGATGATTCCCTGCCTTCCAGTTGATTGTCCAAAAAACTGAGCTCGTTGGAGTAGCACAGCTTGGGTTCCTTTGTTCATGTGCTGCTGATTCTGATTTTTGTTATTGACTCCTGAGGTTACTAATTTTATCCTTAATCATGTTGTAATTACCAAGTCTGCATGTATGTTGCAATCTCATCAAGTGCTGCCGTTCTGGTGATTTATAATTTCTTTTTTGGCCGGAAATAAATGGCTTTTGTAGTTACTTTCAAACCTTGTCTATTGTGTTTTATACTGTGGTGAGTAAGCATCAAACATTTGTAAAACAAAATGTGTCATTTGCAAAGGACACAAACTCCTTGAGGGGGGGGGACCTTTTGTGGTTGAACTTGGTAAACCCAAAAAAATATTAAACTAAAAAAAAACTGAAAACCCCCCAAAAAAAAAAAAAAATGGAAAAAATAAAGGATGAAACAACAAAAATGACATAAGAAATATAAAAAGGTAAAAAAACAAAAAAAAAACATTTTCGAACAAAATAACTAAATATGATACGCTCAACATTAAGTAAAAATAGACATCCTAAAAATGTGGATAACGGAAAAAAATGTTGGGACATCTGGCTAGCAAACAGTGTCAAATAGAAAAAACACAAACCAAAATGCAAGCTTTCAGTATGGGACATCAAAATTGCATCAGCAAGAGAACGGGTTTCTTCTAGCAAGAGAAAAAAGAACAAAAAAACGCTAGAAACGGGACACTATATAGAGAGTTTAAGTGACGAATGTGCCATGTCCCAAACAAACGCAAGTTTTACCTGAACGAGTGCTCCCGTCCCATCGTTTTGACTGAGCATGCGCGGGTTTTTTGTCCGATGCTAACGTGTACTAACGAGCGGATATATCCGACGGACATGTGTCCGGCGGAAAAATTTCAAAGCATGCTTTGAAACTTTTCCATAGGAGAAATCCGGCCAAAACTGTCCGTTTGCCCATACAGACGAGCGGATTTTTCGGCTGAAATTTTCAGCGGATAAATTCCCTCGTGTGTACAAGGCCTATGTAACGAGCCCAGAGGACGATCTCTGGTCGTTCTAAAGCATAGACGACATCCTCCTCCCATTTGGCCATAAAGATGTTGGCCAGGCTGGGGGAAAATTTATGTCGGGCCTTAACCAATCGGGTGGGCATCAGTCTCTCATACGAGGCCAGTTATACTAATATCCATTTTTTAGATTTGGATATTTTTGTTGAAGATAACAAACTCATGACTAAAACATACTAGATTTACGACTTCTTTTTTTACCACTTTTTCCACTCAGCACAAACAGATCAAATCTATCATCAGGAAACATTGGACAATTTTGAAAAACACCATATTGGGTCCCACCCTCCCTTGACAATGCAAGTGTCATTTATAAAGGTGCCTCCTCTTTAAAAAATCAAATTGCACCAAATATACCAGACCCTCCAGTGAAACCATCTTTCTTTCCCCTATCCAAGGGATACCATCCATGTAGAAAATGCAAAGTCTGCCTACATAATATTAATTGGAGAAAGAAAACAACCAAATTTAGGTCCACTGTTACGGGCATAGAACACATGATTAAACAATTCGCTACATGTGCAACTAGGTATGTTGTGTACCTTATCACCTGCCCTTGTGGGAAACAGTACGTAGGTCGTAACATGCGTAGTTTCTCCACAAGGGTAGGTGAACACATTTCTAAAATCAAAGGTGGATGTACCAATCACACGGTGCCTAGGCACTATTTGGAACATCACAATAAACAAGTCACGGGCACCAGCTTTCAAATTATTGATCATTTTGTCCCCCATTGGAGGGGTGAACCTAGTGTCCGGGGTGTTTCCAAATTAGAAGTTTTTTGGATATATTTGTTAAAATGTTATGCTCCATTTGGACTTAATGTTGAATGGGACCTCAACTCATTTATAAACCAGTCCTAATGGAGCATAAGCCCAAACTAGTAAGACATGCATACTTCTTATTATTATCCCTATTCAGGGAATTTTCATGCACTGTTTAAATGATATAGAGTTCTAGGATCTTTTGTCATACATTGTTGCAATCCCCACTCACCCTTTATGAAATTGCTTTCCATAATATTTATTTCTTTGGGAATATTTATGATATCTAAGGGACCTTTAATATATGGCTTAGAACTATGTTCAAGAAGGGAGATAATGTTACACCCATCTTCATTTTAAATGGCCTTTTTTCGTTTCCTACATGCACCATTGTAGAAACACGTCCTATATGTGAAGTGGAATTTGGTTGCGTCATTGGAGCGCACCTTGAGACGCATAGCGCCGCCCTCCGATGCAAACATCCTGTTCCCCGCCTTTTGGGGGGAGTATGATGTTCGGGTGATGATGCCATGACCTATCATGGCGTACACACGTGGGCGGGTTTTCATTGGCCTGTTGATCCGGTCTTGTGATCTCCGGAGGTGCTGACGTATTTCATTCCATCTTGGCCATTAATGTTTGCATCACTTATCATTTATGTGATATATTTAGGAATTTTTGTTTCACTTAGTTGAATATTTATTTTTTACCTTGTCCTATATGGGTCATTTACGGCCTAATTGACATCAAGGTTTATCAGTCCCTTTCCCAAGGGGACTTTCACTGGCGCTACACTTTTAACTCACATTCTTTATACATATCCACTGTTGTGTTGGCTGCCTTGCAACATTCATTTTTCTAGTTTAGCGCAATATATCTACTTGCTCGTTTATTCTTGTTTTAAGTTTCCGGCTTGTAATAAGAAGTCATCAGTGTTATCACAATCACACCTGAGCCGCATATACTGTGCTTTGGGGACTGCCCCTATCTATCCACTGAGGGTGATGGCAACTGTTGGTAGACACAAAGCCATTCCGGTCAGTGGCTTTGAAGTACGTCTTGGTCTCAAACCCATTGTCTTTTTTAACAATGGTTAAGTCCAAATAATTAGCAGACGTGTGACTCACTTCTGCTGTAAATTTGAGACCATACTTGTTGGTATTCATTTGTACTAAAAAAATCTCCAAATTTGCCTCTGTTCCTTGCCAAAATAGGATCACGTCATCTATATATCTCCGATATAGAATGAGTGATTTGTTCCTATTTTTGAGGATGGTTTCCTGTTCCCGTTTATTTAATACTACATTCACCACACTTGGTGCATAACGTGCCCCCATCGCCATTCCTCCAATTTGTGTATAAATTTGATTATTCGCTCAAAAAAAAGTTGTTCGTCATGGCTAATTCAAGGCCTTTAATCAAATGTTTGATCTGCACTCTTTTGACCTTGGATTCTTTAACTAGGGCCCATTGGAGTGCCTCAAGGGCATCAGTGTGGCGGATGTTGGTATACAATGACTCGATGTCTATTGTTACCATCAGTGTGGTTTCAGAAGCACTGACATTTTGCAATGTTACTATTAGATCTCTGCTGTCTTTGAGATAGGAGGGACTTGGCCAATCATCAACCAGAAATGCACTGCAATGCTGCAGTGAATTATGGGCCGTGACGCGCCACCCGAATTTGGTGCAATTGGCCCATAATATTCAAAATTTGGCGAACGTCCGAACAGACGATGTTCGAGTAGAACATGGGTTTGACTCAAACTCGAAGCTTATCCCTACCACCGACCAACTCTGGTGGATCTGACTCCCACCAATAAGTTGCCGCGGGTGGTGTATAATGGTTTTTGTTCCCTATATAGTGTCGTAGTCGCTCAAATCATTCATTCCACAAGTTTGGTGAGCACTTGTACAGTATTTATAGTTTTTCGTCATTATTATATTATAGCATTTTTATTGGTGTTTAAAGCTGATTGATATACTACTAATGGTATGCATTATGTAACCCAGATGAAGCTATAGATGCATGCGGAACTGCCTTGAAAAAGCAGGAATCTGCGTAACATGTCGTCTTTCTCTGCATAACCAAAGCATCTTTTCAACTTAATGGATTAAGTATCAATTATTGGTTGAATTACAATATGACTATGTGATTCTTATCTGATATTTTGTAATAAAAATTCTTATATTTCCTTAAAATGATTATCTTATATGTGTTTACCTTGACAACAGACGCAAATACATCCAATTAAAATCCCATCACCTCAGAGGGAGTGGTGTCTCCCCCCAACTTTCTTTTAATTCTTTCAATAGGGATTTGGTTGTATTGGTCTGTCTCTAAAAAGTATCCCACAATATACATATACAGCTACCTGAAGACAATTGCTGGTGTTCTGTTACTAATAATACTGCAGGCAGTTGATTCTGCTAGCTGCAGTATAATCCGTATATATATATATATATATATATATATATATATATATACACATCCCAGTTTTGTGCACCTACATCTCCCTGCAGGCCATTAGTATGTCTGGAAGGACAACAAGGAGAGGCAGACAGTCACGAGCCGATAAAAGAGGGCAAGCAGGCTCTGCGTCTAGAGGCAACAATGCTGGTCGTGGACACAGTGTATCTTCATCAGCACATGGCCGTGGAACGCGCTTGTCCTTTTTTTCGCCAGTTGGCCGTGTTGAGCCGCAACATGCCGAAGACTTGGTAGAGTGGATGACCAAGCCGTCCTTATCCTCTCTCACCCAGGCTCAGGGTACTTTGTCTGGCAAAGAAACGTATGGACTTGTACGTCAGAATGTAGGTTTCAGGAGTGCATTACGCTGAGAATGCAGGGTTTAGGAGTGCATTACGCTGAGAATGCAGGGTTAAGGTGTGCGTAACACTCAAAAAGCAGGGTTCAGGAGTGTTTTCTTTTTCTTGATAAAATATTTTTACTCAAAACAAAAATAAAATAAGTATTACAAGAGAATGGTGGGTTCATTAGTACATTATGCTCAGAAAGCAGGGTTTTCCAGTGAATTACACTCAGAATGTAGGGATAAGAAATACGTTATGCCCAGAATACAGGGTTCGGGAATGCATTACGTTAGAAGGCATGCTTTAGGAGTGCGCTACTCTCAGAATGCAGGGTCGGGAGTATGTTATGCTCAGAATGCAGGGTTCAGGAGTGTTTACACTTAGAATGAAGTAATCAGTAGTGAAATATGCTCAGAATGCAGGGTTAACCACTTAAGACCCAGACCAAAATGCAGCTAAAGGACCTTGCCCCTTTTTGCGATTCGGCACTGCGTCGCTTTAACTGACATTTGCGCGGTTGTCCGACGTGCCTCCCAAACAAAATTGGCGTCCTTTTTTCCCCACAAATAGAGCTTTCTTTTGGTGGTATTTGATCACCTCTGCGGTTTTTATTTTTTGTGCTATAAACAAAAATAGAGCGAAAATTTTGAAAAAAATTCAATACTTTTTACTTTTTGCTATAATAAATATCCCCAAAAATATATAAAAAATTATTATTTTCCTCAGTTTAGGCCGATACGTATTCTTCTATCTATTTTTGGTAAAAAAAAATCGCAATAAGCGTATATCGGTTGGTTTGTGCAAAATTTATAGCGTTTAAAATATAGGGGATAGTTTTATTGCATTTTTATTAAAAAAAAAACTACTAATGGCGGCGATCAGCAATTTTTTTCGTGACTGCGACATTATGGCGGACTTTTCGGACAATTTTGACACATTTTTGGGACCATTGTAATTTTCAAAGCAAAAAATGCATTTGAAATGCATTGTTTACTGTGGAAATGACAGTTGCAGTTTGGGAGTTAACCACAGGGGGCGCTGATGGGGATATGTGTGACCTGAAGTGTGTTTACAACTGTAGAGGGTGTGGCTGTAGGTGTGATGTCATCGATTGTGTCCCCCTATAAGAGGGATGACTCGATCGATGCTGCGGCCAAAGTGAAGAACAGAGAAGCCGTGTTTACACGCGGCTCTCCCTGTTCTTCAGCTCCGGGGACCGATCTCCGCACTCCAGCAGTCCCGCGGTCCTGGAGCTTCGGACTGGGTCACGGGCGCGTGCCCGTGACCCACGGCTGGATACTAGCACAGCACGTACCTGTACGTGCATGTGCCCAGCCGTGCCATTCTTCCGACGTATATGTGCAGAAGGCGGTCCTTAAGTGGTTAAGGAGCTTGTTGCACTCAGAATGCATGGTTCACCAGTTCATTATGCTCAGAATGCAGGGTCCAGGAGTGCATTATGCTCAGATTACAGGGTTCACCAGTACATTACGCTCAGAATGCAGGGTTAAGGAGTTCATTACACTCAGAATTCAAGGTTCAGGAGTGCTTTTTGTCTTGATAAAATATTTTTACTCAAAAAAAAAAATACTCCAAGTATTACAAGAGAATGCAGAGTTTAGGAGTGCGTTATCCAGAGAATTTATGGTTTACCAGTGCATTGTGCTCAGAATGCAGGGACCAGGAGTGCGTTGTGCTCAGAATGCAACGTTCACCAGTGCATTAAGCTCAAGATGCAGGGTTAAGGAGTAGGGATAAAAAATATATAGGTAGATGGCGCACGACTTAAAAAATGCAATCAAAAAGAATTAATAGTATAATTAACAATTAGTAGATCATAAGGTCCATGTCAATATCAAAAGGGAAAAAAATAATAAATAAATAAAATAATAAATGACCATATAATGATAGTCCAAATAAATGACCATACAAAAGATGGTTAAAATAAAAAGTCCCAAAAGTTCAATGTTTAGTCCAGCAACACTAGTGGCAGCACAGTCCTGAGGCAGAAGCAGACTCTGAAAAATATATATAGACAAGAAGGACATGCGCCAAACTAAGTGTAGTAAATTAGGGATTTAATGAAGTGAAAATAATAGTAAACAGTAAATTGGCTGGCCCGAGGTTCGACGTCACTTCCGGTCGTACGGCGATAGACTGCGCTTCATGCTGGAACGCATAGCGCGTCCTATCCAGGAAACACAGCTTCTGGATCCCCTGTCGCTTCTTTCAGGCTTCCCCAGGATGGGTCTCCATAACTCCCAAGACTTGGCCAAGTCAGCCTGCCTGCAGATGTAAACGATCGTTGTGACCCTCGACCAGCTGTTAACCCCTGATGTGCCCTTGCTCTCAATTGTTTTGTGAGTAGCCAATTTACTGTTTACTATTATTTTCACTTCATTAAATCCCTAATTTACTACACTTAGTTTGGCGCATGTCCTTCTTGTCTATAATTAAGGAGTAGGGATGAGCTTCGCGTTCGAGTTGAACTCATGTTCGACTCGAACATTGTATGTTCGATCGTTCATCGAATTACGAACGTTATGGGCCGTTCGCGCTAAATTTGAGTGGCATGTCACGGCCCATAATTCACTGCGGCATCGCAGTGCATTGCTGGCTGATGATTGGCCAAGCATGCACTAGGACCTGCATGCTTTGGCCAATCACAGCGCGCAAAAAACGGAGAGCCATAATTGGCTCAGGGGGTTTAGGACACGCCCCACACTATATAAGGCTGCCTGGAGGTCGGCCTTGTGTGGTGTGTTGCGGTGGTTAAGAGGACAGAAAGTGTCATTTTTTTAGTTAGATAGAGCAGGCAGGCAGGCAGGCTAGTCAGTTAGAGTTACAGTGTGTAGAGGATATACTGTATATGCATCCCAGGTGTTGTGCATATATATTTATACACTGTATTGAGTTAAGCTAGATCCGCTCTTCCTAATATACTGACAGGCAGGTAGGTGATTGTGCTAGCTGCAGTATTTTCACTTGGTGTACTGTGTCCTCTGCACATAAAGCTACGTGAATACAATTGCTGTTGTTCTCATATTAAAGCGGAGGTTCACCCTAAATTAACTATCTACCATTAGATCCAGCATACTGCTGACATCTGCAGTATGCTGTTTTTTTTTCTGTACTTAACGTTTTATCGTGGTTCTTATCCGGCTCCAAGCGGGGATTCCTGCAGGGAATAGGCGTTCCTAAGACAAGGCGTAGTTGATTGACGTGCTGCTAAAGCGTGTCACGCCTTCCGAAAATACCTGAAGTGACACTCTGCAATTTACGGCGCCTGCACAGTCAGCTCTACACGGCAGGCGCAGGCGCCGTATAGCGCCGTAAACAGCTGAGTGTCACTTCAGGTATTTTCAGGAGGGGTAACGTGCTTTAGCAGCACGTCAATCAACTACGCCTTGTCTTAGGAACGCCTATTCCCCCTGCAGTAATCCCCGCTCAGAGCCGGATAAGAATCGCGATAAAACGATAAGTACAGAAAAAAAAAACAGCATACTGCAGATGTCAGCAGTATGCTGGATCTAATGGTAGATAGTTGATTTTCAGGGTGAACCTCCGCTTTAATACCACAGGCAGTGACTGATCAGCAAGTATTTTCACTTGGTATACTGTGTCCTCTGCACAGTGTGCACCTAAAGCCAAGTGCATACAATTGCTGTTGTTGTCATATTAATACCACAGGCAGTGGCTGATCAGCAAGTATTTTCACTTGTATTGTGTCCTCTGCACAGTGTGCACTTAAAGCTACGTCAATACATTTGCTGGTGTTCATATTAATACCACAGGCAGGCATCTGTAAGTATTTTCACTTGGTGTACTGTGTCCTCTGCACAGTGTTGTCATGGGCAAGCCAGCCCACTAGATGGCGGTAGCCATGCATCGGGGCGCACGCATGAGCGGTAGCGGCGCAACGGCGTGCACGCAATCGCGTCACTTTAACATGCAGCAGCGCACGAGCAGCAGCAGTGCGCGTGCCCGTGCTGATGCCATTTTGCCGCCGAACCACACTATTTAGTGGAGCCGATACTGGGGCCTCTTGCTGTTGTGTCTACAGCGTCTTTTGAGGCCCTTAAGAATCTGTTCACATCCGCATCGGTCCTCAGACATCCTGACGCAAGCCTACCTTACATTCTGGAGGCGGACGCTTCAGAAACGGTAGTTGAAACGGGTCTGTCTCAAAGACAGGGGCCCAAGGCTCTTTTGCACCCGGTTGCACCCGGTTGCTTTCTTCTCCCGTAAACTGTCTAAAGCAGAGAGTAGGGATGAGCTTCGCGTTCGATCGTTCGTCGAAAACGAACAAATTGGGTCGTTCGCGCCAAATTCGAATGACACGCAACGGCCCATAATTCACTGCGGCGTTGCGCGCTGATGATTGGCCAAGCATGCACCATGACCCCGCATGCTTGGCCAATCACAGCGCCCAAAAAATGAAGAGACCTAATTGGCCAAAGCCTGGCGGCCTTGTGTAGTGTGTTCCGGCTTGCTTAGAGAAGAGAGACAGACAGACAGACAGACAGACAGACAGACAGACAGACAGACAGACAGACAGACAGACAGATAGATAGATAGATAGATAGATAGATAGATAGATAGATAGATAGATAGATAGATAGATAGATAGATCGATCAGGGAGGCTACTAGTTAGTATAGTTAAATGTACAGTTTGTAGAGAATATATTGACATCCCTAGGAGTTGTCAATATATTTATAAACTGTATAGCTTAGCTAGTTCTGCTATTAGTATCTGTCAGGCAGGAGATTGTGCTTGATGCTCTAACATGTTAGTGTACACGTGTTAGTTAATTGCACATAGACGCATTAACTGTTACTGCACGTGTGCTATTTATTTGCACAGAAAAGCAGTTGCTGTTAATGCAAGTGGGCTATTGAATTGCACAGAAACGCAGTCGCTCTGACTGTGCGTGTGCTGTTTAATACCACCTTAGCGCATTTGGGGTCACCGCACGTGTGCTGTTACATACCACCTGAGCGCATTTGGTGTCACCGTACGTGTGCTGTTACATACCACCTTAGCGCATTTGGTCTCACCGTATGTGTGCTGTTACATACCACCTTAGCGCATTTGGTCTCACCGCATGTGTGCTGTTACATATCACCTGAGCGCATTTGGGGTCACCGCACGTGTGCTGTTACATATCACCTGAGCGCATTTGGGGTCACCGTACGTGTGCTGTTACATACCACCTTAGCGCATTTGGTCTCACCGCACGTGTGCTGTTACATATCACCTGAGCGCATTTGGGGTCACCGCACGTGTGCTGTTACATACCACCTGAGCGCATTTGTGGTCACCGCACGTGTGCTGTTACATACCACCTGAGCGCATTTGGTGTGACTCCGCTTGAGCTGTTACATACCACCTGAATGCAGTTGGTGTCACTGCGCTTGTGCTGTTACATACCACCTGAACCCATAAACATGTCTGGAAGGACAACAAAGAGAGGCAGAGAGTCACAAGGGCAAGCAGGCTCTGCATGTAGAGGTAACGCTGGTAGTGGATGTGGTGCATCCTCTTCAGCACGTGGCCGTGGCCACTCGTCCTTCTTTTCGGGAGCTGGTCGTGTTGAGCCTCAACATGAAGAGAAATTAGTAGAGTGGATGACCAAGCCATCCTCATCCTCCTCATCCTCTCTCACACAGACTGATCAAAGTTTATCTGGCAAAGCAGCTGCCAAGGTGTCCTCTTCCCTCTGCTTAATGGCTTCACACAATACTTCCCTAGTACCACCATGTCCTCCTGAGGAGTCCCCCGAACTGTTTCAACACAGTGTTGGGTACATGCTGCAGGAAGATGCGCAGCGTTTTGAAGACTCCGATGACGGAACACTGATAGAGGAAGGCATTGATGTGAGCCCAGGGAGAGGGGGTGGCCGAGAGGGACAGCAATTTGTCAGTGATGATGTTCCCCCAGCTGGAGCATACTACCAGGTTGTTGACAGTGATGAGGAGGGAGGGGATGATGAGTTCACTGACTCTACCTGGGTGCCTGATAGGAGAGATGAGAAGGAGGAGGAGGACGAGGCACAGGCACATCTCCAAAGAGGCAGGATGCCCTCCAGGGGTCAGCTTAAGGTCACACCCACTGCATTACAGCGCACATCTATGGCGCTTGTGCATGGCGCTGCTGTGTATGACCGGTACAGCAAAAGTTCTTTGGTGTGGGCCTTTTTTGAAACATGTCCACAAGATCGTACCTTTGCTATTTGCAACTTATGTCGCAAGCGTATCTCGCATGGCCAAAACATCAACAGCCTGGGTACCACATGCTTGTCCAGACATATGTCGACCTGCCATGCAGCTCGTTGGCAAGCACACCAGAAAGACCCACACCAAAGACAAAAGCGTATCCCCCCTTGCCCTTCTGGGACCTCCAACCCAAGTAGACCCCCAGTCCTCTCTGAAGCCTGCAGTGAAGGTGTAGAAATAGGTGTGTCACAAGCTAGTAGTAGCGGTCAATCTACTGATAGTACCAGGCAAATTTCCCTGCCCCAGCTGCTGCAGCGCCGAAAGAAGTAGAATCCCAGCCATCCACATGCCCAGCAGTTGAATGCTAGCTTAGCGAAATTGCTAGCACTTCAACTGCTACCTTTTCAGTTTGTAGATTCTGCCCCCTTCCGTGAGTTTGTGCAATGTGCAGTACCTCAGTGGCAAGTACCAAAACGCCACTTTTTCTCACGGAAGGCTATTCCGGCTCTCTACCGGCATGTGGAAGGCAATGTCCATGCCTCGCTGGACAGGGCGGTCAGTGGTAAGGTGCATCTTACCGCTGACTCATGGTCCAGCAGGCATGGACAGGGACGTTACCTGTCTTTTACGGCGCATTGGGTGACTCTGCTGGCAGCTGTGAAGGACGCAGGGCAAGGTCCAGTAGTTTTGGAGGTTGTTCCACCACCACGCCTCCAAAACACTACTACTGCTTGTTGTAGTCTTTATATATTTTGTATAATAGACTTCATCCTTCATATCAATGTAGTCTTTAGATCTTTGGGCAATGCAGAACCAACAGAACCAAAGGTCCACAGATCCAATCTGGTCTTTAGATCTTTAGTCTATAGCAGGGGTCTCAAAACTTTCTAAACAAAGGGCCGGACAACTGTCCTTCAGACTTTACGGGGGCCGGACTGTGGCCATCAGGAGTACAAAATCCCCTATCATTGGTGTCATTGGACCCCCCCCTATCATTGGTGTCATTGGACCCCCCCTATCATTGGTGTCATTGGACCCCCCCCCTATCATTGGTGTCATTGGACCCCCCCTATCATTGGTGTCATTGGACCCCCCCTATCATTGGTGTCATTGGACCACCCCCATCATTGGTGTCATTGGACCCCCCCTATCATTGGTGTCATTGGACCCCCCCCTATCATTGGACCCCCCCCCTATCATTGGTGTCATTGGACCCCCCCATCATTGGTGTCATTGGACCCCCCCATCATTGGTGTCATTGGACCCCCCCTATCATTGGTGTCATTGGACCCCCCTATCATTGGTGTCATTGGACCCCCCCCCCCTATCATTGGTGTCATTGGACCCCCCCTATCATTGGTGTCATTGGACCCCCCCATATCATTGGTGTCATTGGACCCCCCCTCTATCATTGGTGTCATTGGACCCCCCCTATCATTGGTGTCATTGGACCCCCCCTATCATTGGTGTCATTGGACCCCCCCTCTATCATTGGTGTCATTGGACCCCCCCCTCTATCATTGGTGTCATTGGACCCCCCCTATCATTGGTGTCATTGGACCCCCCCATCATTGGTGTCATTGGACCCCCCCTATCATTGGTGTCATTGGACCCCCCCCCTATCATTGGTGTCATTGGACCCCCCCTATCATTGGTGTCATTGGACCCTCCCTATCATTGGTGTCATTGGACCCCCCCCTATCATTGGTGTCATTGGACCCCCCCCTATCATTGGTGTCATTGGACCCCCCCTATCATTGGTGTCATTGGACCCCACCTTATCATTGGTGTCATTGGACCCCCCCTCCCTATCATTGGTGTCATTGGACCCCCCCTCCTATCATTGGTGTCATTGAACCCCCCCCCCCCCCTATCATTGGTGTCATTGGACCCCCCCTATCATTGGTGTCATTGGACCCCCTATCATTGGTGTCATTGGACCCCCCCCTATCATTGGACCCCCCCTATCATTGGTGTCATTGGACCCCCCCATCATTGGTGTCATTGGACCCCCCCATCATTGGTGTCATTGGACCCCCCCTATCATTGGTGTCATTGGACCCCCCCTATCATTGGTGTCATTGGACCCCCCCCTATCATTGGTGTCATTGGACCCCCCCTATCATTGGTGTCATTGGACCCCCCCCTATCATTGGTGTCATTGGACCCCCCTCTATCATTGGTGTCATTGGACTCCCCCTATCATTGGTGTCATTGGACCCCCCCTATCATTGGTGTCATTGGACCCCCCCCTCTATCATTGGTGTCATTGGACCCCCCCTATCATTGGTGTCATTGGACCCCCCCTATCATTGGTGTCATTGGACCCCCCCCTATCATTGGTGTCATTGGACCCCCCCCCCTATCATTGGTGTCATTGGACCCCCCCATCATTGGTGTCATTGGACCCCCCCTATCATTGGTGTCATTGGACCCCCCCCCCCCTATCATTGGTGTCATTGGACCCCCCCTATCATTGGTGTCATTGGACCCTCCCTATCATTGGTGTCATTGGACCCCCCCCCTATCATTGGTGTCATTGGACCCCCCCCCTATCATTGGTGTCATTGTACCCCCCCTATCATTGGTGTCATTGGACCCCACCCTATCATTGGTGTCATTGGACCCCCCCTCCCTATCATTGGTGTCATTGGACCCCCCCCCCCTATCATTGGTGTCATTGAACCCCCCCCCTATCATTGGTGTCATTGGACCCCCCCTATCATTGGTGTCATTGGACCCCCTATCATTGGTGTCATTGGACCCCCTATCATTAGTGTCATTGGCAGAAAGTCTGTCCCATAACTGGGAGGAATTCTGCTCCATCATTGGTGTTATTGGGAGGAAATCTGCCCTATCATTGGGAGGAATTTTGCCCTATTACTGATGTCATTGGGAGGAATTCTGCCCTTCATTGGTGCCAATGCATAAAAAAGCTCCCCAAGGGCCAGATGAAATCAAGCAAAGGGCCACGTGTGGCCCCCGGGCCGCAGTTTGGAGACCACTGGTCTATAGTATAGTGTCTAGTATGATGTTAGTAGATTGTTCTCGCAGCAAAACACCAGGTCCTCCAGAGAACGCATTTATTTCAACAACTTCAATACAGAATAGTCCAGAGATGATACAAAAATCCAGCAGAGTAATTCAGATTTCTACCTGCGCCCCCATACTCATACAGAGAGAATACCTGGAGTACCTTCTCTCTTTGACAAGATGAACTGAATGTCAACCTGTCTTTCTCATATATTGGTATCATACTGGAGGGGGTGGGAGGTCAACCAAATGTTCCCATTGAATTACTACCCCCCCTCAAGTCTAATTACCATTAATAAATACTTCCCTAAGTATGTAAGGAAGTACCAGGCCATCTCACATACCTAGGTTGTCTTAGATAAGATTTACACATCAAAGGGTCCTCTGTATCTTTTGATACGTGTCGTTTGACCACAAGATTTGGTCAGCAAACTTCCTTTGATGTGTAATCTTGAATGCCTGTATGCAACACCTAAATACCATACAACACATCTATATTAATATTACTACACTTGTGACACACCTCTCTCCTCCACCCCCTCCTCTTCTTCTTCCTTTGTGGCCTCTTCCTGTGCTGAGGTTTTCTCCGAACCAGCCGTGCTCCGTAGGCGTACGAGGGGCTACGCAGGAATGCAGGCCAAGAGATGCCATGCGGTGCTAGAGCTGGTGTGCTTGGGAGACAGGAGCCACACTGGGGAAGAGGTTTTGTCAGCTCTGCAGGGTCAGGCTGAGAGGTGGTTGACGCCATGCCAGCTGAAGCCTGGAATGGTGGTCAGCGATAATGGCACCAACCTCCTCTCTGCCCTGCGACAGGGAAAACTCACCCACGTGCCCTGTTTTGCGCATGTCCTCAATTTGGTGGTGCAGCGGTTCTTGGGCAGGTACCCGGGATTGCAGGATGTCCTGAAGCAGGCCAGGAAAGTCTGTGTGCATTTCCGGAGGTCATATAATGCCACTGCTCGGCTGACTGACCTCCAAAGGGAATACAACCTGCCCAAGAACCGCCTAATTTGTGACATGCCCACCAGATGGAATTCAACGTTGGCCATGCTACAGTGGCTGCACACGCAGCAACGGGCCATCAATGAGTACCTGTGCCAATATGGCAGCAGAACTGGGTCAGGGGAGCTAGGTTTTTTTCCCCACGCCAGTGGGCCTTGATCAGGGATGCATGCACTGTCCTGTCACCATTTGAGGAGGCCACGAGGATGGTGAGCAGTGACAGTGCATGCATCAGTGAGACTGTCCCTCTTATTCACATGTTGGAGCACACGCTACGTGGAATAATGGACAGGGCCCTTGAGGCAGAACAGAGGGAGGAAGAGGAGGACTTCCTTACCTCTCAAGGTCCCCTTTACCCAGACAGTGGTCCTGCTTGCCCACCTAGCACACAGGAAGAGGATGAGGAGGAGGAGGAGGATTGTATCAGCAGCATGGAGGTGGAGCCTAGCACTCAGCAGCAGCAGTCTTCAAGGGATCATTTACAGTCCCAAGGAGCACGTGGAGTTTTACGTGGCTGGGATGAGGTGCCTGTGTGATCCTGTTGTCCTTAGTGACCCAGAGGACTGTGGCCCGAATGCCTCAGCAAACCTACGCTGCATGGCCTCCCTGATTCTGCAAAGCCTGCGTAAGGATCCTCGTGTACGTGCTATTAAGGAGAGGAATCATTACTGGCTGGCGACTCTCCTTGATCCACGTTACAAGAGTAAGGTTGCGGACCTTATGTTGCCATCGCAGAGGGAGCAGAAGATGAAACTTCTGCGTGAGGCCTTGCAGAAGGGTCTGTGCAATGCGTTCCCAGAACCAGGGGGATTACCAAAACCTGGCTCTGGACAACGTCTTGCTGAGGCTTCGGTGAGTCACAGAAGGGGCGGTGGAGAAGGTGGTCGTCTGACCGATGCGTTCAGGCAGTTTTTTAGTCCGCAGCCCCAAGGTCTGACCGGTTCCAGCAACCATCGCCAGCGTCTGGTTTACATGGTCCGGGAATACCTAGGGGCAAGATCCGACTTGGACACCTTCCCCACTGAAAATCCTCTGGCTTACTGGGTCTTGAGGATGGATCACTGGCCAGAGCTTGCCCAGTACGCAATTGAGCTACTGGCTTGCCCTGCATCCAGTGTTCTTTCAGAACGGACATTCAGTGCTGCTGGAGGCTTTGTCATTGATCACAGGGTGCGCCTCTCCACCGGCTCTGTTGATCGACTGACCTTCATCAAAATGAATCAGGCTTGGATCAACACCAGCTACCAAGCACCTGATGCTGATATTAATGAATAATATCTTTTTTTGAAATGTCGGATCCCTTTTAGACTGCTGATGCTGAGTGACTGTCCTCTTATGCTGCTGATGGAATATCCTTCTCCTCCTCGCTTTTCTTGCTGATAGCTAGTAAGAAATGTTGTGTTTCTGGGCTCCGCCACCAGTGCCCAAGGCACAATTTTTCAGCCCCTGTTTAACAGGGGCGCCTAATAATTTTTGATGCAATACTTTGCACGTGGCTCCTTGTTGCGCTCCAATTGGAGTTATTGTGAGGGGTTGCAGTGTTGTGTTGTGCCCAAGGCCCAATTTTTCTGCCCCTGTTTCACAGGGGCACCTAATAACAATTTTTGGTGCAATACTTTGCACGTGGCTCCTTTTTGCGCTCCAATTGGAGTTATTGTGAGGGGTTGCAGTGTTGTGTTGTGCCCAAGGCACAATTTTTCAGCCCCTGTTTAACAGGGGTGCCTAATAACAATTTTTGATGCAATAATTTGCACGTGGCTCCTTGTTGCGCTCCAATTGGAGTTATTGTACTGTACTGGAGTTACTGTCATTCGGAAGCTCCTACCCTTCTGGACACCATCCTATCTCAATCAAACAGCCAGACTGAAAGAACAAACCAAACATTGGAACAATATTTGCGCTGCTTTTCATCATTTTCACAAGAAGACTGGGTGTCTCTGTTGCCAATGGTTGAATTTGCATACATATTTGCAAACAATCCCCATTCTATGTGAATTACGGCTACCATCCACTATTCATTTCTAACTGTACCCCGGAATGAAAGGTAACTGATGTTCAGGAGACATTGGATTTCTTTAACACTAATAATAAACTGTTACAGGAGACAAGGACACAGGAACATAACAAGGAAGTGTCTGACAAAAAAAGGAAAGGAGAACTCAACCTGGAACCCAGAGATCAGGTGTGGTTGTCCACCCTTAAATTAAGACTTGCCTGCCCTTCAAAGAAACTGGGCCCTGAATTTGTGGGGCCCTTCCCAATCAAGAGAAAGATCAACAGCGTAGCCTATGAACTAGAGCTATTAAATTCATTTCATATCCACCCGGTCTTTTACGTTGCCCTCCTTAAGCCCAATGTTTCTGACCCCTTCCCAGGATGAAGCACTGACCCGCCCGAACCAATCCTGGTTAACAGCGAGGAGGAGTTCGAAGTCGAGTCCATCTTGGATTGCAGGAAGTAGTGCAATCAAGTCCAGTTCCTAGTAAAAATGGAAAGGATACGGTTCTGAAGAGAACGCATGGGAGCCTGAATGCAATATCCGCCCTGAAAGATTAGTCCAATCCTTTAAAGACTCTCACCCACTTAAGGTGGCCCAGTTGGGCATCCTGAGGCTGCCCATTGGAGGGGGAAATATCATTGGCAAGCGAGCCCACTAGATGACGGTAGTGGCGCATAGGCACGCACGGGCGAGCGCATGAGCTATAGCGGCGCATTGGCGCGCACAATTGCGGCACTTTGACGCGCACGGGCGGCGCATGGACACATGCCGACGCCATTTCGGCACCGAACCAGACTATTTAGTGGAGCTGATACTGGGGCCTCTTGCTGTTCGGTCTACAGTGTCTTCTGAGACCCACCTGATTACCTACCAGTTTCTGCGACCCGGCTTGCTCCTGATCATACCTGACCGCTGCCTGCCTTGATCTCGGCTTGTCTGACCATGTTCTCTGCCTATCCCTCTGATCTGACTGCTGCCCGCCTGTTGATGATACGGCCTGAACCACGACTCTGCTCCTGCCTTGTCCCTGCACTTGATTCGCCCACCAGTGTATAACCCAGCCTGTCTGAACCTGCTTGTGCCTGTACTACAACACACCTCCCTTCTGCTGCTGATCTCGGCTTCCTGCACCGTGCTTCCAGATTTTCTGTTGTCTCTGCCAACATCTGCTGACATCTCCCCGCAGTTCACAGGAGTCCAGCTCAGCTCTAGCACCAGCTTTCCTGTCAAGCGCTTGTGCGACTTTGCACTCTCAAGCTCCCTTTCCACTCTATCAGGGGCTCTGGAGTCAGAGGAGCAAGAGTAGCCGCTCCCTGCATATCAGGCTCTACCACCAGGTAGTTCTCATATTAATACCACAGGCAGGGATCTGCAAGTATTTTCACTTGGTGTACTGTGATCCTCTGCACAGTGTGCACCTAAAGCTACGTCAATACATTTGCTGGTGTTCTCATATTAATACCACAGGCAGTGATCAGCAAGTATTTTCAGCAAGTATTTTCACTTGGTGTAGTGTCTCATCTGCACAGTGTTTTGGCACCAGCACCAGCAGCCCAATTTTTCTACCACTGTTCAAAAATGGCATGTAATCACAATTATTGATATTATAGTTCACACAGCAGGGCGTTCCAGCGCCCACCAAGACTAACTGTGAGGACTTACAGTGTTGTGGCAACACACCTAGGGCCCAAATTTCTGCAGAGTATATAAGGCAGGCCCCTACTTTCAAACATCCAACTTACAAATGACTCCTACTTGCAAATGGAAGGAGAAAACAGGAAGTGAGAGGAAATCTACCCCTAGGAAGGGAAATTCTCTTCTGTAAGAGCTGTCTCCTGCCACTGATGCTTTATCACCAATCCTTGTTTCACAAAAAAATAAATATATAAAAAAAAAAAAACATTTGTCATTGGGGAAGAAAGTGAGGTGTAATCTTCTGAACAGATGCACACAGACAGCAAAACAAATGTTACAGGGGTCATAACCCTTCTCTATGTTTTCCAAAAAGCTTAAAAATTAATTTTTTGGCTGGAGCTACACTTTAAAAAAGTACCAGTTCAAAATTACAAACAGTTTCTACTTACAAAAAAAAACTACAGTCCCTGTCATGTTTGCACCGCCTGTATACTGCTGTTAAAAGTACATAGGGCCAAAGGGGCTGGTAATGACCTGGGGGGAGGGGGGGAAACCTGTGCTATTTTTCTCAAGGATTCTCATCCATATTGCAGGGACCAGACATTACATTAAAGCCACAAGCAGTTTTAAATGACCCTTTTTCTTATAGTAATGTAATTTTGTGCAGGGACAGTTCTAAACATGTGCCACTTCACAGGCATACTATAGACACCCAGCAGGTACGATATTTAAAGGAATTTTTCAAAAAATGTTTTTCACTTTAACCACTTCCCGCCTGGTTAATAGACAATTGACGTTCGGGAAGTGGTTCTGTAATCCTGACTGGACGTCTATTAACGTCCAGCAGGATAACATGCCGGCACACACCCGTCGGTGGTGCGCGTTGTCAGTGTGACACCCTGCATCTCCGATCTCGGTAAGGAGCCTCCGGCGGAGGCTCTTTACCACGTGATCAGCCGTGTCCAATCACGGCTGATTGCGATGTAAACAGGGAGAGCCGTTGATCGGCTCTTCCTCACTCGCATCTGACAGATGCCAGTAGAGGAGAGCCGATCGGCGGCTCTCCTGACAGGGGGGTATACGCTGATTGTTTATGCAGGGAGTGCAGGGATTGAAGAGAAGCTCAGCGGCCACAGTGTCCATGGTGGGGGCCACAACTGAAATCTAGGGAGCACCTCCATAGATCCGGATGCATCTTCTGTGTTTTATAGCGGAGGAGCTGGCCTGACCGTAGATGGAGGAGGGAGAGAGCCCTGCTGCTCAGTGCAACAGGATACACACAGAGCCTCAGCATCTAGCCAGGGAGAGCCCGGAGTCAGAGCTGGAGGAGGGAGGTAGGCAGCGAGGAGACAAGGCTGGTGGGCTGTTAGGTCAGTGTCCAGGGTGGGGGAGGCGGTCCTCCCTCAAGTTGATGTCACTTCCATTATCGGAGAATTTTAGTGAGTATCGATACCCCTGAAAATGCCAAGTATCGGCACCAATACCGATATAAAAAAACAATAGAAACGTGGAGATTGAACGACAATGTAATAGAAAATAAAGAATGTGAAACTGACATACGACAGACAGTGAAAGAATTTTTGGTAATTCATGAAAACGATGGTACCTTAATTCCCATACAATGGGAAACACTTAAATGTGTGCTGCGGGGGAATATTATCAAGCACGGATCTAGGTTAAAAAAGGTAAAAAATCTGAAAGAATCTCAATTATTGATGGAAATTACAAAATTAGAAATTAAGCATAAACAGAGTCTTAAAATGGAGGATAAAATACTATTAAAAGAAAAACAAAGAAAACTACGATGCTTGCTTGATGAAGATTCCCTACGGATGAGGGATAAAAATAAAGCACAATGGTATCAACAAGGTAATTAAACAGGGAAATTATTGGCTAGAAGACTAAAAAATTCACAACCTATGACCTCTATAATTAAAATCTTAAAAACAAATGGGGAAATGGCATACGACCCAATGGAAATAGAAAATACATTTCATACATATTATTCTAAGGCCGCGTACACACGGAGGGACATGTCCGATGGAAACGGTCCGCGGACTGTTTTCATCGGACATGTCTCCTCTGGATTTTCGTCCGGCGGTGTGTACACACCATCGGATCAAAATCCCCTCCGGCAGACAGCGTGGTGACGTGGCGGTGACGTTGACCGCACCAGGAAGTAAAAAACATCCACGCATGCGTCGCATCCATACGACGCTTGTGCGGGCAGATATGTCCGCTGGTTAGTGTACTAACCAGCGGACATATCCGACGGACATTTTGCCGGCGGAAAATTTTTAAAGCATGCTTTAAAATTTGTCCGCCGGTCAGACATGTCCGCTAGCCCATACACACAATCGGATTTGTCTGCTGAACTGGTCCGTCAGACCAGTTTCAGCGGACAAATTCGATCGTGTGTACGCGGTGTAGTAGTCTGGTACCCCAGGGGTGTGGTGACCCAGGGTTCTCAACCACTCTGGTTGAGGGGCTCCAGAAAACGAGTAGTTTACAGAGCAAACTGGCGTTTCAGTTCTCTCATTTAATAAAGTCCACTTTGGGACCTGGAGCCCGGGGATTTCAAAGAGATCTGGGTGGGATGAAATCCCCAGTACTGGGTCCAAATTTTCAAATAGATCAGCACACTGATTGTGCAGGTGTGTGTGGGCCTGATAGGAGATTCAGGACCAACATTCTGGGCTCCACCCTCCCGAGGAGACCAGGATTGCAAGGGAGACACCAGAGAGTGCAGGTGTGCATGGAATAAGCTGGAGAGTGCAGGCTGCACTGTGAGACCCCAGAGACCTGAGTGAGTGAGTGTTGCTGTCAGGAGTCAGGAAGGTTCCATGCTGGAGCTTAAGCAGTTGGGCTACTGCTGAGGAGAGCCAGGTGGCTCTGTATTTTCTTTACACGTGTAAGCCAGGAGGCTGAACGGATCATTTTGTGTGGACAGTAAAGAACCCCTGTGTGGGAATACTCTGTTTGGATTTTTTGTTTTATTTTTGCCTTTTGAATAAAAGTGGGCCAACAAGCCCTTAAACAGAATTCTGGACTGGCGTGAATCGCTTAAAATTGCATATCCCACTTGAGCTAAACACCCCCAATATTACAAGTGGTGGATTCAGCGGGCACAAGACGGTGTAATCCGGGTCCTTGCTCTACAAGTCAGTTCATGTCAGGAACTGTTGGCTGTGTGCGGAAGGGCAGCCAGGCAAAAGGCATTACATGTTGCTGTGAAAGGTGAATGTTGGCAGAACTGGAGATCCCTGCAAAAGTAAGTTCATCTGTTATATGAACTGTTTGTGTGCTTGAGACAGCACAATCTGTGTGTGCAGCTGAGGAGAGCTTGCGCAAACTGAAAATCAACTTGCTTTAAAGTGACAGTGCTTAATTTTTTGCTGGACGGTGCAAAAGTTTGGTGGAATGACTGCGAAGATGATGCAAGGATTTGAGCCTGCCGGAGAGTATTGCAGACTGTTTTTTGCTACACAAACTCCAGTTAATGGGGAAGTGCATGTGGTTGCCCCTGGCAATGCTGGTGCAGGCAGGCCAGCTGTTAATATGCAAAGACTTAAGTTTGAAAGAGGCTGCAGTTGGGGAAGTCCTACTAAGCCTCTGAAGTAAGAGTGCTGTTTGCGGTGCAGAGAGTGGGGGCATGTTGTCTCCAAGTGCCCTTTGTCTCAGTCCCCAAGACAAGGTGTCATGGCCAGACAAAGATCTGCAACGATGTTTGGGAAACCTGATTTGAGTGCCAGGAGTGTTCAAAAGACGGAACAGAAGTTCGAGAGGTATGTGGTTGCCCATAGCAACGGTGGTGATATCAAGTCTGCAAACCACGTGAGAAACGTATTGCCGACAGAGGATCGTGGCAAGTTGGAAGCAACAGTGCGTCAGGGATCGCAGAGTCGCTGCGTTTGGGAGAGTCAGCAAACTACAGCTGGAAGAGTGCCGTCTCCCTTAGCAATGAGAGATCAAATGGTAACCGGAAGGAGGAGCTACAGTGGAGATGTGGAGAGGCGTCCCACTAAAGATATGTGCAAAAATGTACCATGCCTGGAATGTGGTCGGCTTGGGCATGGAATTTTTTAATCGCTGATGCCGCGCCAAATGAGCTGGTGTTGGTGGAAGTGCCAGATGGCACAGCAATAAATGAAGTGATGGTAGTCAAATGTCCAAATGTTGTGTTATGCAATGGCGTTCAGCGGTCAGGACAGTTGCTGGCAGAGGATCTCATGCCAGTGGAGTTGATGTATACTGAAGCTGCCATAGACAACCACTCCGCTGGGCGCAGTTCCTCTCCAGACACTGCTCTGCCAAATATGGGTGAAATGAAATATGACAAATGCATTGATATTTCTGACCATGATAAAAAAAAATGCAGCATGTTGGCGATTTTTGATGGTTTGGTTACCATGGGTGACAACAAAAACAATGGTAGACCTGATGGTTTTGGTCAAGTTGATATTGTTGTAGAAAACCCTGAAAATGGTAGTGAGACAGGGAATGGTATGTTTGGTATAGATTATCTAATATTTTACCACGGCATATAAATTTAGACCAAACGGGATTTAAGAAAGGTCGAGAAACAAGGGACAATATTATAAAAACCTGTACATCTTGTACAACTTGTACATCCCAATATGTTTACTAGCCATTGATGCTGAAAAAGCGTTTGATAGAGTGGGATGGAAGTTCTTAGAGGAAACACTGGTCCAGTTAGGGATGGGTCCAAAAATGCTAAGTAAGATTGTCACATTGTACTCCAACTCACGGGCCAAAGTAAGAATAAACGGAATGTTATCGGAATACATAGATATTTAAAAAGGAACTCGACAGGGATGTCCTCTGTCACTTTTATTATATATATTAGTGATGGAATATCTTATACAAGCAATAAGGAAAAATAAAGATATACAAGGAATTGGCATTAAAGATAAAGGTCCAGATTCACAGAGAGTTGGGCGCACATTACGCCGTCGTAGCGCAAACGTCGTACGCTTCGCCGACGCAGCACGCAGAGGCAAGCACTGCATTCAGCAAGCTATTGCTCCCAACGCTGCGTCGGCGTGGCGTAAGTTTTGAAGGCGCAGGCCGGCGTAGGTGGAAGTGGGAGTGGGCATGCAAATGATGGTCTGAGCATTGTGCAGTGTTTTACGCCCAGCGTATCACAAACTGCGCATGCGCCGTGATGTTACTGTGATGTGGACGCATGAAACAGCACCCTTATGCGCATGCTCACAACCACGCCGGCACAAATGCCTAAGCTACGCCGGATCACCACATACACCGTAAACGTAACGTACGCCCAATATGCCGGCCTGTGTTCTCTGGTGCAGACCTTTGCATGTCTCTTGCCGGGTTGCGCCTCATCTATGGGGAATAACTTTACGCCGGACGTACAATTTACACGCAACTCGCATAGTATGCGTCAGGCGCACGTACGTTCGTGAATCGCTATATTTCCCTAATTTGCATATTTGAATGCCTAATCAATGAGAGCAGCAACATGCGTCCAGACGAAAAGTGCGCCCATGCTTCGCCGGTGTATGTGAGCTACGTTGGAGTAGGGTGGCCAGTTTTTAGGTGTATGTCGGTTTGTGGGTCCGGAGCACAGATATGCCGGCGCACATTTGCACTTACCGGCGCAAATTTCCACTTACGTCGGCATAAGTGCTTTGTGAATCTGGGCCAAAGAATACAAAAACGGCAGTATACGCAGATGATCTATTAATATATGTGACTAATCCCATTATAACAATTCCTAATTTAATAAAATAATTTAAAATATTTGGGCAGTTGAGTAACTTTAAAGCTAATTATGATGAATCTGAAATGCTAAATATATCATTAACAGAAAAAACACAAATATTATTGCAAAAAGATTTTCCATTTAAGTGGCAGCAAGTAGCAATTAAATACCTGGGAATTTTTATCCTGAGAGATCTGAATAAAATACAAGAGTTGAATTACTGTGTGACAGTCCGAACAGTAATAAAGACACTACAAAACTACGAGAAAATACCATACTCATGGATGGGGAAGAATATAATAAAAAAAATTATTTTACCAAAATTGTTATATATATTTCAAACTATCCCATTAGCCATTTCAAAGAATCTAATGAATGAACTAAGCAGAGCAACGGGAAGCTTAATTTGGGCCCATAAATCACCCCAAATTAAAAGGGAAATCTTAATTAGAACTAAGAAAAAGGGGGTGTTAGCACTACCTGATTTCACAAAATATCTACAAGCAGCTTCTCTGAGTAGGATAGTAGACTGGTGCCAAAATATGGAGGATAAACAATGGGTTAAATTAGAAGACATTGGCCCAGATTCACATACATCGGCGCATCTTTATGCCGCCGTAGCGTATCTTCACGCTACGCCAGCGCAACGCAGAGAGGGAAGCATGGAATTCACAAAGCAAATGCTTCCAACGTTGCGCCGGTGTACCGTATATTGGTCTGCGTAAGGCAGCGTAAGTGGGCTAGAAGTGGGCGTGATACATTTTAATGAAGCGTGACCCCATGCAAATGATGGGCTGAGCTTCAGACAAGTACTTAAAATGATTTGCGCATGTGTCGTACCTTGGACGTATCCCAGTGCGCATGCTCACAATCACGTTGAAACAACTGGCTAAGATACTTCGAATCACTGACTACGACGTGAACGTAACCTACGCCCAGCCCTATTCAGGTACTACGTAAACAACGTAAAATTTGACTGCGTTCGTTCCCTGGTCCATACCTTTGCATTAGTTGCGCCTCCAATATGGGGATTAACTTTACGTCGGACGTAAACCTTACGCAAATCGCTTAAAACATGGGCCGGGCGCAAGTACGTTCATGAATCGGCGTATCTCCCTAATTTGCATCAAAAATCAATGGGAGTGCCAAATGCGTCCAGCGTAACTATGCGCCCACTATACCCCGGCGTAGGCAAGTTACGTCGGTCGGATGAAGTCAGTTTTTAGGCGTATCTTAGTTCTGTGGGCACGGCGCACAGATACGACAGCGCATATTTACACTTACGCGGCATATCGCGAGATACGTCGACGTAAGTGCTTTGTGGATCCGGGCCATTAGAGGTATTCAACTCAAAGCGTTTCCATGGATAGAACCCCATTTAAGACCTGGAAATAAAGAATTAACAATCTTTGCAAGAGCCACATTAAAAATATGGGACGCAGTACTAAAAAAGGGGAACCTATCCACTATGATAGGACCAATGACCCAATTGTTCTCCAACCCAGAATTTCCGCCAGCTTTAGCAACCACAAAATACTGAAATTGGAATATTTTGGAGAACGCAAGGGTGGCCCAGATATTAGTGGATGGTAAATTACCAGAAATACAAGACCTGGGACCTGAACATAAACATAAATGGCTTCAATACTATCAATTAAAAACATATATTGTAACAAATATAGATTTACTATCAATAAACAGGTCCAAAACTAAATTTGAACAAATACTAATAGAAGAACAAAAAACAACTAAGAAATGATCTAAGATATATGGTTTATTACTTCCCTTAGGACCCATTAGAGAGTTAACAGCTATGAAACAATGGGAAAAGGAAATAGGGAGATCAATATTAGAAACAGAATGTGAAAAAATATTCTCAACAATTCATAGATCATCTATAGCAAATAAATATCAAGAAAGAAATTAATTATAAAATTGCAATGAGATGGTATTGGAGTCCAGTACAGTACCTGTCGCCGAGAATGTGTTTCCAGCACGACAGCATCGCGCTGATTCTCGGCGACATCTCACACTCGCTGGAATAGAAAAAGCACATTCCAGCGAGCGCATCATAGAAGCGACGGGGATCCCACTTGGATTCCTGACAATTCTAGCCGCGCCGTTTGGTATGAATCATGAGGGGGAACTCCACGGCAAATTTTAAATAAAAAACGGCATGGGTTCCCCCCCAGGCCCTTAGGTCTGGTATGAGTTGTAAGGAGAACCCCCTGCGTTGAAAAAACGGCGTTCAGGTTCCCCCACAATCCATACCGGACACGTATCCAAAGCACGCTGCCCGGCTGGTCAGGAAAGGAGTGGGGACGAGCGAGTGCCCCCCCTCCTGAGCCGTACCAGGCCGCATGCCCTCAACATGGGGGGTTGGGTGCTCTGGGGCAGAGGGGTGCACTGCAGCTCCCGCACCCCAAAGCACCCTGTCCCCATGTTGATAAGGACAGGGCCTCTTCCCGACAACCCTGGCCGTTGGTTGTCGAGGTCTGGTTGTTGAGGCGGCTTATCAAAATCTGGGAGCCCCCTTTAATAAGGGGGCCCTTAGATACTAATGTTATAAATTGGTATTTGGCACCATCTAGTGGCCAAAAATGAGAAATGGACTTGATTAATCTTTATTGTCTTCAAGAACAGAAGGAGGGATTATGCAGACAGCCTCCAATGAACTCTTGGGAAGGGGTGGAAGTACATGCTGAGAAGGAGATAAAAAACCCTGTGGCTGCCATCTTAGGTCTCATGCTCCTGGGACACATGGCCTGCCAGGAGAGCTCTGTGTGTGTGTCTCACAGAACTCTGGCCTACTTTGTGCTGAAACAAATTAGCTATCCTTGGGGAGGTAACTGAGAACTCCCAGTCGTTTTTGAAGCAGAACAGCAGTGTGGGAAAACCAGCGATCCTTGGGGAGGTAACCGAGAACTCCTGATCGTCTGCGAAGAACAACGTGACAGTGTGATTGCTGCAAACAGACGGAGATCCCGTGGAGCGGAGGCATCCATCTGCCTGGACATTGTGTGGTAAAAGGGCTCATGCCCAGAGCTTTGTACTGTTTGTCACACACCTAGACTGACTGCATAGTGCTGCTGGGACCGGTAGTCCCACGAGACAGTTCAGCTCAATAGAGTAACATGTGCATAGGCCTCAAGCCTGAATTGATTGTTTGGTGACTGCTGCTGCTGGTGTGCTTCTAGGAAGGAGTGCACAGATACTTTTCACAGTTTAAACTACAGTTCTATGTTGTTCTATAAGCCCCTTAGATTACAATTTCTGTTTTACAATTGCTAGCAAAAGAAAGAAGACCAGAGACTAGACTGTGCTTTTATTGCAAGGCCTGTGCTATATTCTTGCTAAATGCTGTGTGACGCATACTCGGTTTCATAGTGTCTGCATGGTGTGCTGGAAGTGGGAAGGTGCTCAGTGCTGAGTTTGTTGCCTAAACATTAGTCCCACTTGGAGACGCCCCTTGCTAGGCCAATACAGGTGGTTCTCAGGCGGTTGCTACTTATAGCCTCATGTTTGATTGTTGTACACCAAATGAGATTTCATGTTAATGATAAAATCTGTTCTAGTAAAGTTACCCTTTGCTTTAACACAATCTGTTGTGAGGCTTGTTAATTCTCCAAGCAGGTGCCACATTGTATGCCCGGGTGACAACACAGGTAAAGTGAATGTAATCTGTGTCTGATTACTTGTCTTTCTATCATTGAGCGGAGTGAGACCAAATTACTAGTAGGGGTGTTAAAGCAGAGTACAGGCCCAAAAATAACCAGCGCCTTATTCGGGGGTAGCGCTACATATGGGAAAAAATGGGATGAATATAGGCTATAGGAAGGAATAAAATAATATTTATAAAGGTATAGTAGGAGAAATATATATATATAAACTTTTTTTTTGTATGAATGAGGGGATGATTGGGAATGGAAGAGAATGGGAGTATATATATATGAGGTAAAAGGTATTGGGTTTTAAGTATAAAGTAACTAGCAGATATTTATCAAGATTCCATATATTGAAAAAAAGAATGATTTAAATGTTAAAGGAATTGTGTATAAATGTGTAATTTTTTTTGTATTTGGTAAAAAGATTAATAAAAATAAATTGAAAACAAACTTTTCATAGTATCTCATATTTGTAACCATTATTATGATCATATATATGTATTAATGGGTTTTATGAATACCCACACAATACATTATGAAAATTATTATGAAAGAAAAATTATTATTAAAATACATAAACCAATATATGTAAAATACTTAAATATGTAAATAAGTATTTCTTTTTTTGCAATTTCTTTATTTAAAAAAAAAAAAAAAATTGTTCCCCTTCGTATACATAACATAAAAGATAATATTGCTCTCAACATCAGAGTAACAGTTACATTACCCATTCTCAATACTAATACAATTTCTCTTTCTGTTACAACAGAATCTTAACAGGTACCTTTCCCACTAATAATCCTCACTTCCCGCTTCTCCCTTCCCCAGGAAGAACGAGGGGAGCGTGCCCCATCAAAATCTCTATTAACTCATATTGAGATGGGAGGGGGGGGCTCCGCAGGCGAGGACTCTGTTCCATTCATCCTCTGTATACTATTTATTAGTGTCTGATCAGAAGGGTAACACCTCCTCTGACCCCCTGACCTTCCACATTATCTTATCCCTCTCCCTGTTTCACCCATCCCCTTTGATACCTCTAGATCCATATTTACTTATTCTTCCCCGGTTCCCCTCCCCTCCCCTCCCCCCAAATAGTAAAAGAAAAAAAAAAAGATATAAGGGGAGACCTCCCTTACTCCTCTTCCATTAATCCAACACCTCCTTCCGACTGGATCAAATTGTTCCATGGTGTCCAAATTTTACAGTATATTTCTCTTTTTTTTCCTACTTGTCCATATCAGATCTTCCATTCTGTTCAGTTCTTCCACCTTGCTCATCCACATACTCAGAGTAGGTGGTTGTCTTTGTTTCCACTTAAGCGGTATGCATGCTTTAGCAGCATTCAACAGATGATGTATCAATGAATTCCCATTTGCTCCCCAGGGAGTATCTGACAGATGTAAAAGGAAAAATGCTGGATCATCTGATATAGTTGCCACGCTAAATTTTTGAATTATCCTCCTGACCCCTCCCCAGAACCCCCTAATTCCTGGGCAGGTCCAAAAGATATGGACCATTGTGCCCTCCTCTGTTCTACATCTCCAACATTCGCTTTTTATATTTGGGTAATATCTATGATTTTTTTCTGGAGTTCTATACCATTGAGTCAATATTTTGTAGTTACTTTCTTGCGTTTTCGTACATGTTGCTGTCTTATATACCGCCTGTAACATTTTACTTTTTTGTTTTTCCTCAAAAGTCCTTCCTAGATCATTTTCCCATTTCTGAAAAAAGGGCAACTGGTTATTTTCTGGTGGTCTACTCAATAACGCATACATTTTGGATATTGCATGCGTAATTGGTTCTTTACCCATACAGTGTTTCTCAAAAGGTGTCATCTCTTGCTCCCAATGGCCAGGCTTTATTTGAGTATTCAAAAAATATGTTAATTGTGCTGCTTGCCAGAACTCTAGCTGATATGGTCCATTTTTTTCCATCAATTCCTGTATTGTTAACCAGTTGCCCTGGCTTCTGAAATGTGAAATCTGGTATACTCCTCTCTCCCTCAATGCCTTAAAGGGTCCTTCCTGTATACCTGGTATAAATCTGGGGTTCCCCAGTATTGGTGTTAGTGAGGAGTTGTACGTAGATATTTGTTTCTTTGAAAATAATCTATGGCAAATCTGTAAGGTAGTTCCTATTGTTGGGTGTTTTTTAATATCACCTGCAACTTCTTTATAACACCAGGGTGCTCTACTCAATAATTCTTTACATTGAGCTTGCTCTAAGTTTGGCCATATCTTCATGTTTTTATGTCTACACCAATCCAGTACTCGGCCTAGATAGACTGCCTGGTAATATTTGTAAATGTCTGGTACAGCTAAACCCCGCAATGTTTTGGTCGGGACAGTGATTTTTTAATTCTTAGTTTTTTGCCTGCCCATATAAATTTTGTAATTATAATTTGTAAATTTCTAAAAAAAAATCCCGGTATCGTAATCGGAATTGACTGAAAAAGATATAAAATTTTGGGCAGTATATTCATCTTGATAATGTTACTCCTTCCAAACCAGGAGAACATTCCCTTATTCCATTTCTCTAATATTTCACGTATTTTACTCATTAATGGTATAAAGTTCAGTTCATACATTTTTTTGGGGGTCACTGCCATCTTTGTTCCCAAATATTTCAGACTTTGGGTTGCCCATTTAAATTTATAACCTAGGCTGATTCCTTTTGATATTTCCTTTGGGATTGATATCATTAAGGCTTCTGATTTGCTACAGTTTATTTTAAAATTTGAAAGTTTGCTATATAGTTTCATTTCATTGATAAGATTTGGTAATGACACTGTCGGGCTTGTTACTGAGAATAGCAAATCATCAGCGTACGCTACTATTTTATGGTGTATTCCCCCTATTTCTATGCTCTTAATATCTTAAGGCGTATTTTGCATAAGAAGGGTTCTAAACTCAAGGCAAATATCAGGGGGGATAATGGACAGCCCTGTCTTGTCCCATTTGTTATCTTAAAGGGGGAAGATGTTACTCCATTTACTTTCACCTGTGCCATGGGGCTCTTATACATACTTGCAATCCAACTCAGCATCTTCTCTCCTAGTTTTATATGGCGTAAAAATGTAAACAAAAACCCCCAGCCCACCCGATCGAAAGCTTTTTCGGCATCGGTTCCTAAGAGGATACAGGGTTTTTTCGATAATTCAGCAATATGAATTAGGTTAATAACTCTAATCGTATCGTCCCTTGCCTCTCTTGTTGGAATAAAGCCTGTTTGATCCTGGTGGATCAGGGTAGGAAGTTGTTGTTGCAGTCTGAGGGCCAGTATCTTACTAAATATTTTAAGGTCTACATTTAACAATGATATCGGTCTGTAGCTGCCTCATTCCTTCAGATCTTTACCTTCTTTCGGGATCACTGTTATAGTCGCTTTTACTGTTTCTGGGTGAAAAGAGGATTTTTTCCCCAATTCATTAAACATTTTCACCATAAAGGGGATCAGTTCCGTATTCAATGATTTGTAATATTGGGCCGTAAAGCCATCAGGGCCTGGTGCTTTCCCATTTTTCAATAGATTTATTACTCTTTTTACTTCTTCTGCTCTGATTGGTGATTCCAACTCCTCACCCACTGCTACTGGCAGGCATGGCATTCCGCTTGATCTTATATATTCTTCCATTTCTGTCTGCGCTTGTGCCGCCAAATCTAAGTTGTAAAGTTTGGAGTAGAAATCACCGAAGGTTTCTGCAATTTGTTCTGGCATTTGGACCTCTGTTCCGTCTCTATTCTTAACTGAAGGTATATATGTCTTTGCTTGTATTTCCCGTAATACGTAAGTCTTGCTAGCTGTCTGCCGCATTTGTTACCCGATTCATAGCTGCATTTGCGGCCTATTTGTAGTGCCATTTTTGCTTTGTATTGTAATAGTCCTATTACTTGGGTCCTTATTTTAAATAGTTCTTGTTCTACTACAGCTGTCTGGATGTGTTTATGTTTTGCCTCTAAGATATGGATTTTTGCTAGTAATTCAGTTAATTTAGCTTCTCTATTTTTCTTAATTCTTGAGCCATTTTTAATTAGTATTCCTCGTATAACGGCTTTGTGTGTTTCCCATATTATCCCCAACGGGCTTTCAGAGTTATCATTTGTTTGGAAGAAAAATCTCAGCTCCTTCTGAACCTCCTCCAGGACCATTGGATCCTGTAGGAGGCTCTCATTAAGTTTCCAGGTTATTGAGGCTGAGTATCTCCCCTCATCCAATTTGTACTTTAAGAAAATGGGTGCATGGTCAGACCAGGTAATTATTCCAATTGATGTTTCCATAACAGAATGTAATTGTTTGTGTGGGATTAAAAAGATGTCAATCCGAGAATAAGACCTATGTGGATTGGAGAAGTAGGTATAGTCTTTCTCCTTCGGGTGAAGTATTCTCCATATGTCTATTAACTTTGTCTCATGCATTATTTTTGAGATCTCCTTTCTTACTTTAACTGGTATTGATGAAGTTCCCCCTGAGGTGTCCTCATTCGGTATTAATGGGACATTTGCATCTCCCCCCAAAATTAGCTGTCCCTCTGAGAACTCCACCAATAATCACAGCATTTTTTTAAAGAATTTATCTTGATAAACATTTGGGGCATAGTACGTTGCAAATGTCATCATAACCCCTTTAAATAAATAAGTATTTCAATCGAGGATATGGTTAAAAAAAAACTTGTTATGCAATACATAATACAACATGTTTCATTTGTGAATAAGCCATCTTGTATTCCTGAAAACAAACTTTAGGTCTGTGAGCTAACTTGAAATATGAGTCTCTAGTCTAAACACTGCCAGAGGACCCTTTTCTTACCTTTAAGTGTCAAAGACCCTTAATTTATAACCTAAACTGATGAGCAAGGGGTCTAGAAACTCTTCTCTAAAGACAGTAAACTCAGTTTAAACTCAGTTTAAACTTTTGAAAAAAAAAATCTTTAACAAGGCTTTCGGGTTTGAGTAGCATATATATGAAAAATATACATAATACAGGCCTTTTTCAAAAAAATTAACCCCAATAGCCTTGACAAGTGTAATAAGCAATATATCTCAAATAGAATACAAATGTGGTGCTGTGTTACTAAATCAAATGTGTGTTGGCTAAATACTGTACATAACTTTTTATTTCATTTTTTTGGGGGATAATATTGTGCAAAGGATGATATTTTCCCCCCAAAATTAAACATTCAGAGGGTGACATTACTATTCCAAAGTGACACACATAAGATACAAATACAGGGATTTGCTGTTTTCACCTATCCCCAAACTCTTCCCACAAAGTTGGAATTATGAAATTGTCCAAAATGGCTTGGAATGTTTAAGAGAATCCCTTCACTGGAACTAAGAGGCTAAGCCCAATACCTGAAAAACAACCGCACACCGTATTCCCCCCTCCACTTTATGATTTGGACCAGTGCACAAAGCAAGGTCCATAAAGACATGGATGAGCGAGTTTGGTGTGGAGAAACTTGACTGGACTGCACATAACCCGATAGAACACCTTTGTGATAAACAAGAGCGGAGACTGCGAGCCAGGCCTTCTCATCCAACATCATTGCCTGACCTCACAAATGCGCTTCTGGAAGAATGGTCAAACATTCCCATAGACACACTCCTAATCCTTGTTGACAGCCTTCCCAGAAGGTGAAGGTGGGCTACCTCAATATTGAACCCTACGGACTAAGACTGGAATGCAATTAAAGTTCATGTGCGTGTGAAGGCAGGTGTCCCAAAACCTTTGACAATATAGTGTATGTGAGTAGATAGTTATTACACAAAATCTTTGGGTAGCACTATGGAATGATTGCTTATCCCTTCCATTCCTTAATTTTATATGGGGGAGTATGGATCCCTGCTGATGTACTAGGGCTGCGAATCTTTACCGGTCTCACGATTCGATGCGATTACGATTATCAAGTCCACGATTCGATTCGATTCCGCAATGCATCACGATGCATCACAATTGTGACTTTCATAACAAAAAAAATATAGTACTCCATTTTTTTTTCTCTATCTGTTCTTAAAAAAAAACAAAGAAAAAACACACAATAACACATCCTGCATGTAGCAAAGTCTAAACACAGCAGACATGCTACAGGAGGTGGCCAGAGACTGCAGACATGCTACAAGAGGTGGTCAGAGACTGCAGACATGCAACAGGAGGTGGTCAGAGACTGCAGACATGCTACAGGAGGTGGTCAGAGACTGCAGACATGCTACAGGGGGTGGTCAGAGACTGCAGACATGCTACAGGAGGTGGTCAGAGACTGCAGACATGCTACAGGAGGTGGTCAGAGACTGCAGACATGCTACAGGAGGTGGTCAGAGACTGCAGACATGCTACAGGAGGTGGTCAGAGACTGCAGACATGCTACAGGAGGTGATCAGAGACTGCAGACAATAATATATTCATCTATTTACATTATCAGTAATTATTATCCATTGATTTAAATAATTATTTGGATGTTCTTTAGTTATGCACTCATGTAGTGGTCTCGCTATATTCACGAATATGGCAGCAAATATATTTAAGAAAAAAATTATATATTTCTACACCGAGATAACAATTAACCTTGGTGGGGTATTTAGAATATATATACTCTCACTAATATAATCAAATTTTTTAAGCGATCTCACTAATTTAATCAAATCTCCATGCGTGTGGCTGCTTTGTTTTAGTAAGTACCGTATGCCCTACATACTATTTATAATATTGTAGATGAGAAGGGATCTGCCTGCTCACCATCCCCCCCGATCTCTGTTCCAGCCACCGTTATTGGAGAATCTGACAGAACACCAGTGTTCTCATGTCTCTCCTGAGGGAATTCTCAAGCCCGCCCACCGACTGTAGCTATCAGAGATTCAGAGGAGAGGCAGGCGGGCTGACGTCAGGAGAGATGAGACGTGACAGGCGGGCGGGGCTGAGGTGAGGAGAGAAGGCGGGCCGTGCTGACATGCAGGAGAGACATGACGAGCTGTGAGAGGTGGGCGGGGCTGAAGTGAGGCGAGAGGCGGGCCGGGCTGACACATCAGGAGAGATGTGAGAGGTGGGCGGGGCTGAATTGAGGAGCGAAGGCAGGCCGTGCTGACATGCAGGAGAGACGTGACGAGCTGTGAGAGGCGGGCGGGGCTGAAGTGAGGAGAGAGGCGGGCCGGGCTGACACATCAGGAGAGATGTGAGAGGCGGACGGGGCTGAATTGAGGAGCGAAGGCGGGCCGTGCGGACACGCAGGAGAGACGTGACTAGCTGTGAGAGGCGGGCGGGGGTGAAGTGAGGAGAGAAGGCGGGCCATGCTGACACGCAGGAGAGATGTGACCAGCTGTGAAAGGCGGGCAGGGCTGAAGTGAGGAGAGAGGCAGGCCGGGCTGACGTCAGGAGAGACGCGACGGACATGAGCATCATGTACACAACAAAATGAGGTAACGCACAGAGCGCTCTCCCGGGAGGGGCAGGGTAATCAATTTTCACGTTTGCATGCATCGAAACAGGCCCGGACTGGGACAAAAAATAGGCCCGGGCATTTTAGACTGAGCAGCCCGGTTGGGGGGGGGGGGCACAGCGGGGGTTAATGACGGGATGTGGGGTGAGATAAAGAAAGATAGATTGAAAGATTAAGATAGAAAGAAAGGAAGATGGATAGATAGATAGATAGATAGGAAGATAGATAGGAAGATAGATAGATAGATAGATAGATAGATAGATAGATAGATAGATAGATAGATAGATAGATAGATAGATAGATAGAAGATAGGAAGATAAAAAAAGATAGAAGGAAAGAAGGGGAGGAAGGAAGATAGGAAGGAAGGAAGATAAAGAAGGAAAGATAGATAAAGATAGAAAGAAAGAAGGGAAGGAAGGAAAATAGAGATAGATAGAAAGGAAGGAAGATGGATAAAGAAAGAATGAATAATATAGAAAGGAAGGGAAGGAAGATAGATAGATGGAGAAAGAAAGATAGATAAAGATAGAAAGCAAGAAGGGAAGATAGATAAAGAAAGATAGTAAGAAAGAAGGGAAGGAAGATCGATAAAAAAATAAAGATAAATAAATATAGAAAGAAGGGAAGGAAGGAAGATAGATAGATAGAAAGGAAGGAAGATGGATAAAGAAAGAATGAATAATATAGAAAGAAAGAAGGGAAGATAGATAGATAGATAGATAGATAGATAGATAGATAGATAGATAGATAGATAGATAGATAGATAGATAGATAGATAGATAGATAGAGATATATAAAGAAATATAAAGATACAAAGAAAGAAGGGAAGGAAGAAAGATAGATAAAGAAAGAAAGATAAATATAGAAAGAAAGAAGGGAAGGAAGGAAGATAGATACAGAAAGAAAGGTAGATAAAGAAAGGAAGGAAGATAGATAGATAAATAGATAGATAGATATAGAAGATATGGCACAGTGGCTGCATTTGATGGCATGGCACAGTGGTGACAATTGATGGCACAGTGGCTGCATTTGATGGCATGGCACAGTGGTGACAATTGATGGCACAGTGGCTGCATTTGATGGCATGGCACAGTGGTGACAATTGATGGCACAGTGGCTGCGTTTGTTGGCATGGCACAGTGGCTGAGTTTGATGGCATGGCACAGTGATGACAATTGATGGCCCAGTGGTAGCATTTGATGGCTCCAGTGGCTGCATTTGATGGGCACAGTAAAGCTCAAAATCCGCCGTGGGCCGCGAGGGCCAATCGCGGGCCGCAATCGGCCCCCGGGCCGCGAGGGTCGTTTGCGGGCCACAACCGGCCCGTGGGCCGCCGCGGCCCACCGGGAATTTGCCCGGTATGACCTATGGCCAGTCCGGGCCTGCATCGAAATCACATCGGGGACACCCGAATCGCGATGCATCGATGCTGCGATTAATTTCAGCACCCCTATGATGTACCCTGGAGTTCCTGAGTGCTATTGAACAACCTGTTTCTGTTATATGCCATACAATTACAAAGCTGTGGATGGATGATTACTGACAACATGCTGCTATAGGACCACCTATAATTTTGGATCTTATCTTTGGGTCTTTGGGCAAGAGGCTGCAATTGGTGTTGGTATGGAATTCACAAGGCTGCTTATTGTCACTCACAAGTGAAAATGTATGGCAAGATTTGAAATGATAGTGGAACCCTCCTGTTTTATTTGGACATTTACATATATGTGGTGGACTTGCATCAGGATTTATGCTTTTTCATTTATGAATTTATATCTTTATTAGATTAGCATAGTCAACAATGCACTGTTGGTAAAGGTACTCAATATTCACTTCATATAACTGGGGAAGAGGATAGGGGGGATGACATTAACGTTATGACACACCCCAGAGGCTCCCACCACTCCATCGTATGGGCTGAAGTCGCCGTGATGCTATCCAGTCTGTGCTTCCCGAGGTAATCACCAAGTGAATGTAAATGTTGCCGCGTTGATTGGGTCCATTCAATACAGTGGAATCGTGATCCAATATGTCTCGGCTAAATAGAGTGTGGGGCTGGTCTGCCTGCATCAATGCATTTCTCACACGTGATTGTGCGCTTCTTCAGGATGGCAACTTTCTTTGTCGAATGGCATCTTTTAGCCTGACTCATTGACTAGCCCCTTGAATGCTTAGGGGGTAATAGTGGTTCATAGGACAATCCAGCAGAGAAGGGGAATGGAGGAGGAGGAGGGGGTGGATCTGACAGATCTCGTATCATCCCCACCACCTGTATAGAGACGTGATGGCAAAACAAGCTCCAGCACTGAGCCCTGTCCTGCATCCTTCCAAGTTGTAAGCAGCGTTACCTAGTGTGCTGTGAATGAAATAAATCGTCCCTGACCATGCTTGCTGGAACACAAGTCAGCAGTAAGGTGGACGTTGTGGCTGACTACCTTGCCCAATGGTGCCAAAGCATTGCCTTCCACATGATGGTACAGAGCTGGAATGGTCTTTACGTAAATAAAAATAGCCATCTGGGAAACTGCCATTATGGTTCAGCCCACAATATCCCCCAGACGGAAAGCTGGAATTTAGCTGGGCATGTGGGTGGCAGGGAGTGTATTTTTTCTTGTACTGCAGAAACTGGTGCAGAGAAAAATATACTATACAGCTGGTGGTTTGCTGCTGGTAGACCCAAATGGCTGTTTTTGCAAGCTTGATCTGCTTGCGGCAGAGATTTCAAATTGCAACGACAGCACATGCCTCTTCTGAGGACGTGCTGCCTCGTTGGGGTGTTTTTTCCCCCTCACTTTCCTCTTCTGCTCTATCCAGCTCCCAAATCACATCATCAGCATCCCCTCTATCCTCATCATCACTGGAGCCAACTTAACAATACACGGTGGCTGGGGGAACGTGACTGTCATTTTGTTGTTTATCAGTGTTCTCCCCTTTGTTGGTTTGTGTTAGTCCCTTCCTCTACCACAGAACCAACATCTAAATCAAGTAATGTCTGTGCATCCTCAAGCAGCAAGTGACTGGCACTGTAAATAATTCAGCTGACCCCCTCCATGCATGATGCTGGGGCTATTGCAGGAGTAGCTGCAGACAAGAAGGCATAATACTCCGCTCTGGCAGCTATGGTGGACTGCGCACTAGTGCCAGCTTGAAGGGTCATAGAGGATGATGAGGATGGTTTAGTAAGCCAGTCCATCTCCTCCTCTACATGCTGTGGCTGGATAGCACAGGCAACATCACTAAACAAGGACAGGGATGAACCATCTGCACCTTTGCCTGTGAACACAGACGCTGCTGACGTCCTCATAGTGGCATTGAAATGTCTGCCTCTCCTTGTTGGCCTCCCAGACATGATGAGGGGGCTTATTACCCAATATGTATATATACTGGGAAATGTGTAATTGGATGCACTTTATTCACTGAAAAACTGTGTTTGTGCACTTTAAATTGAGGACTGACAACGACAGAATTGTAAAAACTATAAAAAAAGGGAATACCATATTGCAGTCAGAAAAAACTGCAGCAGACAATTTAAAAAAAGGGGACAGGTAGGGCACTATAGTAATAGCAGGGTTATACATGAAAGGTGAGGAGTGAGGAAAATAAGAATTTGGTCCCTTGTGTGTGGCTTTCGGGTGTTCTTGTCAACAGGCTGTGTAGTGGGAGGTTACATGCCTTGCCAAGCATGTGGTATCCACATTGCTGGTGTTTTTGCCACGCTTGATCGGCCTATGACAGAGATTGCAAATTGCAATAGTGCAATCGGCTGCAATTGTGTTAAAAATTCCCACAGGGCTGAGCTCTGAGAAGTAGGATGGGAGATAACCGCTCCACACTTGAATGGCATACAGTGGCTGCGCTGTACTTTTCCATGATGCCTACCTCTGGATAAAATTCTGCCTTGTTTGGTTGTTTCTCTCCCTCACTTTCCTCCTCTGCTCTATCTGGCACCCAAGTCATGTCAGTGACCTAACACTGACAGAAATGTAACAAATATAAAAGAATAAAAAAAAAAAAGAGGGAACACCACATCCCAGTAAGGAAAACTGAGGCTGACAATCTAATAAAAAGGGGGCAGGCGACAAAAAAACAAAAAAAAAAAAAAAAACACACATGCAGCAACCAAAACACTACACTAACAAACTATTCTCACACACTATACTAACACTAAACTAACACTCTTACCTTAGAGTCACAATTAGTGAACACACTAACTGCTAGTAGCAAAATGAGCCCTGCTCTATCCATCTCCCCCTCCAACACACTACAAGAGCTAGCCTGGGAAGTTAGCTTTCATGGTGTGGGGTGGGACTATGAGTACTTAGCCATGATTGGAGTAAGTAATCGTCACTTTGTCCAATCAGGGCTCTGACAGTGCTAATTGTCGAAAACCTTGTACCCGACTAGCAGCCAGGTGCAAAGCTTCATCCAATTAGGGCCCTAGAATGCACTGGGAAGCGTAGAGTGCATTGTGGGAGCTACCCGCAAATTAGAATGTTCACTACAGTGGAAAACAGTTCAGGCCAAACTTATGCTCGGCTACAACTGTTCGCCCATCTCTAGTTAGAGGTAGTAATAGGCTCAAGATGGACTTAGAGCAGACAGGAATAAAGAGTGAAAAAAAACGTGGGTCAGAGCCTAGAGTGCAGGCATAGGAACTTGACAAAGAATGACAATTAGGAACACTCCAGTGATAGGGAAAAAATAACAAAGACTGAGACAGGGATACAAGACATAGCAAACCAGAACTATACAACAGTTTCCCAATGGATCACATGAGTGAATAATATTGAACAAATGCAGGACCTGACCTTTGCCCTTCAAGACAAAACTGAGGAACATAAGACCAGGTGGTTCTATTGGAACCTCTTTTGTTTCTCTGCATAACGCAATGTTTATGAGCTGTACTATTCTAGCTTCCTATTGGGTTGACTGCCTTGTCAGCTCTCCCAGTGGTGACTTCCTCCCCCTCCCCAACCCTCCTTTTTACTTGTCTTCTCCTAAATAATAATGGGCAAAATGATTTTGATGCTGGGGTCTTTGTAAAGGTGCAATCGGGGGGTGTGCCCCAAGCTACAGTCATTCATGACTACAACTCATCTAAAGAGATGAGGGCACATTAAAAGGGTTGGCAGCAGAGATGTCAGGAAAAGGTGCACAGAAGCCGATACAGGCAGATTAGGGAGGAAAAAAAGGGAAAAATAGCAATTGAAACATGTGCCCAGAGCGGAACTTTTTTTATTTTAAATGTGCCTGGAGTTCAGCTTTAACCACTTGAGCTCCAGAAGGTTTTACCCCCCTCATGACCAGGCAATTTTTTATTTTTTTTTCACACAAATAGTGCTTTCTTTTGGTGGTATTTTATCACCACTGGGTTTTTTATTTTTTGGAATACAAATGAAAAAGGGGAGAACATTTTGAAAAAAAAAAAATATATATATATATATTTGTTTTACTTTCTGCTATAAAGCCTATCCAATAAAAAATTAAATTTTTCCCTAAATTTTGGCCAAAATGTAAACTGCTTTGGTAAAAAAAAAAATTTTTCTCTTCTCCTCTTCCTCCTCTCTCTCTCTCTCTTTCTCTCTCTCTCTCTCTCTTTTTTTTTTTCTTTTTTTTTCTTTTTCTCTTCTTCCTCTCTTCCTTCTTTTTTTTCTCTTTCTCCTTCTCCCCTTCCTCTTTCCCTCCCTCCTTCTTTTCCCCCCTCTTCTTTCCTCTTTCTCTCTCCTCATTTTCTCCCCTATCCCCCCCTCTTGCACCTTCCCCCCCTTACACTCCCACCTCCTGATCCCCTCCCCCTTTTACCTCGCAGTCTCCGCCTCCACCGCATCTTTCCGGGCACAAAGTTATTCCGGATCCTGCCCCTTCTCACTTCCTGAGTCCATTCACGATAAGACAACCACCCCACGTCCGACTGTCATATATTACTCTTAAAGCCGCTCACTAGTCCGCCATGTCGCACTCACGCTCCGCAAGGAAAAAAACCTTGCTTAAGATAGTATCACTGAACATAAAGGGCCTACACAAGGGAAGATAGAGGGAGGTCATCTCTCACTTCATTCTATTAGACACATGTCCAATTATCGCTGACTCTAATACCCCTGATACTCTCCATACTCCAATACCTGAGGCCCGACGGCGGAGACTGTGAGATACCCCCAAACCGGCCCCCCTCCACTCACCCTCCCCCTCTCACTGACTCCATGTTTCGATACCCATACACTCTTTCGCTCTCTACCTATGAACCTTTTATTATTATTGTATTTTATTTTTTATTTTTTTTTGTTTGCTTTTTCTATTCTATTTTATCTCACCTTATTCTTCTCTTTCTATCTTTCTCCTTAGCTTCCTACAGTTTCTCCTCTATCCTCCCCTCTTTCCCACCCTGTCTTCCCCCTCCTGTGCCCGTTCCTTCCTCCCCCTCTTCATGTAGAGTCTACGCACAGATCCAGTCCCCTCTCCAGCTACAGCCCTTATTCTCTAGTACCGACAGCTGATCAGCTCCAGCGGCGGATGTTTTATGATGAAATATCTATTCAAAGCTGGTCAGTGCCACATGAACTAGCAAACCCCCACATCCATATGTAACTCTCACCTATCTTTAATCTAACCTTGGACGGTCACAAGATTTCCATTAGAAGCATAGATATGCAACAAGTTAGCCATGAATCTTACTTACTTCTTAGATACTGTTCATTATATCAAACAAAAAGGGAAAAACATGCTATATATATATATATGTATATATTTTTTTTTGTATGTTTTTGTTGCAATCTTGACTGCATGCTAGTTCTGACCATCACTGCTGTACAACCTAATGTTCTATATCAGACTCCTTATTCAACTGTATTGTAAACCTTTTTCTGTTTACCAATAAATGTTATTATGGGAAAAAAAAATGGAAATAAGTGTATATTGATTGGTTTGCATGAAAGTTATGGCATATAAAATATATTAGAATTTTTATTTATTTATTCTACATAACTAATGGCAGTGATTAGTGACTTATAATGGGACTGCGACACCGGGGTGAACTGACAAACTACCTCTGAAACTAATACAGTGATTAGTGATAATACTATACACAGTCACTGTACAAATGACACTGGCTGGGTATGGGGTATCTAGGGCTTTGCACGGATAAGAAACAGAGAGGTCATTCCCTTTGTACAGAGCCTGTGTTGATTGTCAACACAGGGCTCTGGGCTGTGATTGGACACAGCAGATCAGCAGGTCCCAGCCATGAATCATTGGCCAGGACTTGCTGATACTCTCCCACTGTCTACAATCACAGTGGGTGTCGGCAGGGGGCATGCATTCATGTTCTCTAAACCCAGAAGCAGGCAGCGACGTAGCAGTATGCCAGTTTGTCTGCACGGGCCAGATGTCTGCGTACATTGCAGGTGGGTGGTCTAAAAGTGGTTAATAGCATAGTATAATGCTCACATTTTGTCTGTCTTCACCAGCATTTGATTGTTTAATCTGTTATCTCCTTTCCACAGATACGCAAGCTGGCTGGTGATTTTTCAGTGATACTAACAATTGTAGTTTTTTGTGCTGTTGATATTATTTGTGGCCTTGAAACACCCAAACTAATAGTTCCAAGTGAATTTAAGGTAAGACTGCATTTTATACAGAATTGTTTGTTTTAAACTTAAACCCACACCAAGAATAAAAAAATGCTGGTTTAAAGGGTTAATACACCTTCACACAAAAAACTGCCTACGCAATTACGGTGGGTCTATTGATGAAAACAAACTGTGTATATTTGACTGAAGTTGAATAATGCCCTCGTAATAGGTGTAGGCCATTTACATACCTACGGAAGCCTGGCTGGAATACTTCTGTGATGGAGAAGGTGAGCAATGATGACTAAGCCTCATTTAGCAACACCCTAGCAATGCCAGAAGGTATGTAAATGGCAGGACATTATTCAACTTTAGTCAAAGCTGCACAGTTTTCTTTAACTACTTCCCGCCTGCGCTATAGCTAAAAGATGGCTAGAGCACAGGCTTTTTTTTTTGTGGGAGGGCATCCATGGAGACACATCTAAACGCTGGATCACAGCTGATCACATTTAAACAGACTTACCGGTGTTCTGCCAAAATGTCAAATGTCAAAGTGTCAAGACACTGCATGTTAAATTCATTGATCAACTGCCATGTTGCTCTACCCCGCACTAGGCCGTACTAAGCCTGCAGTCAGAAAGGTGGCAGCGGACATCTTTTTACACCCACTTAAGTCTTGCATTTCATACTTATTTTTAGCACTATACTGAGCTTATATAGTGAAATACTGTATTTTCAAATCCGTCACACTTTTTCATGTTGAATTTTAAAAGCAGCAGTGTTCTGTCAGATTAGAAAACCTGGCAGTTCTGCAGGATTTCCGCTGTTTTTTCTTTTTTTTTTTTCAAATATTTTTTTTTATTGAACATACCAGCGGGTAGATAAACAAGAAGTTGACACTATGATACAGAAACTTCAGCAGTATAGCCAGTGTAGAGCAAAAAACAGTAAACCATAAAACAGACAGCAGGGGTTTATAGTACAATAAGTGCAGCGCTAATAAATAGTGATCAATATGACAACCAAAAACCAAAAATATATATAGGATCCAAGAGTGGATCTCCCAAATGATGAGTGAGTCACTCTAAGGACTGGGTGAAACACACTGCAAATAAATGAACGAGTGAATGAATCTAGTCCATTAGCAAATCTCCCAACAGATGAGCTTGTCTGTAGCAATCATCCAAACAGCAAAGGAAAGAAGTGGGTACTCTTACCAGCAATGGTGGAATCGCATGTTAATACTAACATGCCCCTGTTGATGGCTTTGAGCCGAAACGCGTCGGGTATCATGTTTAGTACCCCATACTGCTTTTATGATTCACGTGATTTTATGTATTTACTATTTTAAAATAAAACCTTCCCGGGTTTATTTTTGACCTGCACCATCTGGAGCATTTTTCTTCATTTTTCCATATCCATACATGTTCTGCTGATTCAATGAGGTTGGCCACCGTCGACCTGTAGTTTTGGTTACATCCATTTGGGTTCCTGCACCTGGAGGTATACATCTGACCAGATCGGTTCAACCATCCAAGCCGGAGCGACCATCTATGCAGAGCCTCAGGTCTGTTGAGACCATCACGCCTTCTTAGACTAAAGCCATGTACACACGATCAGACCAAACCGATGAAAATGGTCCGACGGACTGTTTTCATCGGTTCACAGACCTGATGGTCTGATGTGCGTACACACCATTGGTTCAAAATCCGATCGGGCCAGAACGCGGTGACGTAGAACACGACGATGTGCTGAAAAAACGAAGTTCAATGCTTCCAGCATGCGTCGACTTGATTCTGAGCATGCTCGGGTTTTCGGTCCGATGCTTTTGCGTACTAACCATCGGTTTGGCCCGATGGTCAGGTGTCCTTCGGTCCGATTTTTAAAGCAAGTTTTAAAACTTTGGTCCGATGGACGACGGTCCGATGGGCCGTACGCACGATCGGTTTGGCCCGATGAATCTGGCCATAAGGCGTTTGTACGCGGCCTTACTGTTAGTATTAACACGTGAGTCCACCATTACTGGTAAGAGTACCCACTTCTTTCCTTTGCTGTTTGGATGATTGCTACAGACAAGCCATTTATCTCACAAGATAACATCCATCTTCCATTCACCCACTTGAATGGTTATTCATGCACCTGTTTGCTAATGGACTAGATTCATTCGTTCGTTCATTTATTTGCAGTGTGTTTCACCCAGTCCTTAGAGTGACTCACTCATCATTTGGGAGATCCACTCCTGGATCCTATATATATTTTTGTTTTTGGTTGTCATTATATTGATTACTATTTATTAGCGCTGCACTTATTGTACTATATCTGTTTTTGAGTTTGTTTGTTTGTGTGCTGGCTGCTATTTTTGCTTTATTTTGGGTTAGCGCAGTTTTTTCCCCCATAATTTCTTTTCACATTTTAGACAGCAGGGGTTCTGCTAGTAGACCCTACTTGACAATCAGAAACCACAGCGATATCCAGAAGGAAAAGTGAGTAGAAAAAAGCATAAGAGACTGCAGATGAGAGGGGGAAGAGGGGGGCAGGGTAGGGAAGCTCGACCATCAGCTCAGGGCACATCCTCTCGCCAGTGCAACTTCTCTCAGACCTTGTCATGCATATCCAGTCTATCCTGTAATCAGGCTGTAATTTTTTCCATCAACTCAATATCTTTTATTCTAGCACACAAATCTTCCTGGAAGGGTGGGGATTGTCGTTTCCAATGGAGGGCAATCGGGTATCTCGCAGCCGTCAAGACATGTCTAAGCAATTTTTTGGATCATTTGGGAATCTGCAAAAGTTAGACCCCTAAAAGGAATGATTTTTGGGTCCTGGGAACCAGTACCCCTAAAGGCTGGGTCAACAAAACTGTGTTTCTGTCCAAAAAGGCACAATCTTAGGGCAGGTCCAGTAGATGTGGTATAGAGTCCCCTTATCTCCCTGACAGCGCCAACACCTGTCCAAGCAGGAGGGATAGATAGCGTGGAGGACATCTGATGTCAGGTACCAAAAGTAGAGAATTTTATAAGCGTTCTCCTTGTAGAGCAAGCAAAAAGAGCTTTTAGCTGCCTGAGACCAGATCATCTGGCATGTCGCTTCTGGAATCCCCTCTCCTAGTGCCTTTTCCCAGTGAAGCATATATGTATAACTAAAAATAAGCTGCGCTGCGTGAATTAATTGATCGATAAAAATATACGTGATCAATAATACCATATGCACATATAATATGTAACCAACTGAACAAGGTCAGGGATGGACTGGCCATTGGGACTACAGGGAGTTTCCCGGTGGGCCGATGGCTCAGTGGGTCGGCTTCAGTGACAGCGAACCGCTTCCCCCCTCTTCTACTCTGTCTCTCCCTTCCCACAGTGCTCACCTGGGGGAAACAGAGAAGCAGGGGGAGGACCAGATAAGCAGGGACGACGAAAGAGGAGCATGGGGGAGGGGACAGACAGCTAACTCAACAGCTATGGCCTGGGAGTTTCTCCCTTCTGCCTAATCTTGTCCCATATGGGGGGGCACCAAACTGATTCTTTGCCCCGGGTGAAATAATGTCTAGCTTCCCCACTGGTAATGTCTAGCTTCCCCACTAATAAAGTAGAATGGCTAGTGACTAGTGAAGGGGGAGAGGGGGCTTGGGTGGCCGGTGGGGGCGGGAGTTGTCCGGACGCCATGGGAGAGACCTGTCAAAGTGGGCCAGTCTGGATGAAGTCCAGGGCCAAATTTTGGTCCCAGTCCAGCCCTGAACAAGGTGATAATCAAAAATTAATATAGCCTATGTGATACCAAGAATTAATCAATAAATAAGCATGAAACATATAAAAACATGTGCACACAATAATAACATCTATGCAGACCACCAAAGTCTAAGGCCTCGTACACACCATCGGACTTATCCGATGAAAACGGTCCGCGGACCATTTCCATCGGATATGTCCGATCGGGAGTTTGATCCGATGGCGTGTACACACCATCGGATCAAATTCCCCGCCGCCGGACGGCGCGGTGACGTGGCGGTGACGCGGCGGTGACGTTGACGCCGCCACGTCACCGCTACGTCACCGCACCAGGAAGTAAAACACTTCCGCGCATGCGCCGAATACATTCGGCGGCGGCGCGGCGGCGGTGCGGGACGACATGTCTGCTGGTAAGTGTACTAACCAGCAGACATGTCGGGCGGACAGATTCCCACCGGATAGATTTCAAAGCTTGCTTTGAAATCTGTCGGGTGGACAAATCTGTCCGCTAGCCCATACACACGAGCGGAGATGTCTGCTGAAACGGTCCATCGGACCGTTTTCAGCGGACATATCCCCTCGTGTGTACGATGGATTTGGCGCATGCGCGGAAGTGTTTTACTTCCTGGTGCGGTGACGTGGCGGCGTCAACGTCACCGCCACGTCACCGCGCCGTCCGCCGGCGGGGAATTTGATCCGATGGTGTGTACACGCCATCGGACCAAACTCCAGATCGGACATATCCGATGGAAACCGTTTTCATCGGATATGTCCGATCGTGTGTACAAGGCCTCATAGTAGTTATTGTGATTTTCAAAAGTTTATAAGGTGTTGAGAATTCCCATGTGTGTCAGATATATCAAATAGGTGCCAAGAATAGTCCAGGAAACCGTGTCTGATAGCAGAATAGAAGAAACCTCCACCTCTTAAATCGTATCTGCTTACCGACTGACACAGATCTCTAATGATTGAGATCACAAGCGCGTGTGGCTCATTAGCCCTGCAGTTTCCTAGGAATTCCTGTGTGTACTGCTCCACCTTCAGTTTCACAGATGTGTCTCAAGCAGGTGACCCCGCACAGATTCAACCCAAAAGGAAAAACAAGGATGCCAACATAGAGTAGTACCGTATGATAAAAAGCAATTTATTAAAATAAAGATGCACTCACATAACTGTAGAATAATAAAGCGTGTATTGTTTAGTGTAGCCGGTCGGCTCTCACTTTCCGCCTGTCCTTCCGGATGGTCGTTGGGTATACCGTGGTAACGTCAGAACGCCGCTCCTCCCTACGCCGTTTCGTCACAAGATTGACTTCTTCCAGGGGCACGAGCGGTGCGCTGACTCGCCACTTCTTATTTAATTACAGCGTTACAGGACCGACCAGCTCTGACATCCGGGGATCAAGGACGCGGATCCGCCATCTTTGGATAGGGAATGTTGCCCATATTATATTTAAATGTAGATTAAAATCCTAATTTATTCAAAATACATCTAAAGAGTGAGATGTTTTGTATATGCAACAATAACACTCTATATGGGACTGAATTGTAGAGACTCCAAGGTGTGTGTCTGTTTAGCAGACAGAGATGGCATTTCTCTGTTCAATCCACAGAACACCTTCCTCGTTTGCCTCACTTGAGAAATAAAATAAAAAAGAGAGATATTTATTAAAATGTTGCCTATCTACATGTGTCCGATCCTTTAACGTGACTACACACATTAAGATAAGATTAATTATCCCAAAATAGATATGGTAAAAAATAGAAAAACATACCATTTCTAAATATCTGTGTTTACAATGCGTGCAATTAGTGTGCAACGTCAATATAGCAGAATGTAAACGCAAAGGGCCAGATTCACAGAGCCATTACGCCGGCGTTACAGGAGATGCGCGGCGTAAGTCTAAATCTGCGCATGCGTATCAATGCGCTGCATCCCCAAAACGATAATCTACTTTTTTTGGACCGGCGTAATTTCGATAGACCGGCGTATCCGCCCGCGCAAAACTGCGCTAGACACACCATTGATTTGCTATTCAAATATGCAAATGAGGGAGTAACGGGGATCCACAAAAGTAAGTTGGTGCAGCGCAGGCTACGCGCTGTGCACAACAGCTGCACGTCCTGTCTAAAATTAGACCATATAAAAGGTGGAATAAAATTTGACAATCCGTCTACATGTCAGCTAAAGCAACACTGTTAGTGAGGAGCTGAGCAGTCACACTTGCTGGACAACAAACTTTATGCCAACATGCCTGGGGCATTCTTGCTCATAGCTATACTACTGACTTTAGAGGAGCAAAGAAGGAGGAGGGCACGGAGGAGGGCATGGAGGAGGGGCACAGGAGAGGATATACCGCACACGCATAGACCTCTTTGGCATGAGTGATTCTGAGGTGTATCGCATCTTCAGATTCACCTCTGCTGCCATCCTGGAATTAACCACAACCCTGCAGGAGGACATCACCAGCCCAACACACCGCTCACATGCAGTGCACCCACTGTTCAAGGTCCTGGCAACACTCCATTTCCTTGCCAGTGGCTCTTTTCAAAGAACAAGTGGAGTGGTGGCTGGGATGGCACAATCCTCCATGAGCAGATGTGTGCACCAGGTTATCCATGCAATCCTCAGACGCATGGCCAACCAAATTATCAAACCAACCACTGAGGACCTGCGGCTGAAGGCAATGACAGATTTCTACAGAATTGCCAGATTCCCACGCACCGTGGGGGCTATTGATTGCACACATGTGTCACTCCAGCCCCCCGTGAGACAGAGCACATATACCGCAATCGGAAGCATTGGCATTTCATCAACGTACAGGTGATAGTCGATGCCCAAGGCCTCATATGGCACATCCGTGCCAAACACCCCGGATCCAGCCATGACAGCTACATATACAATCAGAGCCCCATCCCAATGGAATTCGAACAGAACGTGTATGGGGACACCTGGCTGGTTGGTGAGTGACATGGGTGGCAGGCATGACTGTCCCCCCCCCCCATGATGCACACATCACAAGGGGCACATGCATGACTCACATCCTCCTGTCTTTTCCCTTACAGGTGACTCTGCATATGCACTGGGACCCGATCTCATGACTCCTATCCGGAACCCCCAAACCCCAGGAGAGGAAAGATACAATGAAGCCCACGCCCAAACACGTGCAGTGGTGGAACGCACCTTTGGCCTCCTGAAGTCACGTTTCCAAAGCCTGGATAAGTCTGGTGGGACCCTGTTGTATTCCCCAAACTTTGTGTGCCAGATCATCGGTGCATGTTGCATGCTGCACAACTTCGCAGTGAGAAATGGTCTGCAGATTGACATACGTGATGACCTGACCCCCCGAACCAGACAATCCCCCCCTAACCGAGGATAACCCATCTTCTGAGGGAAGAGCAGCCAGGAGACAGCTCACATTAGGCATCTTTGCACGTTAAACACACACATCATGGCACAATAAGAATGCATGCATGCACACCACTGTGGTCCCTAGCACACACACCCCACATCCTCATCAAATTGGATTAGCACAAGCCCACCCTGCATGGTGGGCTTGTGCTAATCCAATTTGATGAGGATGTGGGGTGTGTGTGCTAGGGACTTGTGAGCAGCAACGCCACGCCACGGCTCCAATTATGTCACTGCACATTCATACACCATTCACACGGACCTGGGGATCACTTCTCCCTGGTCCTGGGGAACCCTTCTCCACCACAAATGAGGGTGACACCCCTTCTCCGGCAGGAATGTCACCCCCACATTCCAAATTCATTCACAACCCAAAAGAAAAATTGTCCAGCAAAAAAAAAAAAGTCCAGCACAAAAAGGGGGAAACCAAATTAATGCCGCTGGCGTGACCCACGCCTGGGGCGCCCACGGCCACGGCCCCGGCTCCTCAGGGGAGACTCATGGGGGGGGTAATCCGGGGAAGGAGGAGCAGCCCCTGGTCTCTGCCCACCTGGTGGCCTTCCCTCCAAGGCCACGGCAATTCTGTTGAGGCCAGCACTTAGTGTTGCCGTATTAGCCTGGATAGCCTGGGTGAGGGCCCTCACATCCTGCCCAACGTCTGCTGTAGTAGTCTGCAGTTCGTTTAGGCAGTTTGTAAGAGCAGTCCAGGTCCCCAAGCGTATCCTTTATGGAGGACAGGCTCTCCTCCATCCGCACCAAAGTCTGGCTGACCTGTCCCAGATGGTGGGTCTGAAGGGCCTGGTCCCTTCTGAGATTGGCGGGCAGAACCTCGGCCACCCCCCTGGTCTTCTGGCACGACTTCCTGCCTTCAGCTGATGCTTGTGGCCGGGAAGAAGGGGAGGCCCTTGGGAGGGGAGCCCTGTTGGGGGAGGAGTGGGAGGGGCTACCCCTTATGGAGGGGTAGCCCCTCCCAGTATCCAGTAACTTTTGCAAAGGAAGGGCGTTTGTGTCTGTCTAAGCTCTCTGCGTAGTTCACTAAGTTGCCCGGGTCCACTTCCAATTTCACTGATTGTGCCATTCCCGAGTTGTGAGCATGCGCAGAGAGGTGCTGACCATGGTCTGCTTCATGTGCGCATGCGCGATCCGGCCGGCTCTTCATTTGCATGGGGTCATGGCTCATTTCAATGTAACACGCCCACGTCCTTCCCAATTTAAATTACTCCGCCTTACGCCTCGGAATTTACGTTACACCGGCGCAAATTTCTGCGCAAATACTACGAGGATACAGTGATTGCGCCTCTACATTGCGCCGGTCTAACGTAAAGGAGGTGCGCTACGCCGGTCAAAATATGCGCCAATGTACGTGAATCTGGCCCAAATTATGTTAAAAAAAAGCCTAATATTAGAATTAAAAAGAAAAATTAAAGCCTTATATTAAAAGTCACCTGGCTCCAAAGACAGAAATAGAGCACAATGATATATATATATACATATATATATATATATATATATATATATATATATATATATATATATATATATATACATATATATATATATATATATATATATACATATATATATATATATATATATATATATATATACATATATATATATATATATATATATATATATATATATATATATATATATATATATATATAGGCAACAGAAGGACCATAATATAACCTTGATGGATCATATTTAGGTAATAAGTAGATGCTTTAAAAAAAAAAACACTGATTAAATAGAAATTGAAAATGGGTCCAGATCAGCCCGGATCCCAAAGCTGGTTTACAATATTCTAAACATCTGAAATGGGAAAAGAAAAGAAAAGCATGCAAGGTAAAAAAAGGGAGCTGACCTAACCATTGTCAATAAATGCATTGACGTCAGTGTTAACATTTAACCCATACGGGGTATAGGTACCAACACGGTATATCCAGGCCATTTCTAGCCTGGATACCTCCCTTACCAGCGAGCCCCCTCTCCAATGAGGATCGAATTTATCAATTCCTAAGAAGAGTGTACCCTCTGGATTACGCTTATGATATAAGTCGTAATAGTAAGACACTGAGTGTTGGGGGAAACCGGATCTTATGTTGGCTATGTGTTCTCCCAATCTCACTTGCATTGATCGTTTGGTCCTGCCTATATATTGTTACCCACATGGACATTGTAACAAATAGACAATACCAGTCAAACTACAAGTGATAAACGGCTCGATTTTATGCTCCATAGAGGTACTGGTTAAGAGAAATGTTAAAGTTTTTTTTAGATTTGATCTTATTCAACGTACAGACTTGACACCTACAACATTGGTGGTAGCCTGTAATGCCTCTCTGGAAAAAGAATACCGTTTTATTGGGAGGATCCACCACTATTGGTGCAATTTTGTCCCTTACGGAAGGAACACCTCTAAATATCACCTGATTTGTAGGAAGAAATGTTTTAATAATCCTATCATTACCTAACAGGTGCCAGTGCTTTTTGATTAATTTTCTGATCATATAATGTTGCGTGGAGTACGTTGTAATAAACGGTACAGTTGGTCCAGCATGACTGGTCTTAGAAGTAGAGTCCAACAAATGTGATCTACCTATTTCAGCTACTTCTCTTAAAGTGGTTTCCAACATCCCTGAGTCATATCCTTTTTCTAGCAATCTGTTCTGGAGGATATCTGCTTGTAATTGATAATCTTCAAGAGTTGTGCAGTTACTTCTCATCCTTATGAATTGACTCTTATGCCGCGTACACACGATCACTTTTTGTGATGTAAAAAAACGTTGTTTCATCTCACAAAACAAAACGTTGCCTACACATCATCGCTTTCTGAAAATGCTCTTGCAAAGTGCGGTTATGTACACCACGTTTGACGGCACTCTGTCCCATTGAAGCTCCCGTCTCATAACTTGCTTCTGAGCATGCGCGGGTTTAAAAACGTTGTTTTAAACGTCGTTTTGCCCACACACAATCATTTTTTATGACACAAAAAAACGACATTCTGTTTCCTGATTGGCCTCATGTATGAGACGAATCCCTCTATTATTGATATTAAGGAGAGAGATGAATTCATCGAGTTGTAGCTTGGTCCCAGTCTATAGGAGGAGGATGTCGTCAATGTACATGGCCCACATTCTGATATGTGGGTTCAGGTCACTGTAGACGACATCCTCCTCCCACTTGGCCATGAACAAATTGGCCAAGCTTGGTGCATATTTTGCACACATGGCAACTCCCCTTATTTGCCGATAGAAATTGTGGTTGAACCAAAAATAGTTATGGCCTGCGGCATACTCTAAAAGTTCAATCAAATATTCTTTTTGCTTTTGAGGTAAGTCTGAGAGGGCATCTAGATAATATTTGACAGCAGAGATTCCCAAGTGATGTTGGATGATCGTATATAATGAGTTAACATCAGCTGTCACCATCCACATATCTTCATTTGGCTGTATTTGTGAAAGCATATTAATGGCCTGTTTTGTGTCCTTCAAATATGACGGCATTTTTTGAACTAGGGGTTGAAGGAAATGGTCTATGTATTTACCCACCCTGGACATAATTGAATCGATTCCGCTGACTAATAATGGTCCTTATTATATTCATGGCCAATACCAACACTATAAGGATTCCCCGAGAAGGGAAAGAGGCCCTGGAAGAATGGTTGACGGAAATAATTATTACAGTCCTGTTCAGGAACAGAGATTATATCTTAATACTCTGCATTATTCGGATAGAGGTAGAGATAAGTATGAGGGTGACAGTGAGACGGATATGAGGAATCATCCTTTTCCCTTAAAAGACATAGAGGGACCGAGAAATCCTGGTTTTGATGACTATGAGCGGGCCAATCAAGTTCAAGAGATATATAGATTGGGCCCCTCAAGGGATTTCCCTACTGGTCAATATGAGAATACTCCAGGAGAACATTGGGGTTTTCCCAAGTCCAGTCAAGGCGTAAAAAGGCCTGTAGAAAACAAAGAGGGTGCAGAGGGGGGAGGAGAACAAAATCTAAAGAAACCAAGAATGTGAGTGACGCGGGTATTTACAATCTCAGTTCCCATGTATTGACTCAACCGGAATTGATTTTGTTAGACAAAGGACTTAAATTTGCCCCCCAAAAAAACTAAATACATTCCAAACATACATGGACATTCATCAATATGTACGGAGAATTAACATCAAACGTTATTTCACAGGCCTGCCTAATACAGATAGAGCAGTAGCCCAACATACCTTACAACATTCAGGGCTAGCTAACGCTTCAACATGGAATCCTCCAGGAATGCTGGCCCCTTCACTAAGAGCTTTTAGGGATGTGGTACTAAGAGATTTGGATACTATTAGGCGGCGTACACACGATCGGATATATCCGATGAAAACAGTCCGCGGACCATTTCCATCGGATATGTCCGATCGGGAGTTTGATCCGATGGCGTGTACACACCATCGGATCAAATTCCCCGCCGCCGGAAGGCGCGGTGACGTGGCGGTGACGCGGCGGTGACGTTGACGCCGCCGCGTCACCGCAACGTCACCGCACCAGGAAGTAAAACACTTCCGCGCATGCGCCGAATCCATTCGGCAGCGGCGCGGCGGCGGTGGGGGCCGACATGTCTGCTGGTAAGTGTACTAACCAGCAGACATGTCGGGCGGACAGATCCCCACCGGATAGATTTCAAAGCATGCTTTGAAATCTGTCGGGTGGAGAAATCTGTCCGCTAGCCCATACACACGAGCGGAGATGTCTGCTGAAACGGTCCATCGGACCGTTTTCAGCGGACATATCCCCTCGTGTGTACGAGGCCTTAGAGTCTCCAATAATAGAATGGACCAAAATTTGGTTTAAGGACTGGACTCTTTGTGCACTAACAAAGATTTGGTTATACGTCCGGCGGACAAGGGGGGAGGGATAGTCGTTATGGATTGACCTATGTATATCAATGAGACCAAGAAACTGGTGGATGATCAGGAAACGTATGCACCCTTGATGGGAAATCCTGTCATTCACTACAAAAGCATAATGGAGACATTGGTCAAGAAATGTTCTGATCAAGGAATTCTGAATGAGAAGGAGCAACAGTTCTTGGTCCCTAGGGCACCGAGGGTTCCGGTACTGTACTGTCTTCCAAAGATCCACAAGAGCCTTACATGCCCCCCTGGACGCCCGGTAGTCAGCGGAATCGATTCAATTACATCCAGGGTGGGTAAATACATAGACCATTTCCTTTAACCCCTAGTTCAAAAAATGCTGTGATATTTGAAGGACACAAAACAGGTCATTAACCCCTTCAATACAGTGCACTTAAACCCCCTTCTTACTCAGACCAATTTTCAACTTTCGGTGCTCTCACACTTTGAATGACAATTACTCAGTCATGCAACACTGTACCCAAATAAAAATTGCATCCTTTTTTTCACACAAATAGAGCTTTCTTTTGGTGGTATTTAATCACTCGTGGGTTTTTTTATTTTTTGCGCTATAAAAAAAAAAGACGGTAGATTTTGTGAAAAAATTGAATTTTTCTTTGTTTCTGTCAAAAAATTTAGCAAATTAGTATTTTTTCTTCATAAACGGGTGACAGGGCAGGTCACTGGTGGGTGACGGTGACAGGGTACGGTCACTGGTGGGTGACGATTGCATCGCTGATGGCAGTCTATTTATGTGACCGGTGCACTTTATGGGTGACTGTTGGGTGACTGGTGACAATTGGGGGGGGGGGAAGGGACAGATGTGGTGTTTGTGCAGACACTACAGTAACACAAAGCTGTAACTCACTGCTTCTAGCTCTTCTCTCCTCACACTGGAAACGATGTGTGAGGGGAGAAGAGCTGGTAACAGTTAGTTACAGCTCTTTGTTTACACTAGTGATCAGAGCTGATCACGTGGTACACAGCCCTGACCAATGGCTGTGTACCATTGTCGGTGACGAGCAGTGTTCCCGGGAACACGCTGCCACCGACGGGCACGCGCGGCTCGATCGCGAACACGCGCCGTGCACTTTGGGGGTGTTGCCATGCGTGATCAGCCGTGATTTCATCATGGCCGATCACGTGGTAAACAGCGCATCCACGCCGCTGTTCACCCCTGTCGGTAACGAGCGGTGTCTCTGTGACACGCCGCTACCGGCAGTATAGGGATGCACGCACGCGATCGCACGCATTCCCTATTTAAATGACTGCACATCATATGTCGTGCAGTCAGTAGATTGGAGTCCTCCGCCCGCCGTCATTTGACGGTGGGCGGTGGACAAGTGGTTAATATGCTTTCACAAATACAGCCAGATGAAGATATGTGGATGGTGACAGCTGATGTTAACTCATTATATATGATCATCCCACATCACTTGGGAATCTCTGCTGTCAAATATTATCTAGATCAGTGTTTTTCAACTCCAAGCCTCAAGGCACACCAACAGGTCATGTTTTCAGGCTTTCCATTATTTTGCACAGGTGATTTGATCAGTTTCACTGCCTTAGTAATCACCACAGCCATTTCATCTGAGGGAAATCCTGAAAACTGTTGGTGTGCCTTGAGGACTGGAGTTGAAAAACACTGATCTAGATGCCCTCTCAGACTTTTACCTCAAAAGCAAAAAGAATATTTGATTGAACTTTTAGAGTATGCCGCAGGCCATAACTATTTTTGGTTCAACCACAATTTCTATCTACAAATAAGAGGAGTTGCCATGGGTGCAAAATATGCACCAAGCTTGGCCAATTTGTTCATGAACAAGTGGGAGGAGGATGTCGTCTACAGTGACCTAACCCGCATATCAGAATGTGGGCCAGGTACATTGATGACATCCTCCTCATATGGACTGGGACCAAGCTACATCTCTCTCCTTAATATCAATAATAGAGGAATCCGTCTCATACATGAGGCCAATCAAGAAACAATCAACTTTCTGGATCTCACCATTAGGAACGAGGGGGGTTGTTTTTAAAACAAAAAAAATTTTTTAAAAAAACAGATCGAAATTTATTTATTCCAGTAGGGAGCTGCCACCATCACAATTGGCTTAAATCTGTCCCTAAGAGTCAATTCATAAGGATGAAAAGAAACTGCACTACTCTTGAGAATTATCAATTACAAGCAGATATCCTCAAGAACAGATTGCTAGAAAAAGGATATGACTCAGGGATGTTGGAAACCACTTTAAGAGAAGTAGCTGAAATAGATAGATCACATTTGTTGGACTCTACTTCTAAGACCAGTCATGCTGGACCAACTGTACCGTTTATTACAACATACTCCACGCAACATTATATGATCAGAAATGTAATCAAAAGCACTGGCACCTGTTAGGTAATAATAGGATTATTAAAACATTTCTTCCTACAAATCCTCAGGTGATATTTAGAGGTGTTCCTTCCCTAAGGGACAAAATTGCACCAAATGTGGTGGATCCTCCCAATAAAAAGGTATACTTTTTCCAGAGAGGCATTACAGGCTACCACCAATGTTGTAGGTGTCAAGTCTGTACGTTGAATAAGATAAAATCTAAAAAAACGTTAATGTTTCTCTCAACCAGTACCTCTATGGAGCATAAAATCGAGCCCTTTATCACTTGCAGTTCGACTAGTATTGTCTATTTGTTACAATGCCCATGTGGGCAACAATATATAGGCAGGACCAAACGATCAATGCAAGTGAGATTGGGAGAACACATAGCCAACATAAGATCTGGTTTCCCCCAACACTCAGTGTCTTACCATTACAATTTATATCATAATCGTAATCCAGAGGGTACACTCTTCTTGGGGATTGATAAATTCGATCCTCATTGGAGAGGGGGCTCGCTGATAAGGGAGTTATCCAGGATAGAAATGGCCTGGATATACCGTGTTCGTACCTACACACCGAATGAGTTAAATGTTGACACTGACGTCAATGTATTTATTGACAATGGTTAGGTCAGCTCCCTTTTTTCACCTTGCATGCCTTTCTTTTCTTTTCCCATTTCAGATGTTTAGAATATTGTAAACCAACTTTGGGATCCGGGCTGATCTGGACCCATTTCCAATTTCTATTAAATCAGTGTTTTTTTTCTTAAAGCATCTACTTATTACTTAAATATGATCCATCAAGGTTATATTATGGTCCTTCTGTTGCCTTATATATATATCATTGTGCTCTATTTCTGTATTTGGAGCCAGGTGACTTTTAATATAAGGCTTTTATAGCCAGTTTATTTTTATTTTTAATTAGTGGGAATGCTTAATAAGCATACCCAGTATTGATATTCGTTTTTTATTATTAGTGGGAATGCTTTAATAAGCATTCCCAGTATTGATATTCATTTTTTTATTAGTGGGAATGCTTTAATAAGCATTCCCAGTATTGTTATTAGTTTTTTATTATTCTTAAATAGTGGGAATGCTTTAATAAGCATTCCCAGTATTGATATTCGTTTTTTATTATTAGTGGGAATGCTTTAAAATTTGCCAATTCACTGACATAAATTTTATATCGATGCGTTCACAAGGGCTGTGTCTTTTAAACGGTGAAGTCGCTGTATCAATCGCATGTACGGTTGTGGATTTATTAAGGATTGTTTGAAGGCTTATTTTACTGATTAGGTGTGTGGATTAAAGGCGTTTGTAATGGTATTTGTGGTAAATAGCTTCCTTTACCTTAGTGCAACATTCCTCCTCACTCACCTGGGGGGGAGAAAACCTCTTGAGGGGGAGGGGCGACCAGGAAGTCAGGACGCTCTCTACTTTGCAGATAGAGAAAGGAGCTGTGTGTTAGTGGGCGTCCTGCTCACTCCTTCCCCCTCAAGAGGCTTTCTTCACACTAGGGAAAAAGCCTTGCATTACTGTGTGGAGTTACAGACAGAAGAACAGGAAGTGAGGGTTTCTCAGAAGAAATAAGGACATTTAAAAGCAAAATCAAAGGATGAGGTAAGTGAAGGTGGACTGCACTAAGGTAAAGGAAGCTATTTAGGGAAAATGATTTTACCTTTACAACACCTTTAATGATCAAAGAGAGGCTTTATAAGTACTGAAGGAACACTGCTTGTATGTCCTAAAGATAGTATAGTGGTTATGGTGAATGGCATTTGTGCGGGCTTAGCAATTCAGCTATTCAGCATTCCCACGTATTTTCCTCGGGAAATGCATTTTCTAGTTAGTGGGAATGCTTTAATAAGCATTCCCAGTATTGTTATTGTATTGTATTTGTTTTTTATTATCAGTGGGAATGCTTTAATAAGCATTCCCAGTATTGTTATTCGTTTTTTATTATTCTTATTAATTAGTGGGAATGCTTTAATAAGCATTCCCAGTATTGTTATTCGTTTTTTATTATTCTTATTAGTGGGAATGCTTTAATAAGCATTCCCAGTATTGTTATTCGTTTTTTATTATTAGTGGGAATGCTTTAATAAGCATTCCCAGTATTGTTATTCGTTTTTTAGTGGGAATGCTTTAATAAGCATTCCCAGTATTGTTATTCGTTTTTTATTATTAGTGGGAATGCTTTAATAAGCATTCCCAGTATTGTTATTCGTTTTTTATTATTCTTAATTTTAATTTTATTCCGTACGTTTTTTGGCTCTGCGTAACTTCGCCATACTTTCAGCGATTGAGACCATTCAACTTTTAAAATGTTTATCTCATTTAGCTAACGATGGGACTTCTTAAAGTTTTTTTGTGCTATTTATACTTTTTAAAATATTAAGCTTTTAGTCGCTTTTTTTTAACATTGAAGTCAATGAGAACATGCTTTTCCCTGCTTCAAAACTCATGCCGTTCAAAATGTATCTCCTCCTTCATACTTTCACTGACAGACACCAAACAAACTTTACCACGGTCACAAAATATTCAGCTATCCGGCTATGACTTTTCAGATTGAAATCTTTTATAGTTTTTGTGAAAAAGCAATTTACGTTTAGTGATTTTTTCAGAAAATTTTATCGATTAAACAGTCTTCCTATGGACATGGCTCAGAGTGAGTCATGTGACCTTTACAGTGTGAGTTTTGAAAAGAATCGGATTATCTATAAAAAAGGGGGAACAAATTGCTCTCACGCCCACAAGATCTACTTGTCATACACAATTTATATATCAAATGGAAGGTATTTTTGTCTGCTTTCAGGCAATGTGATCAGTTTTGTGATGCGCATTTTACTTTTCGTTGCTGGAGCTTCTAAAGGACAAGAGTTCCAAATTTTTCCCCATAGACCTTCATTATAACCAACTTTTAAAATTTGTTAGTAAGACACACAAAGATACTCTTTTCTAAATCGCTGACATGGCCACATTTTTAAGTTTATCAACATAAATTTCATATCGATGCGTTCACAAGAGTCTTGTCTTTCAAACGGTGAAGTCGCTGTATCGATCGCATGTACGGTTGTGGATTTATTAAGGTTTGTTTGAAGGGTTATTTCACTTATTTTGTGTGTAGATAAAAAGCATTTGTAATGGTAATTCTTTCCCTAAATAGCTTCCTTTACCTCAGTGCAATATTCCCCCTCACACACCTGGGGGAGGGGAGAAAACCTCTTGAGGGGGAGGGGCGACCAGGAAGTCAGGACGCTCTGTACTTTGCAGATAGAGAAAGGAGCTGTGTGTTAGTGGGCGTCCTGCTCACCCCCTCCCCCCTCAAGAGGCTTTCTCCACACCAGGGAAAAAGCCTTGCACTACTGTGTGGAGTTACAGACAGAAGAACAGGAAGTGAGGATTTCTCAGAAGAAATAAGGACATTTAAAAGCAAAATCAAAGAATGAGGTAAGTAAAGGAGGACTGCACTAAGGTAAAGGAAGTTATTTAGGGAAAATGATTTTACCTTTACAACACCTTTAATGATTAAAGAGAGGCTTTAGAAGTACTGAAGGAACACTGCTTGTATGTCCTAAAGATAGTATAGCGGTTATGGTGAATGGGATTTGTGCGGGCTTAGCAATTCAGCTATTCAGCATTCCCACGTATTTTCCTCAGGAAATGCATTTTCTAGTTCTTAATTTTAATTTTATCCTTTATTCCGTACGTTTTTTGGCTCTGCGTAACTTCGCCATACTTTCAGCGATTGAGACCATTCAACTTTTAAAATGTTCATCTCATTTAGCTAACGATGGGACTTCTTCAAGTTTTTTTGTGCTATTTATACTTTTTAAAATATTAAGCTTTTAGTCGCTTTTTTTTAACATTGAAGTCAATGAGAATATGCTTTTCCCTGCTTCAAAACTCATGCCGTTCAAAATGTATCTCCTCCTTCATACTTTCACTGACAGACACCAAACAAACTTTACCACGGTCACAAAATATTCAGCTATCCGGCTATGACTTTTCAGATCGAAATCTTTTATAGTTTTTGTGAAAAAGCAATTTACGTTTAGTGATTTTTTCAGAAAATGTTATCGATTAAACAGTCTTCCTATGGACATGGCTCAGAGTGAGTCATGTGACCTTTACAGTGTGAGTTTTGAAAAAACTCGGATTATCTAAAAAAAGGGGGAACAAATTGCTCTCACGCCCACAAGATCTACTTGTCATACACAATTTATATATCAAATGGAAGGTATTTTTGTCTGCTTTCAGGCGATGTGATCAGTTTTGTGATGCGCATTTTACTTTTCGTTGCTGGAGCTTCTAAAGGACAAGAGTTCCAAATTTTTCCCCATAGACCTTCATTATAACGCGCTTTTAAAATTTGGTAGTAAGACACACAAAGATACTCTTTTCTAAATCGCTGACATGGCCACATTTTTAAGTTTATCAACATAAATTTCATATCGATGCGTTCACAAGGGTCTTGTCTTTTATACGGTGAAGTCGCTGTATCGATCGCATGTACGGTTGTGGATTTATTAAGGTTTGTTTGAAGGGTTATTTCACTTATTTTGTGTGTAGATAAAAAGCGTTTGTAATGGTAATTCTTTCCCTAAATAGCTTCCTTTACCTCAGTGCAATTATCCCCCTCACTCACCCGGGGGAGGGGAGAAAACCTCTTGAGGGGGGAGGGGCGACCAGGAAGTCAGGACGCTCTGTACTTTGCAGATAGAGAAAGGAGCTGTGTGTTATTGGGCATCCTGCTCACCCCCTCCCCCCTCAAGAGGTACAGACAGAAGAACAGGAAGTGAGGATTTCTCAGAAGAAATAAGGACATTTAAAATCAAAATCAAAGGATGAGGTAAGTAAAGGAGGACTGCACTAAGGTAAAGGAAGTTATTTAGGGAAAATGATTTTACCTTTACAACACCTTTAACCACTTGAGGCCCGCGCTACCGTTGGATGACGGCAACAGCGCGGGCCTGAATAGCCAACATGCCGTCATTTGACGGCATGTCTTTCTGGCGTTCCCAGCGCGCGCTGTAGAGCGCGCTGCGGGGAAGCCCTGTGTTGTCCGTGTCCCTTGGACACGGCCAATCACAGATCGCGGCAAACGGCCAATTAGAGCGGCCGTTTGCGATGCGATCTGTGGGCCAATGAGAGATGATCTCTCATAGATCATCTCTCATTGCCGGCTCACACAGAGACAATGTCCTGTCTCTGGAGGGGAGGAGCCCGATCTGTGTTCCTTCTTACATAGGGACACAGATCGGTCACCCCCCCCAGTCACCCCCCCCTCCCCCCACAGTTATAACACACCTAGCATACACATTTAACCCCTTCCTCACCCCCTAGTGTTAACCCCTTCAATGCCCAGTCACATTTTATACTGTAATTAGTGCATATTTATAGCACTGATCGCGGTATAAATGTGAAATGGCGCCAAAAATGTGTCAAAAGTGTCCGATGTGTCCGCCATAACGTCGCAGTACCAATAAAAATCGCAGATCGCCGCCATTTCTAGTAAAAAAAAAATAATAAAAAATAATAATTCTCTCCCCTATTTTGTAAGCGCTATTACTTTTGCGCAAACCAGTCGCTTTATTGCGATTTTTTTTTTTTTTTTTACCAAAAATATGTAGAAGAATACGCATCGCCTTAAACTGAGAAAAAAAAAATGTGTTTTTATTTTTAATTGGGATTTTATTATAGCAAACAAGTAAAAAATATTGTATTTTTCTTCAAAATTGTCGCTCTTTTTTGTTTTTATAGCGCAAAATAATTATAAATTGCACAGGCGATCAAATACCACCAAAAGAAAGCTCTACTTTGTGGGGAAAAAATACTTTAAATTTTGTTTGGGAGAGGCCAGTGACGATCGCGCATTTGTCAGTTAAAGCGACGCAGTGCCGGGGAAGCTGAAATTTTACCTGGGCAGGAGGCGGGGTGTAAGTGCCCAGTATGCAAGTTGGTTAATGATCAAAGAGAGGCTTTATAAGTACTGAAGGAACACTGCTTGTATGTCCTAAAGGATAGTATAGTGGTTACGGTGAAATGGCATTTGTGCGGGCTTAGCAATTCAGCTATTCAGCATTCCAGTATTTTCCTCAGGAAATGCTTTTTATAGTTTTAATTTTAATTTTATTTTATCCTTTATTCCGTACGCTTTTTGGCTTTGCGGTAACTTCGCCATACTTTTAGAGAGTGAGACCTATTATAACACTTTTAAAATGTTCATCTCATTCAGCTAACGATGGGACTTCTTCAAGTTTTTTTGTGCTATTTATACTTTTTAAAATATTAAGCTTTTTAGTCGCTTTTTTTTAACATTGAAGTCAATGAGAACATGCTTATTCCTGCTTAAAAATAAGTAGTGATTCAAAATGTATCTCCCCTTCATACTTTCAATGACAGACACCAAACAAACTTTCCACGGTCACAAAATATTCAGCTATCCGGCTATGACTTTTCAGATTGAAAATCTTTTATTAGTTTTTGTGAAAAAGCAATTTACGTTTAGTGATTTTTTCAGAAAAATGTTATCGATTACACTGCTTGTCTATGGAAAGCTGCTAGACTGTGTCATGTGACCTTTAGAGTGTGAGTTTTGAAAAAACTCGGATTATCTATAAAAAAAGGGGGAACAAATTGCTCTCACGCCCACAAGATCTACTTATCATACACAATTTTATATATCAAATGGAAGGTATTTTTGTCTGCTTTCAGGCAATGTGATCAGTTTTGTGATGCGCATTTTACTTTTCGTTGCTGTGGCTTCTAAAGGACACGAGTTCCAAATTTTCCCCATAGGCCTTCATTATAACGCGCTTTTAAAAATTTGTTAGTAAGACACACAAAGATACTCTTTTCTAAATCGCGGACATGGCCACATTTTTAAGTTATCAACATAAATTTCATATCGATGCGTTCACAAGGGTCTTGTCTTTTATACGGGAAGTCGCTGTATCGATCGCATGTACGGTTGTGGATTTATTAAGGTTTGTTTGAAGGGTTATTTCACTTATTTTGTGTGTAGATAAAAAGCGTTTGTAATGGTAATTCTTTCCCTAAATAGCTTCCTTTACCTCAGTGCAAATATCCCCCTCTCACTCACCCGGGGGAGGGGAGAAAACCTCTTGAGGGGGGAGGGGCGACCAGGAAGTCAGGACGCTCTGTACTTTGCAGATAGAGAAAGGAGCTGTGTGTTAGTGGGCGTCCTGCTCACCCCCTCCCCCTCAAGAGGCTTTCTCCACACCAGGGAAAAAGCCTTGCCACTACTGTGTGGAGTTACAGACAGAAGAACAGGAAGTGAGGATTTCTCAGAAGAAATAAGGACATTTAAAATCAAAATCAAAGGATGAGGTAAGTAAAGGAGGACTGCACTAAGGTAAAGGAAGTTATTTAGGGAAAATGATTTTACCTTTCCAACACCTTTAATGATTAAATAGAGGCTTAGGAAGTACTGAAGGAACACTGCTTGTATGTCCTAAAGATAGTATAGTGGTTATGGTGAATGGCATTTGTGCGGGCTTAGCAATTCAGCTATTCAGCATTCCCACGTATTTTTCCTCAGGAAATGCATTTTCTAGTTATGTGTGGGAATGCTTTAATAAGCATTCCCAGTATTGTTATTCGTTTTTTTTAGTGGGAATGCTTAATAAGCATTCCAGTATTGTTATTCGTTTTTTATTATTAGTGGGAATGCTTTAATAAGCATTCCCAGTATTGTTTATTCGTTTTTTTATTATTCTCGTAATTTTAATTTTTATTCCGTACGTTTTTTGGCTCTGCGTAACTTCGCCATACTTTCAGCGATTGAGACCATTCAACTTTTAAAATGTTCATCTCATTTAGCTAACGATGGGACTTCTTCAAGTTTTTTTGTGCTATTTATACTTTTTTAAAATATTAAGCTTTTAGTCGCTTTTTTTTTAACATTGAAGTCAATGAGAACATGCTTTTTCCTGCTTCAAAAACTCATGCCATTCAAAATGTATCTCCTCCTTCATACTTTCACTGACAGACACCAAACAAACTTTACCACGGTCACAAAATATTCAGCTATCCGGCTATGACCTTTCAGATTGAAATCTTTTATAGTTTTTGTGAAAAAAGCAATTTACGTTTAGTGATTTTTTTCAGAGAAAATTTTATCGCGATTAAACAGTCTTCCTATGGACATGGCTCAGAGTGTGTCATGTGACCTTTACAGTGTGAGTTTTGAAAAAACTCGGATTATCTATAAAAAAGGGGGAACAATTGCTCTCACGCCCACAAGATCTACTTGTCATACACAATTTATATATCAAATGGAAGGTATTTTTGTCTGCTTTCAGGCAATGTGATCAGTTTTGTGATGCGCATTTTACTTTTCGTTGCTGGAGCTTCTAAAGGACAAGATGTGATCAGTTTTGTGATGCGCATTTTACTTTTCGTTGCTGCTGGAACTTCTAAAGGACAAGAGTTCCAATATTTCTCCCATAGGCCTTCATTATAACACGCTTTTAAAATTTGTTAGTAAGACACACAATTACACTCTTTTCTAAATCGCTGACATGGCCACATTTTTAAGTTTATCAACATAAATTTCATATCGATGCGTTCACAAGGGTCTTGTCTTTTATACGGTGAAGTCGCTGTATCGATCGCATGTACGGTTGTGGATTTATTAAGGTTTGTTTGAAGGGTATTTTCACTTATTTTGTGTGTAGATAAAAAGCGTTTGTAATGGTAATTCTTTCCCTAAATAGCTTCCTTTACCTCAGTGCAATTATCTCCCTCACACACCTGGGGGAGGGGAGAAAACCTCTTGAGGGGGAAGGGGCGACCAGGAAGTCAGGACGCTCGCGCGCTACTGCTGACAGAGTAGAGAAAGGAGCTGTGTGTTAGTGGGCGTCCTGCTCACCCCTCCCCTCAAGAGGCTTTCTCCACAC
>CM056051.1:349041464-349337905 GCA_029574335.1 Rana kukunoris
CCGCTGTACTTTGCAAGATAGAGAAAGGCGCTGTGTGTTAGTGGGGGCATCTTTCCTGATGCACCCCCTCCCCTCAAGAGGCGCTTTCTCACACCAGGGAAAAAAGCCTTGCATTATGTGTGGAGTTACAGACAGAAGAACAGGAAGTGAGGATTTCTCAGAAGAAATAAGGACATTTAAAATCAAAATCAAAGGATGAGGTAAGTAAAGGAGGACTGCACTAAGGTAAAGGAAGTTATTTAGGGAAAATGATTTTACCTTTACAACACCTTTAATGATTAAAGAGAGGCTTTATAAGTACTGAAGGAACACTGCTTGTATGTCCTAAAGATAGTATAGCGGTTATGGTGAATGGGATTTGTGCGGGCTTAGCAATTCAGCTATTCAGCATTCCCACGTATTTTCCTCGGGAAATGCATTTTCTAGTTTTAATTTTATCCTTTATTCCGTACGTTTTGGGGCTCTGCGTAACTTCGCCATGCTTTCAGCGTTTGAGACCATTCAACTTTTAAAATGTTTCATCTCATTCAGCTAACGATGGGACTTCTTCAAGTTTTTTTGTGCTATTTATATTTTTAAAATATTAAGCTTTTAGTCGCTTTTTTTTAACATTGAAGTCAATGAGAACATGCTTTTTCCTGCTTCAAAATCATGCCGTACAAAATGTTCTCTCCTGTCATACTTTCACTGACAGACACAAAACAAACTTTACCACGGTCACAAAATATTCAGCTATCCGGCTATGACTTTTCAGATTGAAATCTTTTATAGTTTTTGTGAAAAAGCAATTTACGTTTAGTGATTTTTTTCAGAAAATGTTATCGATTAAACAGTCTTCTATGGACATGGCTCAGAGTGAGTCATGTGACCTTTACAGTGTGAGTTTTGAAAAACTCGGGATTATCTATAAAAAAGGGGGAACAAATTGCTCTCACGCCCACAAGATCTACTTGTCATACACAATTTATATATCAAATGGAAGGTATTTTTGTCTGCTTTCAGGCAATGTGATCAGTTTTGTGATGCGCTTTTTACTTTTCGTTTGCTGGAGCTTCTAAAGGACAAGAGTTCCAATATTTCTCCCATAGGCCTTCATTATAACGCGCTTTTAAAATTTGTTAGTAAGACACACAAAGATACTCTTTTCTAAATCGCTGACATGGCCACATTTTTAAGTTTATCAACATAAATTTCATATCGATGCGTTCACAAGGGTCTTGTCTTTTATACGGTGAAGTCGCTGTATTGATCGCATGTACGGTTGTGGATTTATTAATGGTTTGTTTGAAGGGTTATTTCACTTATTTTGTGTGTAGTAAAAAAGCGTTTGTAATGGTAATTCTTTCCCTAAATAGCTTCCTTTACCTCAGTGCAATTATCCCTCACTCACCTGGGGGGGAGGAAAACCTCTTGAGGGGGAGGGGCGACCAGGAAGTCAGGACGCTCTGTACTTTACAGATAGAGAAAAGGAGCTGTGTGTTAGTGGGCGTCCTGCTCACCCCCTCCCCCCTCAAGAGGCTTTCTCCACACCACCTCTCCTGTCACTGGGCAGTCATATAAGGTCAGGTCTGGACTCGCCTTTGGATTCTCCTCAGCCTTCCTTTGGATCTATTAAACTTCTCTCAGTCCATATTCTATTCTACCTCAGTAACTACTTTAAAGGACTAAAAAAAGTAAAAAAAAAAAATATGAAACACATAATCAGTGGGAAGAATGTCCCTACATTGGTGGTCAGTGAGAAGAATTTCCTTACATTGGTGGTCAGTGGGAAGAATGTTCCTTACATTGGTGGTCAGTGGGAAGAATCTCCCTTACATTGGTGGTCAGTGAGAAGAATCTCCCTTACATTGGTGGTCAGTGGGACGAATACTCCTAACATTGGTGGTCAGTGGGAAGAATGTCCCTTACATTGGTGGTCAGTGGAAGAATGTCCCTTACATTGGTGGTCAGTGGGAAGAATGTCCCTTACATTGGAGATCAGTGGGAAGAATGTATCTTACATTGGTGATCTGTGGGAAGAATGTCCCTTACATTGGTGATCAGTGAGAAGAATGTCCCTTACATATGTGGTCAGTGAGAGAGAATGTCCCTTGCATTGGTGATCAGTGAGAAGAATGTCCCTTACATTGGTGGTCAGTGGGAAGAATGTCCCTTACATTGGTGGTCAGTGGGAAGAATGTCCCTTACATGGTGGTCAGTGGGAAGAATGTCCCTTACATTGGTGGTCAGTGGGAAGAATGTCCCTTTACATTGGTGGTCAGTGGGAAGAATGTCCCTTACATTGGTGGTCAGTGAGAAGAATGTCCCTTACATTAGTGATTAGTTGGAAGAATGTCCCTTACATTGGTGGTCAGTGGGAAGGATCTCCCTTACATTGGTGGTCAGTGAGAAGAATCTCCCTTACATTGGTGGTCAGTGGGACGAATGCTCCTAACATTGGTGGTCAGTGGGACGGATGTTCCTTACATTGGTGGTCAGTGGGAAGAATGTCCCTTACATTGGTGGTCAGTGGGAAGAATGTCCCTTACATTGGTGGTCAATGGGAAGAATGTCCCTTACATTGGTGGTCAGTGGGAAGAATGTCCCTTACATTGGAGATCAGTGGGAAGAATGTATCTTACATTGGTGATCTGTGGGAAGAATGTCCCTTACATTGGTGATCAGTGAGAAGAATGTCCCTTACATATGTGGTCAGTGAGAAGAATGTCCCTTGCATTGGTGATCAGTGAGAAGAATGTCCCTTACATTGGTGGTCAGTGGGAAGAATGTCCCTTACATTGGTGATCAGTGGGAAGAATGTCCCTTACATATGTGGTCAGTGAGAAGAATGTCCCTTACATTGGTGGTCAGTGGGAAGAATGTCCCTTTACATTGGTGGTCAGTGGGAAGAATGTCCCTTACATTGGTGGTCAGTGAGAAAAATGTCCTTACATTGGTGGTCAGTGGGAATAATGTGCCTTACATTGGTGGTCAGTGGGAATAATGTGCCTTACATTGGTGGTCAGTGGGAAGAATGTTCCTCATATTGGAATTCAGTGGGAAGAAAGTCCCTTACATTGGTGGTCAGTGGGAAGAATGTTCCTTATATTGGAATTCAGTGGGAAGAATGTCCCTTACATTGGTATTCAGTGGGAAGAATGTCCCTTACATTGGGGGTCAGTGGGAAGAATGTCCCTTACATTGGTGGTCAGTGGGAAGAATGTCCCTTACATTGGTGGTCAGTGGGAAGAATGTCCCTTACATTGGTGGTCAATGGGAAGAATGTCCCTTACATTGGGGGTCAGTGGGAAGAATGTCCCTTACATTGGTGTTCAGTGGGAAGAATGCTCCTTACATTGGTCTTAACTTCGATAGGGGTCTCCTATCTATACAGTGTGGGGCTGGTCTCCACCACCCACAAAATAAACAACAACGCAAACCTTTTTCTTGCAATGTCTTTAGAGAGCTCCTCACACTCAGGTTCCCTCCTCAGTGTCCCAAAACCAGAGAGCTCCCGTCTGATCTATTCCTGGTTGTTTTTAAGGTCCACCTGACATTGAACTCCAGTGGACCCAAATATCCGGCCCGGAACACAAGAGGCCGTAAAACCCGGCCCGGATTCCGGTTCAGCTTCTCAAAATAGAACGTATGCGTGGTGAAATATATCTATGGTCAAGTATCTCACCTCGCATACTGTCACAACATTTAAAAGCAAAATCAAAGGATGAGGTAAGTAAAGGAGGACTGCACAAAGGTAAAGGAAGTTATTTAGGGAAAATGATTTTACCTTTACAACACCTTTAATGATTAAAGAGAGGCTTTAGAAGTACTGAAGGAACACTGCTTGTATGTCCTAAAGATAATATAGTGGTTATGGTGAATGGGATTTGTGCGGGCTTAGCAATTCAGCTATTCAGCATTCCCACGTATTTTCCTCAGGAAATGCATATTCTAGTTCTTAATTTTAATTTTAATTTTATTATTCCGTACGTTTTTTGGCTCTGCGTAACTTCGCCATACTTTCAGCGATTGAGACCATTCAACTTTTAAAATGTTCATCTCATTCAGCTAACGATGGGACTTCTTCAAGTTTTTTTGTGCTATTTATATTTTTTAAAATATTAAGCTTTTAGTCGCTTTTTTTAACATTGAAGTCAATGAGAACATGCTTTCTCCTGCTTCAATACTCATGCCGTACAAAATGTATCTCCTCCTTCATACTTTCACTGACAGACACCAAACAAACTTTACCACGGTCACAAAATATTCAGCTATCCAGCTATGACTTTTCAGATTGAAATCTTTTATAGTTTTTGTGAAAAAGCAATTTACGTTTAGTGATTTTTTCAGAAAATGTTATCGATTAAACAGTCTTCCTATGGACATGGCTCAGAGTGAGTCATGTGACCTTTAGAGTGTGAGTTTTGAAAAAACTCGGATTATCTATAAAAAAAGGGGGAACAAATTGCTCTCACGCCCACAAGATCTACTTGTCATACACAATTTATATATCAAATGGAAGGTATTTTTGTCTGCTTTCAGGCAATGTGATCAGTTTTGTGATGCGCATTTTACTTTTCGTTGCTGGAGCTTCTAAAGGACAAGAGTTCCAAATTTTTCCCCATAGGCCTTCATTATAACGCGCTTTTAAAATTTGTTAGTAAGACACACAAAGATACTCTTTTCTAAATCGCTGACATGGCCACATTTTTAAGTTTATCAACATAAATTTCATATCGATGCGTTCACAAGAGTCTTGTCTTTCAAACAGTGAAGTCGCTGTATCGATCGCATGTACGGTTGTGGATTTATTAAGGTTTGTTTGAAGGGTTATTTCACTTATTTTGTGTGTAGATAAAAAGCATTTGTAATGGTAATTCTTTCCCTAAATAGCTTCCTTTACCTCAGTGCAATTATCCCCCTCACACACCTGGGGGGAGGGGAGAAAACCTCTTGAGGGGGGAGGGGCGACCAGGAAGTCAGGACGCTCTGTACTTTGCAGATAGAGAAAGGAGCTGTGTGTTAGTGGGCGTCCTGCTCACCCCCTCCCCCTCAAGAGGCTTTCTCCACACCAGGGAAAAAGCCTTGCACTACTGTGTGGAGTTACAGACAGAAGAACAGGAAGTGAGGATTTCTCAGAAGAAATAAGGACATTTAAAAGCAAAATCAAAGGATGAGGTAAGTAAAGGAGGACTGCACTAAGGTAAAGGAAGTTATTTAGGGAAAATGATTTTACCTTTACAACACCTTTAATGATTAAAGAGAGGCTTTATAAGTACTGAAGGAACACTGCTTGTATGTCCTAAAGATAGTATAGTGGTTATGGTGAATGGGATTTGTGCGGGCTTAGCAATTCAGCTATTCAGCATTCCCATGTATTTTCCTCAGGAAATGCATTTTCTAGTTTTAATTAGTGGGAATGCTTTATTAAGCATTCCCAGTATTGTTATTCTTTTTTTATTATTCTTCTTATGTCTTAATTTTATTCCGTACGTTTTTTGGCTCTGCGTAACTTCGCCATACTTTCAGCGATTGAGACCATTCAACTTTTAAAATGTTCATCTCATTTAGCTAACGATGGGACTTCTTCAAGTTTTTTTGTGCTATTTATACTTTTTAAAATAGTAAGCTTTTAGTCGCTTTTTTTTAACATTGAAGTCAATGAGAACATGCTTTTTCCTGCTTCAAATCTCATGCCGTACAAAATGTATCTCCTCCTTCATACTTTCACTGACAGACACCAAACAAACTTTACCACGGTCACAAAATATTCAGCTATCCGGCTATGACTTTTCAGATTGAAATCTTTTATAGTTTTTGTGAAAAAGCAATTTACGTTTAGTGATTTTTTCAGAAAATTTTATCGATTTTACATTCTTTCTATGGAGACCTGTTAGAGTGAGTCATGTGACCTTTAGAGTGTGAGTTTTGAAAAAACTCGGATTATCTATAAAAAAGGGGGAACAAATTGCTCTCACGCCCACAAGATCTACTTGTCATACACAATTTATATATCAAATGGAAGGTATTTTTGTCTGCTTTCAGGCAATGTGATCAGTTTTGTGATGCGCATTTTACTTTTCGTTGCTGGAGCTTCTAAAGGACAAGAGTTCCAAAATTTTCCCCATAGGCCTTCATTATAACGCGTTTTTAAAATTTGTTAGTAAGACACACAAAGATACTCTTTTCTAAATCGCGGACATGGCCACATTTTTAAGTTTATCAACATAAATTTCATATCGATGCGTTCACAAGGGTCTTGTCTTTTATACGGTGAAGTCGCTGTATCGATCGCATGTACGGTTGTGGATTTATTAAGGTTTGTTTGAAGGGTTATTTCACTTATTTTGTGTGTAGATAAAAAGCGTTTGTAATGGTAATTCTTTCCCTAAATAGCTTCCTTTACCTCAGTGCAATTATCCCCCTCACTCACCCGGGGGAGGGGAGAAAACCTCTTGAGGGGGAGGGGCGACCAGGACACTCTCTACTTTGCAGATAGAGAAAGGAGCTGTGTGTTAGTGGGCATCCTGCTCACTTCCTCCCCCATCAAGAGGCTTTCTCCACACCAGGGAAAAAGCCTCGCATTACTGTGTGGAGTTACAGACAGAAGAACAGGAAGTGAGTATTTCTCAGAAGAAATAAGGACATTTAAAAGCAAAATCAAAGGATGAGGTAAGTAAAGGAGGACTGCACTAAGGTAAAGGAAGCTATTTAGGGAAAATTATTTTACATTTACACCACCATTAATGATCAAAGAGAGGCTTTAGAAGTACTGAAGGAACACTGCTTGTATGTCCTAAAGATAGTATAGTGGTTATGGTGAATGGCATTTGTGCGGGCTTAGCAATTCAGCTATTCAGCATTCCCACGTATTTTCCTCAGGAAATGTATTTTCTAGTTTTAATTTTATCCTTTATTCCGTACGTTTTTTGGCTCTGCGTAACTTCGCCATACTTTCAGCGATTGAGACCATTCAACTTTTAAAATGTTCATCTCATTCAGCTAACGATGGGACTTCTTCAAGTTTTTATGTAGTATTTATACTTTTTAAAATATTAAGCTTTTAGTCGCTTTTTTTTAACATTGAAGTCAATGAGAACATGCTTTCCACCGCTTAAAATCTCATGCCGTACAAAATGTATCTCCTCCTTCATACTTTCACTGACAGACACCAAACAAACTTTACCACGGTCACAAAATATTCAGCTATCCGGCTATGACTTTTCAGATTGAAATCTTTTATAGTTTTTGTGAAAAAGCAATTTACGTTTAGTGATTTTTTCAGAAAATTTTATCGATTTAACAGTCTTCTTATGGACATGGCTCAGAGTGAGTCATGTGACCTTTAGAGTGTGAGTTTTGAAAAAACTCGGATTATCTATAAAAAAGGGGGAACAAATTGCTCTCATCACGCCCACAAGATCTACTTGTCATACACAATTTATATATCAAATGGAAGGTATTTTTGTCTGCTTTCAGGCAATGTGATCAGTTTTGTGATGCGCATTTTACTTTTCGTTGCTGGAGCTTCTAAAGGACAAGAGTTCCAAAAAAAATCCCATTGGCCTTCATTATAACGCGCTTTTAAAATTTGTTAGTAAGACGCACAAAGATACTCTTTTCTAAATCGCTGACATGGCCACATTTTGAAGTTTATCAACATAAATTTCATATCGATGCGTTCACAAGGGTCTTGTCTTTTAAACGGTGAAGTCGCTGTATCGATCGCATGTACGGTTGAGGATTTATTAAGGTTTGTTTGAAGGGTTATTTCACTTATTTTGTGTGTAGATAAAAAGCGTTTGTAATGGTAATTCTTTCCCTAAATAGCTTCCTTTACCTCAGTGCAATTATCCCCCTCACTCACCAGGGGGAGGGGAGAAAACCTCTTGAGGGGGGAGGGGCGACCAGGAAGTCAGGACGCTCTGTACTTTGCAGATAGAGAAAGGAGCTGTGTGTTAGTGGGCGTCCTGCTCACCCCCTCCCCCCTCAAGAGGCTTTCTCCACACCAGGGAAAAAGCCTTGCACTACTGTGTGGAGTTACAGACAGAAGAACAGGAAGTGAGGATTTCTCAGAAGAAATAAGGACATTTAAAATCAAAATCAAAGGATGAGGTAAGTAAAGGAGGACTGCACTAAGGTAAAGGAAGTTATTTAGGGAAAATGATTTTACCTTTACAACACCTTTAATGATCAAAGAGAGGCTTTATAAGTACTGAAGGAACACTGCTTGTATGTTCTAAAGATAGTATAGCGGTTATGGCGAATGGCATTTGTGCGGGCTTAGCAATTCAGCTATTCAGCATTCCCACGTATTTTCCTCAGGAAATGCATTTTCTAGTTCTTATTCATTTAAATTTTCTTATTCCGTACGTTTTTTTGGCTCTGCGTAACTTCGCCATACTTTCAGCGATTGAGGCCATTCAACTTTTAAAATGTTCATCTCATTCAGCTAACGATGGGACATCTTCAAGTTTTTTTGGACTATTTATAATTTTTAAAATATTAAGCTTTTAGTCGCTTTTTTTAACATTGAAGTCAATGAGAACATGCTTTTTCCTGCTTAAAATCTCATGCGCTACAAAATGTATCTCCTCCTTCATACTTTCACTGACAGACACCAAACAAACTTTACCACGGTCACATAATATTCAGCTATCCGGCTATGACTTTTCAGATTGAAATCTTTTATAGTTTTTGTGAAAAAGCAATTTACGTTTAGTGATTTTTTTCAGAAAATTTTATCGATTACACTGCGTGTCTATGGAGAGCTGCTAGAGTGAGTCATGTGACGTTTGGAGTGTGAGTTTTGAAAAAACTTGGATTATCTATAAAAAAGGGGAACAAATTGCTCTCACGCCCACAAGATCTACTTGTCATACACAATTTATATATCAAATTGTAGGTATTTTTGTCTGCTTTCAGGCAATGTGATCAGTTTTGTGATGCACATTTTACTTTTCGTTGCTGGAGCTTCTAAAGGACAAGAGTTCCAAGATTTCTCCCATAGGCCTTCATTCGATCGCATGTACGGTTGTGGATTTATTAAAGTTTGTTTGAAGGGTTCGGTAACTAATTTGGTCTGTGAATTAAACGCATTTGTAATGGTAATTCTCTCTCAGTGCAATATTCCCCCTCACATACCTGCTGTGGAGAAAACCTCTTGAGGGGGGAGGGGTGACCAGGACATTCTCTACTTTGCAGAGAAGAGAAAGGAGCTGTGTGTTAGTGGGCATCCTGCTCACTCCCTCCCCCTCAAGAGGCTTTCTCCACACCGGTGAAAAAGCTTTGCATTACTGTGTGGAGTTACAGACAGAAGAACAGGAAGTGAGGGTTTCTCAGAAGAAATAAGGACATTTAAAAGCAAAATCAAAGGATGAGGTAAGTATAGGAGGACTGCACTAAGGTAAAGGAAGCTATTTAGGGAAAATGATTTTACCTTTACAACACCTTTAATGATCAAAGAGAGGCTTTATAAGTACTGAAGGAACACTGCTTGTATGTCCTAATGATAGTATAGTGGCTATGGTGAATGGCATTTGTGCGGGCTTAGCAATTCAGCTATTCAGCATTTCCACGCATTTTCCTCAGGAAATGCATTTTCTAGTTCTAATATAAGGCTTTTTTTTAAATCTGTGTTTACATTCTGCTATATTGACGTTGCACACTAATAATGCACGCATTGTAAACACAGATATTTAGAAATGTTATGTTGTTTTTCTATTTTTTTAGCATATCCATTTTGGGATAATTAATCTTATCTTAATGTGTGTGGTCACGTTAAAGGATCGGACACATGTAGATAGGCAACATTTGGATATATTTTTTAATACATATCTCTCTCTTTTTTTTATTTCATTTCTCAAGTGAGGCAAACGAGGAAGGTGTTCGGTGGATTGAACAGAGAAATGCCATCTCTGTCTGCTAAACAGACACACACCTTGAAGTCTCTACAATTCAGTCCCATATAGAGTGTTATTGTTGCATATACAAAACATCTCACTCCTTAGATTTTGAATAAATTAGGATTTTAATCTACATTTAAATATAATATGGGCAACGATCCCTATCTAAAGATGGCGGATCCGCATCCTTGATCCCCAGGTGTCAGAGCCGGGCGGTCCTGTAACGTTGTAATTGAATAAGAAGTGGCGAGTCAGCACGCCGCTCGTGCCCCTGGAAGAAGTCAATCTTGTGACGAAGTGGCGTAGGGAGGAGCGGCATGCTGACGTCGCCACGGTATACCTACCGACCATCCGGAAGGATGGGCGGAAAGTGAGAGCCGGCCGGCTACACTAAACAATACACGCTTTATTATTCTACAGTTATGTGAGTGCATCTTTATTTTAATAAATTGCTTTTTATCATACGGTACTACTCTATGTTGGCATCCTTGTTTTTCCTTTTGGGCTGAATCTGTGCGGGGTCACCTGCTTGAGACCCATCTGTGAACCTAAAGGTGGAGGAGTACACACAGGAATTCCTAGGGAACTGCAGGGCTAATGAGCCACACACGCTTGTGATCTCAATCATTAGAGATCTGTGTCAGTCGGTAAGCAGATACGATTTAAGAGGTGGAGGTTTCTTCTATTCTGCTAACAGACACGGTTTCCTAGACTATTCTTGGCACCTATTTGATATATCTGAGATTCACATGGGAATTCAACACCTTATGAGCTTTTGAATATCACAATAACTACTATTAGACTTTGGTGGTCTGCATAGATGTTATTATTGTGTGCACATGTTTTTATATGTTTCATGCTTATTTATTGATTAATTCTTGGTATCACATGGGCTATATTAATTTTTGATTAACCAACTGAACAAGGTGCTACATATTATATGTGCATATGGTATTATTGATCACGTACATTTTTATCGATCAATTCACGCAGCGTAGCTTATTTTTAGTTATTTTGATTGTATGTTTTATCTGACATTCTTTGCTGCAGCAGCAATTTTCACCATTATTTTTCACCATTCACTTTAATTTTGATCAATTATCATTATTAATTTACCAAGACCTCCAAGAGTACCGGAAATTGGAGATTCGGGCAGAAGAATGTGCATAGTGTCGTATTTGCAAGTACCCATAAAACACCTGGCAAGGCAGATCAAATTTTTTTGGAGTGCAGAGAATGAGAGCATCTTGCGTGATATAGGGTCCACCAAGTGGCCAAAGTGGAATAGTTTCTGTGTTGCCCATGGTAAAGACATCTGATGAGTGAGACCGGCAGGCATTCTGGGGTTATAAAGGAAGGAGGTCAAAAGAGACCTTTCTGAGCCCAGGCTATGTGCTCGAGACAATCTATGCCAAAGCGACTGAAGATGGAGCATAGGGCCCAAATGCCAGCTCAAGTCCACCTGCGCATTCGCATTCCAGAGCAAGCTGTTTGGATGTGTGGGTGCAAGCCATATTTTTTCGATTTCTGTCCACTTATTCTCTCTTGATTGTCGCCGTCAGTTCCTCCATTGTAATAGGGGAATTGAGGGAAAGGAGGTCCGATGCATGAAGTCTGGGAATTCTACTGTGTTCCAGATACTGGTGCAAGCAGTCAGTCAGGTCAGGGGAGGAGGGGGGGCAAGCGGGATCTCAGGGTCGCTGTAGAGGGCCATGTAGAATTCCTCAAAGGCATGGGCTACAGTGGGGATCGAACGTTTTGGCACCCCAGGTAAAAATTTGTATTAATGTGCATAACGAAGCCAAGGAAAGATGGAAAAATCTCAAAAAGGCATCATATTACAGATTAGACATTCTTATAATATGTGAAGAAAATTTTATTTCCATCATTTACACTTTCAAAATTACAGAAAACAAAAAAATGGCATCTGCAAAAGGTTGGGAACCCTGCAGAATTTATAGCATGCACTGCCCGCTTTGCAAAGCTGAGACCTGCCAGTGTCATGGATTGTTCTCAATCATCGTCTGGGAAGACCACGTGATGTCAATCGCAAAGGTTTTAAACACTTAAGACCCGGACCTTTAGTCAGCTAAAGGGCCAGGCCAGGTTTTTCGATTCGGCACTGCGTCGCTTTAACAGACAATTACGTGGTCGTGCGACGTGGCTTCTAAACAAAATTGGCATCCTTTTTTTCCCACAAATAGAGCTTTCTTTTGGTGGTATTTGATCACCTCTGCGTTTTTAATTTTTTTTCCGTTATAAACAAAAATAGATTGACAATTTTGAAAAAAATGCAATATTTTTTACTTTTTGCTATAATAAATATCCCCCAAAAATATATAATTTTTTTTTTTTCCTCAGTTTAGGCTGATACGTATTCTTCTACCTATTTTTGTAAAAAAAAAACGCAATAAGCGTTTATCGGTTGGTTTGCGCAAAATCTATAGCGTTTACAAAATAGGGGATAGTTTTATTGCATTTTTATTTGCATTATGGCGGACACTTCGGGACAATTGTAATTTTCAGAGAAAAAAATGCATTTAAATTGCATTGTTTATTGTGAAAATGACATTTGCAATTTGTGAGTTAACCACAAGGGGGCGCTGAAGGGATTTTGTGTTCCCTCATATGTGTTTACAACTGTAGGGGGGTGTGGCTGTAGGTGTGACGTCATCGATTGTGTCTCCCTATAAAAGGGATCACGCAATCGACGACGCCGCCACAGTGAAGAATGGGGAAGCCGTGTTTACACACGGCTCTCCCTGCTCTTCAGCTCCGGGGACCGATCGCCAATGGTTCCGCGAGTCCCACGGTCCCGGAGCTTCGGACCGGGTCGCCGCGCGCGCATGCAACCCATGGCTGGGTTACTAGTACAGGACGTACCATTCTGCCGACGTATATGTGCAGGAGGCGGTCCTTAAGTGGTTAAATGCCCAAACTCATCTGACCTTGCCCCAACAATCAGCACCATAGGTTCTTCTAAACAGTTGTCTAGAAAAATGAAACTGAAAATAGCAAAGCGTTTTCAGATGTCAATATCCTCTGTTCGGAATGTATTTAAGAAATGGCAGTCATCAGGAACAATGGAAGTTAAAGCAAGATCTGGAAGACCAATAAAAATATCAGCCAGAACAGCTCTCAGGATTGTGAGAAAAGGAATTCAAAACCCACGTTTGACTGCACGATCCCTCTGGCAGACACTGGAGTTGTGGTACACTATTCCACTATAAAGAAATACTTGTACAAATATGGTCTTCATGGAAGAGTCACCAGAAGAAAACCTCTTCTATGTCCTCACCACAAAAATTAGCATTTGAACTTTGCAAATGAACATATAGTATATAGAAAAAGGAAAATTGCGCTAACGCAAAATATATCATGGAAAATTAAATTCCAGAAGGCAGCAATCATGTGAAATTAACACAAATATGTAAGAAAAGAAAAAACTGTGCCAACTTAAATGAAAAACAATCAAGTCCTTTGTGAATAAAGAATATGAAATAAATGAAATGTCCAATAAATATGTAGATAGGACAAACAGCACCCAGATGCTCTGGAAATCTTGTGAACCACCACCACATGGACTGAGGCTTACCAAAAGGTAGCTTTGTACCAGCAATGAACAGGATCCACAGCGGGATATCACAGGGGGATTCACAGCACAGATCACAGACAGGCATCAACCCGAAGCGAAATCAACAGTGGGATGGATCCAGGAACCACAATCATGGAAGTATTCCTCAATAGCCGTATCATGCAGCCCATCCGCATAGCATATACAATAAAGGAAACCGCAACATAGTGTAGTACCATACAGATAGTTTAATAAAAAAGTTAAAACCTACTTACACACAGAAGTGCAAATCAGGTGATAAAACAAATGCCAGCCGGCATAAACAGGAGCCCTTCCTCCTAGCGTAGAACGCGGTGACGTCACTGCACGCCGTAGTCTCAGACGCGTTTTGTCATAGATTGACATTCTCAATGGGGATGGGCTCTGCAGTGATCCACTGCTATATATATATCCAAGCCTCGCTCTGGTTACCAGGAACCAGAAATATAAAAAAAACTCAATTTTGATTAGCCCAATTAATTACGGGTGCTTATACACATTTTTGGCCATCTCATATTGAGAAATAATCTTAATTTATGAGACACTATTTTTCTTTATTATTGAATACACTTTTTATGCTTGTTATAATAAAGTAATCATATTTATTTTCGCTGACCCCTGTTTAAAACATGATGGTTGGTCTATAGGCTTTATAGACCAACCATCATGTTTTAAACAGGGGTTAGCGAAAATAAAGATATGATTACTTTATTATAACAAGCATAAAGCTGCTCTTCCCTCAGAAGACGGGGTATCCTCGGTTAGGGGGGGATTGTCTGGTTCAGGGGTCAGGTCATCACGTAGGTCAATCTGCAGGCCCTTTCTCAGTGCGAAGTTGTGCAGCAGACAACAGGCACCGATGATATGGCACACGAAGTTTGGGGAATACAAGAGGGTACCCCCAGACTTATCCAGGCATCGGAAACGTGACTTCAGGAGGCCAAAGGTGTGCTCCACCACTGCACGTGTTTGGGCGTGGGCTTGATTGTATCTTTCCTCTCCTGGGGTTTGGGGGTTCCGGATAGGAGTCATGAGATGGGGTCCCAGTGGATATGCAGAGTCACCTGTAAGGGAAAAGACAGGAGGATGTTAGTCATGCTTGTGCCCCTTGTGATGTGTGCATCATGGGGGGGTACAGTCATGCCTGCCACCCATGTCACTCACCAACCAGCCAGGTGTCCCCATACATGTTTTGATCGAATTCCATTCGGATGCGGCTCTGATTGTATATGTAGCTGTCATGGCTGGACCCTGCGTGTTTGGCACGGACGTGCCATATGAGGCCTTGGGCATCGACTATCACCTGTACGTTGATGGAATGCCAATGCTTCCGATTGCAGTACATGTGCTCTGTCTCCTGGGGGGGCTGGAGTGCCACATGTGTGCAATCAATGGCCCCCACGGTGCAATTCTGTAGAAATCTGTCATTGTCTTCAGCCGCAGCTCCTCAGTGGTGGGTTTGAGGATTTGGTTGGCCATGCGTCTGAGGATTGCAGGGACAACCTGGTGCACACATCTGCTCACGGAGGATTGTGCCATCCCAGCCACCACTCCACTTGTTCTTTGAAAAGAGCCACTGGCAAGGAAATGGAGTGTTGCCATGACCTTGACCAGTGGCTGCACTGCATGTGAGCGGTGTGTTGGGCTGGTGATGTCCTCCTGCAAGGTTGTGGTTAATTCCAGGATGGCAGCAGGGGTGAATCTGAAGATGCGATACACCTCAGAATCACTCATGCCAAAGAAGTCTATGCGTGTGCGGTATTTCCTCTCTCGTGCCATCCTCCGTGCCCTCCTCCTTCTTTGCTCATCTAAAGTCAGTAGTATAGCTATGCGCGACGATTAGTGATGAGCGGAATACGCCATATTCGATTTCGCGATATTTCACGAATATATAGAAGAATATTCGCGAAATATTCGTTAATATCGAATATTCGAGATATCTTATAAAAAAAAAAATTTGCGAAATTTCCCTAATGCGAATGGGAAATTGATGTGCGAAATTCTCGTCAACACGCGAAAGCGGAGATCGTTTCCTGGATTACTAAACTAATATGCACTAAACACTAACTCTACTTACACAACCTTATATGACTAAACTAAAGCTATTTTAGTTTTTTTTTATATACACAAAACACAGAAGGGCAGAGAAAGTATTCGCGAATATTCGTAATACGAATATTCGCATTGCGAATATTCGGCAACATAAAAGGATCGCCTCAGCTACTCGGCCCAGGGTCTTTAATCATACCAGCAATGCTTTTAGACGTCGATGGAGATCACTAGGATGTGATCTGTTTTAAAAATAAATTTGAAAAAATACGAATATTCGCAATAGCGAATATTCACTGCAATATTCGATTTATTCGCGAATGCTCCAATATGCAATATTCGTAACGAATATTCGCAATGCGAATATTCGTGAGCAACACTAGCGACGATGCCCCTGGCATGTTGGCATACAGATTGTTGTGCAACACGTGTGACTGCTGAGCTCCTCACTAACGGTGTTGCTTTATCTGACATGTAGACGATTTTTCTCTTTTTAGACCGGCTTTTATATGGTCTAATTTTAGACCGAACATTTTGCTGTTGCGCACACTGCATAGCCTGCACTGCCCCAACGTTCTTTTGTGGATCCCCGTAAGTCCCTCATTAGCATATTTGACTAGCAAATCAATGGTCTGTCTAGTGCAGTTTTGCGCGGACGGATGCGCCTGTCTAACGAAATTACGCTGGACAAAAAAGTCGATTTCTTGCGTATCTCGTTTTGGGGATGCCATGCATCGAAACGCACGCGCACAATTAGACTTACGCCGCGCATCTCCTGTTACGCAGGCGTAATCGCTCTGTGAATCTGGCCCAGTGTGTTGGATGGATCTTTGTTGTGTTTCAGGAGGTAGTGTTTGGAAACTGAATGATTTTTGAAACCCATGATAATATTGGTAATATGTTCATTCAGACGGACCTGTACCGGTCATTTGGTCCGGCCCACATACTGTAGGCCACATGGGCACTGTAATAAGTACACAAAACCAGTGGTCTTACAGGTAATGAAGGGTTTTATACAGTGTTCTTTCCTTGTAACAGTAGATACGACTGTAGTGGTTCTTCTATTTCTACATGAGTTATTAGAATAAACCCTACAACGTCTGCACTGGTAGAACGCAGTTAATTGACCAAAGAAGCTGCTATTGACACTACAGGGGGGGTTCAGAACGTTGGGTGATATATAATTCCATAAGGACGGTGCGCCGTTAAAGATGACTCTTGGTCTCTCAGGTAGTAGTTCTTTTAATACAGGGTAATTTTTTGCCAAATGCCAATTTTTGTTGATCAACTGCTTGACACCTCCATGTTGGATTGAATACGAGGTAACAAAGGGGACACCGACTGGGAATTGGTCACGTTCACAAGGGGCTCATTCTTTCAGAAGGTCGGCCTTTGGAATGGAACTGACGATTTTCAGAGTCTCATCTAGAGACTCTCTGTTATAACCCTTCTTTAAGAACCTATCCGTCAGGACTTTAGCTTGTTCAGAAAATTCTATAGAGTCAGAGCAATTCCTGCGGAGCCTGAGATATTGGCTCTTAGGGACTGCCTTGAGCCACTGATTATGATAGCAACTCTTCAATGGAATAAAAGAGTTGTGATCAGTTACCTTAAAAAAGGTGTAAGTATTGAACTCATTACGCCTGATCCGTACGTTAAGATCTAAATAATGAATCACTGATTTGGCTGGCCTCAAATTTAAATTTTATCCCTCTTTGGTTGAGGTTTAGTTTTGACATGAACACCTCCAAACTACCAAGTGGGCCATCCCATAGGAGGAGGATGTCATCAATATACCTAGCCCAAAGGGTTAGCTCAGGTATATCGGCAGTATGGATGACATCCTCCTCCCATTTGGCCATAAAGAGATTTGCCAAACTAGGGGCGTACTTGGCCCCCATGGCTACTCTGGTTTCTTGCTTATAGAACTCCCCATCAAATCAGAAATAATTTGAGGGAGTGGCAAATTTCAAAAGAGACATAATAAAATCAATTTGACCCTTGGGAAGGCCAGAATCGCGTGCCAGATAAAAATGAACAGCCTCAAATCCAAGTTTGTGTGGGATAATAGTATAGAGTGACGTGACATCTATAGTGGCCATCCACATTCCACTACTAGGGGAGAGACTGGACAACAAGTTCATAATGTGTCTAGAATCCTTCACATAGGATGGAATCTTTTTAACCAGCGGTTGTAAGAAAAAATCCACATATCTACCCACCCGGGACATCACTAAGTCAATCCCACTTACAATGGGGCGTCCCGGGGGGCAGACAGGATCCTTATAAAGCTTGGGCAGGTAATATATAGTAGGTGTACGAGGGGCTAAGGGGATCAAATATAGCCTCTCCTTAGGGGTAAGAATCACTTCATAGAACCCTTTAGACACCACAGCTTCAAGTTACCTTTTATATTTATTTTTAGGATCTGAAGGTAACACTGTGTAAGTGTTAGAATCACCAACATTGTTGTACATTTCTTTAAGATAGTCTGATCTATCTAACACCACAATGCCCCCCCCCCTCTTATCTGCTGGTCTCACCACCAGCTCTTTGTCATTACAAAGTTGATCCAATCCCTCCTGCATAGTTTTATTCAAACAAGCTTTTTTAGTCTCCATTTGATCTAAATCTCTTAGCAGAACACCGCAAAATACTTTAAGAGAAGGTGCCAGATTGCCTGGAGGGTTGAAAAGGGATGCATTGGACAACCCAATGTAGTGTAGTTTCCAGGGTTGTAGTTTCCAGGGTTGGCCTGATTGGAAAAAGTATTTGTGGCCATATACCTTTTAATGTTTAGTTTTCTGACAAACTTGTGGATATCCATATAGGTGTGGAATTTATCTAAACCCTTTGGTGGGGCAAATTTAAGTCCCTGGTCTAAAATAAGTTGTTCAGATTCAGTTAAGACTTTGGAACTTAAGTTGAAAATGCCCTGTCCTGATTTCACATTTTTGGCCATTTTGGTAATTCTAATCTGCCTCCCCCTCTGGTTCCTCTCCTTTTTCGCCCTGTCTTTTTTTGCCTTGGGTAGGCTTGTGAAAACCCCAACTAGCTTGGTCACTATAGATGTCACGTCACTCTATACTATTATCCCACACGAACTTGGATTTGAGGCTGTTCATTTTTATCTGGCATGCGATTCTGGCCTTCCCAAGGGTCAAATTGATTTAATTATGTCTCTTTTGAAATTTGCCACTTCCCTTAACTTATTTCTGGTTTGATGGGAAGTTCTATAAGCAAGAAACCACCGTAGCCATGGGAACCAAGTACGGCTCTAGTTTGGCTAATCTCTTTATGGCCAAATGGGAGGAGGATGTCATCCATACTGCCAATATACCTGAGCTAACCCTTTGGGCTAAGTATATTGATGACATCCTCCTCCTTTGGGATGGCCCACTTGGTAGTCTGGAGGTGTTCATGTCAAAACTAAACCTCAACCAAAGAGGGATAAAATTAAAATTTGAGGCCAGCCAATCCGTGATTCATTATTTAGATCTTAATGTACGGATCAGGGGTAATGAGTTCAATACTTACACCTTTTTTAAGGTAACTGATCGCAACTCTTTTATTCCATTGAAGAGTTGCCATCATAGTCGGTGGCTCAAGGCAGTCCCTAAGAGCCAATATCTCAGGCTCCGCAGGAATTGCTCTGACTCTATAGAATTTTTTGAACAAGCTAAAGTCCTGAGGGATAGGTTCTTAGAGAAGTGTTATAACAGAGAGTCTCTAGACGAGACTCTGAAAATCGTCAGTTCCATGCCAAGGGCCGACCTTCTAAAAGAACGAGCCCCTTGTGAACGTGACCAATTCCCAGTCGGTGTCCCCTTTGTCACCTTGTACTCAATCCAACATGGAGGTGTCAAGCAGTTGATCAACAAACATTGGCATTTGGCAAACAATGACCCTGTATTGAAAGAACTACTACCTGAGAGACCAAGAGTCATCTTTAAAGGCGCACCGTCCTTACGGAATTATATAGCACCCAACGTTCTGAACCCCCCCCCTGTCGTGTCAATAGCAGCTTCTTTGGTCAATTAACTGCATTCTACCAGTGCAGACGCTGTAGGGTTTGTTATAATAATTCATGTAGAAATAGAAGAACCACTACAGTCGTATCTACTGTTACAAGGAAAGAACACTGTATAAAACCCTTCATTACCTGTAAGACCACCGGTGTTGTGTACTTACTACAGTGCCCATTCGGCCTACAGTATGTGGGCCGGACAAAACGACCGGTACAGGTCCGTCTGAATGAACATATTACCAATATTATCATGGGTTTCAAAAATCCATCCAACACACTGTTTTTAGGCATCGACAAGTTCAAGCCAAATTGGAGGGGTAGCTCTCTAGTGAGAGAAATTTCCAAGCTACAAATGTTTTAGATTCACCGCCTAAAATGCTACACGCCTTATGGTTTAAACATTGACACCGATGTCAATGCCTTCATAAATAATGCCTGATGTTTAGTATATTTTTATTAAAATGTTTAATATATGGTTAATGTGTAAAAGCCTCGGTCTGATACACCAGGATGGAATTTTTCATCATTAGCCCTTTAGTTATCATCTACTTAAGAATTGTTTGCCTTTTTAGGCTGGGTTTTATTCTATTCTTACACTTTTTGAATAGGTATCCAATTTTATTTTTATTTTTATTAATACAATATTTACATTTTATTGGTATTAATTTCCATATAAACACATTTGTGGACATTTTGGGTATTCCTGCCCTCTAATTATATTATTTATTACCTAACACTGGCTAGTTGACCACTGGCTAATAACACTTTTTCTCACTTTAGTTTATGCTGCAGTTTCCTTATTCCCCACTAGGGGGTACACACATTAGCCCGATTAATTACGGGTGCTTATACACATTTTTGGCCATCTCATATTGAGAAATAATCTTATTTATGAGACACTATTTTTCTTTATTATTGAATACACTTTTTATGTTTGTTATAATAAAGTAATCATATCTTTATTTTCGCTGACCCCTGTTTAAAACACGATGGTTGGTCTATAGGCTTCCCATAAAACACGATGGTTGGTCTATAGGCTTCCCATACTCAAAATGGAGTTTTTTATATTTCCGGTTCCTGGTAATCAGAGCGAGGCTTGGATATATATATAGCGGTGAATCCCCATTGAGAACGTCAATCTATGACGAAACGCGCCTGGGACTATGGCTTGCAGCGACGTCATCGCGTTCTACGCTAGGAGGAAGGGCTCCTGTTTATGCCAGCCAACATTTGTTTTATCGCCTGATTTGCACTTCTGTGTGTAAGTAGGTTTTAACTTTTTTATTAAACTATCTGTTTGGTACTACACTATGTTGCGGTTTCCTTTATTGCATATGCTATGCGGATGGGCTGCATGATAGGGCTATTGAGGAATACTTCCATGATTGTGGTTCCTGGATCCATCCCACTGTTGATTTCGCTTCGGGTTAATGCCTGTCTGCGATCTGTGCTGTGAATATATACCCCTGTGATATCCCGCTGTGGATCTCATTCATTGCTGGTACAAAGCTACCTTTTGGTAAGCCTCAGTCCATGTGGTGGTGGTTCACAAGATTTCCAGAGCACATGGGTGCTCTTTGTCCTATCTACATATTTATTGGACATTTCATTTATTTCATATTCTGTAATTACAAAGGACTTGATTGTTTTTCATTGAAGTTTTTTATTTTCTTAAATGAACATATAGACAAGCCTGATGCATTTTGAAAACAAGTTATGTGGACCGATGAGGTTAAAATATTACTTTTTGTCGGGAATGAGCAAAGGTACGTTTGGAGAAGAAAGGGCACAGAATTTAATGAAAAGAACCTCTGTCCAACTGTTAAGCATGGGGGTGGATCAATCATGCTTTGGGGTTGCATTGCCGCCAGTGGCACAGGGAACATTTCACGAGTAGAAGGAAAAATGGATTTAATAAAATGTTAGCAAATTTTGGATGGTAACTTGATGCCATCTGTGAAAAAGCTGAAGTTAAAGAGAGGATGGCTTCTACAAATGGATAATGATCCTAAACACACCTCAAAATCCACGGGGATTACATCAAGAGGCGTAAACTGAGGGAGCTGTGGTGGCTCAACGTGATTGGCACTGCGCTGACAAGCCATTCACCTCTGCAGCCAAGGGTTCGGATCCCGGTCTCGGCTACATGTGAATTGAGTTTGGTGGTCTCAGCCCAGCTCCCGGTGGGTGTGCTATGCAAGGTACGCCTGTGCTTAGTACGCCCACCCCCCCCCCCCCCACAAAAACCACCACACTTGCACGCACACGAAATTGGTTTAAAAAAACACACGCACTTTGGCCATGCGGTCTCCTTAAATAAAGAGAGGCGAAGGACCTACGAGGCTGGCTGGGTGGGCTAGGCCCCCTCACTCCCCCATAGGGGGAGTCCCTCTGCCCCATTGGGGTCCCGTTGGGCCCCAGTTGGGCTCCCAAGAGGAGCAGGTAGGGTGGGGTGAGTGGGAGGTCCCCCCTCACACCCGCCATTGCCACCAGGGGCATGGAGAAGGATGGCGATTGCCTCCGGGGGGAGGGTCTGCCTACTCCCAACTCCTGCAGTTCGGCTCCTCTCTCTCGAGTTCACGCACAAAAATACACTTTAAAAAAAAAAAAAAGAGGCGTAAACTGAAGGTTTTGCCATGGCCTTCACAATCTCCTGACCTCAACATAATTGAAAATCTATGGATAGACCTTAGAGCAGTGAGTGACAGAAAGCCCAGAAATCTCAAAGAACTGGAAGACTTTTGTAAGGAAGAATGGGTAAAGATACCTCAAACAAGAATGGAAAGACTCTTGGCTGGCTACAAAAAGCATTTACAAGCTGTGACGTAAATGTGCAGTAGGCGGTCCTTAAGTGGTTAAACTTTTAAAATTACAGAAAACAAAAAAATGGCGTCTGCAAAAGTTTGGGCACCTTGCAGAGTTAATATCTTGTACTGCCCCCTTTTACGTCGGCAGAATGGCACGGCTGGGCACATCAACGTATATATACGTTGATTTTAGTACCCAGCCGTGGGTCACGGGCGCGCGCCCGCGGGCGCGTGCCCGCGACCCGGTCCGAAGCTCCGGGACCGGGACCGCGGGATTCGCGGACCCGATCGCCGCTGGAGTGCGGCGATCCGTCCCTGGAGCGGAAGAACGGGGAGAGCCGTGTGTACACACGGCTTCCCCGTGCTTCTCTGTGGCCGCAGCATCGATCGCGTCATCCCTGTAATAGGGGGACGCGATCGATGACGTCACACCTACAGCCACACCCCCCTACAGTTGTAAACAAACACACATAGGCACACATCCCCTACAGCGCCACCTGTGGTTAACTCCCAAACTGCAGCTGTCATTTCCACAGTAAACAATGCAATTTAAATGCATTTTTTGCTGTGAAAATGACAATTGTCCCAAAAATGTGTCAAAATTGTCCGAAGTGTCCGCCATATTGTCGCAGTCACGAAAAAAATCGATGATCGCCGCTATTAGTAGTAAAAAAAAAATAATTAATAAAAATGCAATAAAACTATCCCTTATTTTGTAAACGCTATAAATTTTGCAAAAACCGACCGATAAACGCTTATTGCGATTTTTTTTACCAAAAATACGTAGAAGAATACGTATCGGCCTAAACTGAGGAAAAAAAATGTTTTTTTATATATTTTTGGGGGATATTTATTATAGCAAAAAGTAAAAAATATTGCATTTTTTTTTAAATTGTCGCTCTATTTTTGTTAATAGCGCAAAAAATAAAAACCGCAGAGGTGATCAAATACCACCAAAAGAAAGCTCTATTTGTGGGAAAAAAAGGACGCCAATTTTGTTTGGGAGCCACGTGGCACGACCGCGCAATTGTCAGTTAAAACGAAGCAGTGCCGAATCGCAAAAAGGGGCAAGGTCCTTTACCTACATTTTGGTCTGGGTCTTAAGTGGTTAAATGATGGAAATAAAATCTAACTTTTTTTGACATTATAAGAATGTCTAATCTGTAATTTAATGCCTTTTGGAGACCTTTTGGAGATTTTTCCATCTTTCCTGGGCTTCGTATGCACATTAATACAAATTTTTACCTGGGGTGCCCAAACTTTCGATCCCCACTGTATGTCTTGAGGGTGGGAATGAAGACAGCCCTCCCTGTCTTTAATTTGGTGAGGAGTAGTCGTGTGGGAACATTCCGACAATTTGCATGCTAGCAGAGAGTGAGCAGAGGATCGCCTTCTCCACCTGGCCCATTGCGTCATTCGCAAGCAGACAATTTGTTTTAAAAGGGACAGGGACAATGAGGTTTATAGTCGGAGCTCCAGGGCCCTAAGGTCTCACTCGGCTTGCAATTTAGAGGCTTTCACATGGCAGAAGAGATCGCCATACAACGCCCCCTAAGGACCGATTTGTGGGCCTCCCAAAGAGTGGAAGGGAGACATCGGGGGTATCGTTTCAAGGAAGTAGTGTTGCAATGTGGTTTCTAGTTCCATTTTGGAGGGGCTGTGTTGGAGAAGGAAATTATTTAGCTGCCAATGGCAAGGTTTACGATTAGGGGCGCCTATATCTAGGGTCATAATAATAGGGGCTTGATCGGACCAATAGATTAGTAGGATCTGAGCATCCCTGGTGACGTGGAGGATGGCGTTATTGATGAAAAAGTAGTCTATGGGGGAGTGCATACGATGAGGGGCGGAGTAGAACGTAAACTGCCTATCCCTGGGGTGAAGGGCTCGCCAAGCGTAAAACAGTGCATAGCGTCTAGTGACATGGCAAAACAGTTTCAAGTCCCTAGTGGGCCAGGTTTGCAGGTCTGTAGGGTTCAGTACATGGCAGTCTAGCACCACCGACTGGGACAAGTTAAAGTCCCCGCCAATAAACAAGTATTCATTAGGTGTCCGGAACAGACGTGCAAAAAATCTAGTAAGGAAGTGGATCTGGTGGGTGTTGGGAGCATAGAGGATGCACATATTGATAGCTTGCGTTTGCCAGTGACCCCGCAAAATTATAGTGTCCCCGTGAATCAATAAATTACTTGGAGCCTGTGAAGTGGTATAGGGGTTAAACGCTTGGTAGATCTGAGGGTATTGTCTTGAAACAAAAGCAAAAGAGTCTCCCTTATTAAAGTGAATTTCCTGAAGCAGGATAATATCTGCCCCAGAATGACTGAACTCCCTCAACGCAAGATGTCTCTTCCTATTTGAGTTTAAACCGTGTACATTAAGTGATAAAATCTTAGCCATGGACATGCGTATGTGCAAACAGAAAGATACTCATCTCATCCAGCTGCAGAGATATCCCAGAACCCAGAAGGGGAAGATGCCCGGTCACAGGAAAGGTCCGGATGTCCACCAATTCTTTAAGTGCACTGTGCATGGGCGCCGGACAAGTGCACTATGGGGGAGCATGATGCTTATGCAATCATGTGATTGCATTATGAGATGACCCATTTGCAAGTTTTTTTGAGTGCTTTTGGCACAAAGCAGTGTGCCGATGGCTTCCGTTTTCAGGCATTCCCCTTGCTGTGGGGTTTTTCTATTCGCAAATGGGTGATGCTTTCCCCAGGGGTCACTTCCGGTTTATCTGTGTCAGTAGGAAGTCAGAAGTGCCCCTGACCTGCGGCTCTGTGGATGGAGAAGAAAATCAAGGTACTGTGTTATCTGAAACCCCTGTCCTTCCCTTTACAGCAGCATTCTGTAATTTGGAGTCATCGGACTGAAGGTGGAGGGCACACTGCTTCAACTTTGCCCTAAAATCAAGCTTCAGTCAGAGCCATTCACCCGACAGTGTGCTGATTCAGAGACATGTGCCAGGCAGGAGAGGGGAGAGGAGGGGGGCCATGGGGGACTAGTTCCGATCTGAAACTTCTCCTATTCACTACTAAATCCCTGGGGGGAGGACAGTGATATTGCTCTCTCATCTCCCTCTCTCTCATCCATCTGTGTTTATCTCTCTCTCTCTCATCTATTTGTCTGTATCTCTCTCTCATCTATCTGTCTGTATCTCTCTCTCATCTATCTGTCTGTATCTCTCTCACACACATCTATCTGTCTATCTGTCTATCTATCTGTCTATCTATTTAACTTATCTATCTATCCTATATATCTGTCTATCTATTGTCATGTCTATATCTATCTATCTATCTATCTATCTATCTATCTATCTATCTATCTATCTATCTATCTACATATCTATCTACATATCTACATGTTTGTCTATCTCTTTATCTACATATTTATCTGTCTGTCTATCTAATCTATGTATCTAGCTACTTGTCTACCTATCTATTTGCATATCTATCTTCATGTCCATCTGTCTGTTTATTTATCTATGTGCATATCTATCTATCTTCATGTCTATCTATCTACATTTCTGTTTATCTATCTGCATGTCTATCTATCTATCTGCATATCTCATGTCTATCTATCTGCATGTTTGTCTATCTATTTATCTATCTTTATGCACCCGTCTACCTAGCTTCAAGTCTATTTATCTATCTGAATATCTATCTATCTGTCTGTCTGTAGGCCCTATTGCGGGTAAGTGACAGGGGGGGTTGGTTGGAAAATGGAGCACCAGCCGCCACTGAGCAGAGGCTGAGCCAGGGGGTAGAGGAGAGAAAGAGGAAAGCAGGAGCAAAGAAAAAAAAATAGAAACATTAAGATTAGATATATAGCAGTCAAAAATAAACAGTGCAGTGGAGCCCTGAGTGTGCCGCGCCACCCGGGGCTCAGAAAGTTCCAATAAGTCCTCCTGACCAAGGCCCGAAAGCGGAACCGTAGCGATAACCACAATCAGCAACAAGGAAGCAAAGGAACTCTGGTAGTGTAAACCTATGGGGGGGACTAGTGATCGGACAGGTCACTACTCTCAAGTCTTCGGTTGGAAGTGCCCAATAAGTTAAACAAGTAACGGGCTCAGCTGGTCTGCGGGGGGAGTCCTGGTTCCGGGAGCGTTTGGCCGGAGGGGACCTTCTGACAAACGGTAGCCTCCAGGTCCCATTCTTGAAGGAGAGAAGAGAGAGAGAGAGATTTCATTTGAGTTAGATAGAGCAGGCAGGCGAGTCAGTTAGCTGCAGTTACAGTGTATGCAGTATATATATGCATGCCAAATATTGTGTGTGTATATATATATATTGGGATGGGAGTTGTTCGCTCATGTGCTAGATGCATTTTTTTAGTTATTCAAGCCAGTCAGGAACTATATTTAAGGGCAATTTAGCCCATTTTTATCCAAACAAAGGTTTCCCGCGCAGGGGTTCTTCTCCATCAAATGCACAGAAGAGAAAATGCTAGTCCACATGGATCTCTGTAGCAGTACTTCTGCACTTTATCCTGGTCACTCAGACCAGCGGACTCCTCAAAGTAGACAGCTTCCCTTTAGCGTCTACAGCTCTGCCTCTTGCAGTCACCAACATTCTGGCTGCCTCCTACAGCCTCTCTGACCCCTGGAGACCTCCTGTCTCTTGGTGTGGAGTCGTCTCCAACTGGGAGCCTTTAGGTCTTCCCATACATTCAATATAAGGGCTGTGGTCACCTGAGCACACACCCTGCTGGTAATCCGTACTGAACCGGGGACAGACTGGCTCCAGGGGACAGTGTCCTCAATCCGGGGACTGTCCCCTGGAGCCGGGGATGTCTGGTCAGCCTAACCTAGGTATACAAGGAATGTGCTTTCACTAGTTCAAGCAGTTCCACTAGCATATCTGTAATTTCTACTTACTCCACATCAATATGCCAACATTTTTTGGGGACCTTAACCTTATTAGAGACATGGAGGGGCTCATTCACTGCAGCTTGAGATGCTGACACATTTAAAGGGGCCTCCACCTCAGTAGCCATTACAGCCTGATGCTCCTCTGGAACACTGTCAGACGCATGTCTCCCACTCACTCCCGCAAATACTCGGTATCGGTCCCGATACCGATACTGGTATCGGGACAACCCTACAGAGTATAATAGGGTATAATGGGGAGTGTTGGGTGTGGGGTTGCCACCTCATCCCTTTAAACCCAAACACACATGAATTACACGGTTCTGAGGCTGATTAAGGTGGTAATTAAACTCACTTGGTGCCTTATCTGCATCAAATTAGACTTGGAACCTGTGTAATTAACATGTGTTCGGGTTTAAAGGGATGAGGTGGCAACCCTAGTTGGGTGGTGTCAGGGCTCTGCAGGGAGTGGATAGCTGTGCATTAGTTGTCTATAGTTGAGCAGGTGTAATGGATATGTGCAAGGTATGAGGAGTACACACAGGGTATGGTGACTAGGGATGAGCTCCGGTGTGTTCACACACCCCATGTGCAGAGCCCGCCAGGAAGTCGTTAACTGCGCAGCGCTAATCACAGGCAGGGAGACATTTTCGGATCTCTGCAGCCGAGCAGTGGGACAATATCTCCCCGCCTGTGATTAGCGCTGCGCAGTGCCGACTTCCAGGAGGGCTCTGCACGTGGAGTGTGTGAACAAACCGGAGCTCATCCTTAATGGTGACATAATGCAGTGTACATTGGCCTGAAGGGTAATAGAGAGGTGTGATGGGTGGTGACCAATGCAGGGTGGGTGTATGTGGATGAATGCAGGGTGGGTGTATGTAGGTGAATGCAGGGTGGGTGTATGTGGGTGAATGCAGGATGGCTGAATGCAGGGTGGGTGAATGCAGGATGGGGGTGTATGTGGGTGAATGCAGGATGGGTGAATGTGGGTGAATGCAGGATGGGTGAATGTGGGTGTACGCAGGGTGGGTGAGTGCAGGGTGGGCAAGTGCAGGATGGACGAATGTGGGTGTATGCAGGGTGGGTGAATGTGGATGAATGCAGGGTGGGTGAATGTTGGTGTACGCAGGGTGGGTATATGTGGGTAAATGCAGAATGGGTAAATGCAGGGTTGATGTATATGGGTGAATGCAGGGTGGGTGAATGTGGGTGTATGCAGGATGGGTGTATGAGGATGAATGCAGGATGGGGCGAGTGTGGGTGTATGCAGGGTGGGTGTGTGCAGGGTGGGTAATTGTGGATGAATGCAGGGTGGGTGAATGCAGGGTGGGTGTACGCAGGGTGGGTATATGTGGGTGAATGCAGGATGGGTGGGTGTATGTGGCTGAAAGCAGGGTGGGTGAATGCAGGATGGATGTATGTGGGTGTATGCAGGGTGAATGCAGGATGGGTGAATGCAGGGTTGGTGTATATGGGTGAATGCAGGATGGGTGTATGTGGGTGACTGTAGGGTGGGTGAATGCAGGATGGGTGTACACAGGGTGGGTGTATGCGGGGTGGGTGAATGCAGGGTGGGTGAATGCGGGATGGGTGTACGCAGGGTGGATATACTCAGGGTGGGCGAATGCAGGGTGGCTGAATGCAGGGTGGGTGAATGCAGGATGGGTGTATGTGGGTGAATGCAGGATGGGTGAATGTGGGTGTACGCAGGGTGGGTAAGTGCAGGGTGGGCAAGTGCAGGATGGGTGAATGTGGGTGTATGCAGGGTGGGTGAATGTGGATGAATGCAGGGTGGGTGAATGTTGGTGAATGCAGGGTGGGTGAATGTTGGTGTATGCAGGGTGGGTGTACGCAGGGTGGGTATATGTGGGTAAATGCAGGATTGATGTATATGCGTGAATGCAGGGTGGGTGAATGTGGGTGTATGCAGGGTGGGTGTATGAGGATGAATGCAGGATGGGCGAGTGTGGGTGTATGCAGGCAGGGTGGGTGTGTGCAGGGTGAATGAATGTGGATGAATGCAGGGTAGGTGTACGCAGGGTGGGTATATGTGGGTGAATGCAGGATGGGTGGGTGTGTGTGGCTGAAAGCAGGGTGGGTGAATGCAGGATGGATGTATGTGGGTGTATGCAGGGTGAATGCAGGATGGGTGAATGTGGGTGACTGCAGGATGGGTGTATGGGTGAATGCAGGATGGGTGTACACAGGGTGGGTGTATGCGGGATGGAAGAATGCATGGTGGGTGAATGCAGGATGGGTGTACGCAGGGTGGATATACTTAGGGTGGGTGAATGTGGGTGAATGCAGGATGGGTGTACACAGGGTGGGTGTATGAGGGTGAATGCAGGGTGGGTGTATGTGGGTGAATGCAGGATGGGTGTATGCGGGATGGATGAATGCAGGGTGGATATACTCAGGGTGGGTGTACGCAGGGTGGGTGAATGCAGGGTGGGTGTACACAGAGTGGGTGAATGCATGGTGGGTGTACACAGAGTGGGTGAATGCAGGGTGGGTGTAAGTGGGTGAATGCAGGATGGGTGTACACAGAGTGGGTGAATGCATGGTGGGTGTACACAGAGTGGGTGAATGCAGGGTGGGTGTATGTGGGTGAATGCAGGGTGGGTGTATGTGGGTGAATGCAGGATGGGTGTACACAGGGTGGGTGAATGCGGGATGGGTGAATGCGGGATGGGTGAATGCAGGGTGGGTGAATGCAGGGTGGGTGAACGCAGGATGGGTGTATGTGGGTGAATGTGGGTGAATGCAGGGTGGGTGAATGCAGGGTGGGTGTATATGGGTGAATGTGGGTGACTGCAGAGTGGGTGTATGTGGGTGAATGCAGGGTGGGTGAATGCAGGGTGGGTGAATGCAGGGTGGGTGTACACAGGGTGGGTTTATGCAGGATGGATGAATGCAGGGTGGGTGAATGCGGGATGGGTGTACGCAGGGTGGATATACTCAGGGTGGGTGTACATAGAGTGGGTGAATGCAGGGTGGGTGTATGTGGGTGAATGCAGGGTGGGTGTATGTGGGTGAATGCAGGGTGGGTGAATGCAGGTTGTGGTAGTGGTAAGGTTACACTTACCAGCTCCTCTGGGGTTCTCTCCCTCTCGACAGCAGCAACACAACACATATCTCTCCCACAGGTTCCGATCTTCCAGCCCCGGCCCCCGTCAGACAGCAGCCTGTCACATGAGTTAAGCAGCCATCTCCCCAAGAGCCCCGTCCCTGTGTACCATCCGATGCCCCGCCCACCACTGGTCACATGACAGCCATAACGAAATTTTTTTGGAGACTCTAGGTGGTGCAGAAAAGTACAGACGCCCACTTACAAAGTTTGAGGAGTATTGTGGAGGAGCGGAACCATTGGCTCATATGGTCTCGAAAATGTATACACTGTTGACTGCACCACCGGAAGACTTTAGAATGCCAAGCCTCGCCAAATGGGAGAGAGATTTAGGCCAAACCTTTTCCCCAATACAATGCCAAAATATCATAAATTTAGCGTTAAACTCCTCAAGATGTACGAAAATACAAGAATTAAATTATAAAATATTAACAAGGTGGTACTATACGCCAGCGCGTCTAAATATATTCTTTTCTGAAATTTCAGAGAGATGCTGGAGAGGGTGTGGGGAGAAAGGGACAATGTTGCATATATTTTGGGGGTGTCCAATAATACAACAATTTTGGGAAACAGTACGGAGAATTATCCAATCACTTACAGAACACCAGATTCCAGATGACCCCTCATTCTTTCTATTACATCATACAGAAATTTCTTTGAAAAGATATACAGGATCAATGATAGGTCATCTGATAAATGCGGCTAAAAGTTGCATTGCAATAAAATGGAAAGACCCGGAAGCACCTCCAATATCTATGTGGCTTAAAAAAGTAAGGAAAATAGGAATAATGGAGAAACTCTTACCGAGGCCAATAGATAAGAAAGAGCAAAATAAAATAATATGGGCACCCTGGGAATTATTTGTACAATCAGAAGAAGGTAAAAAGTTACTAGGGGTGTCAGAATAAAGATTAGAGGTCGAGGAAAGAAGGGAAAGGGAGGAGGGAAGGAAAGATGAAATTTCTCGCTGAGGGGGGGACAGCGGAGGGGGGGGAGGGTTGTTGTGTTATGGGGCTTTGTGTGTGGTGTTTGTTTTTTTGTGTTGTTTTTTTTTTTTTTTGTCTCCTTCTTCCTCTCCTCTTCCCTCCGTGTCTGTGGGTGTACGCGGATGGAGGAGGAGAAGAGGTGGAGATGGGGGTCTTGAGGAGGGGATAAGGGGGGAGGGAATGAGGGGATAAAATAGGGAAGGCAACGTGATGGAGATAAAAGAGGGAATTTGTCGAATACATAGAGAATATATGGACAATCAGGGAGGAGATGGAACATTTGGGGAAGTTTGAAATTTAGTTAAAAGTTGAAATAGTATTTTGGTTTCTACATCTCCCCTGGGGGGAATGGAAATTGCTTGTGATATAAAATATTATAATTTTCCTCTGCTGTAGACTAGGAATAGTAAAAGAGTTTAAGATAGAGATGTATTATAATGTCCATATATAAATAAGCTGTTGTATTGGATTCTGCATATCCCGTTTTCTTGTGTTTTTCGTGTTGCTTTCTTGTTTATAAAAATAAATAAAAGATAATTATAAAAAAAAAAAAGACAGCCATAACGGTGTGATTTCCAGGCATTGTGCACAGGACTCTGGAGCAAATCTGTGCTGTGCTGGTACTATAGTCAGACAGACTCGGTACTGTACTGCACTGCAGGGTCCGCGGCCGACAGCCTATTCAAATCTATTGCAGGCACCGCCGGACATGCGCAGTTCTGAGCTGGCAGTACAGCGTCAGCGGCCCTTTTTACAGTGAATCAGAGCGGCCCGGGAGGAAAGTGCCACTTTGCATCCCGGCCCAGTCCGCCCCTGCGTGTGTCTCCACAGTACCTGAAGCGCTGCTCATTATGAAAAGTGCTTTATCCGGCGAGATGATAGTGGGATCTTGTATCCAATAGAGGACAATGATTGATGTCCAGTGTCTCTAATGATAATTTTTAGTGCCAATATCCCAAAAGGAAATGAAAAATCTTCAGTCTCCAGTCCACAAAGTAGCTCAATGTAGAGCGTAGTACTTGTCGTCACTATATATTATTCATGTCTCCATGCGATATCCCTCAGGTAGCTTGAATGAAGGCTCCAGGTGCTAGTATCTCCGATCTGGCAAAGGGAAAGATATCAAGGCTAGGATATGTATGGGGGGGGGGGGTCTCTGTACCCCACGAGTTTACATGTTTCGTTCCGCAACTCTCGGAACTTCGTCAGAACTGGGGAGCTGTTAACCTGCACTCCTTAAAAAGGGGAGCTAGAGCTACCTACAATCAACTTGGATAACTCTCAGGTGTTACCAACCTGTTTTCCTGTTAACCATTTCCTGTGAATTACCTGGTGCGCAAAGTTTTTTGTTATTTTGAACTTGCATTTAAAAACAAAGCCAGTGTTGGTGTGTGCTGCCCTACACAAAACATGTTACCTTCTCCCTAATCGAGTACATACAAAACATACGTTCATACACCCTAGTGACACATATCTTATGATTATATTAGAGGGTAACATAAATTTAGAGCCCCTTCTAATCTGTGCATTTTTTACACATTGGTTCAGCAATGCAGCCAATCCATTCACCTTCCAATTTCCACTATGCGATTAACCGCAGAGCATCATATACCAGCAAATATTCAAAATAATTTTGTAGTTAAAGCTGTATCAATAAGACATAGACGAGGGTATGGATAGGATGCATTACATATAGACCTAGACCACATGTATAATGTATGCACGGCATTAGAGCAATATTGAAGTGTGGTTGGAATATACATCTCCGATCGCATAGGATCATTTGCATACATCAAGTGACACATATCTTGTGATTATGTTAGAGGGTAGCAGAGATTTAAAACCCTTTTTAATCTATGCATTTTTTACACATTGGTTCGGCAATGCAGCCAATCCATATATCCTCCAATTTCCACTCTGCGATTAACCGCAGAGCATCATGTACCAGCAAATATTCAAAATAATTATGCAGTTAAAGCTGTTTTAAAAAGCATGGAAAAAAAAACATGTAGCCCTATGAGTAAGATTTATCGATGTTCTAGTGATGTGGAAAGGGACCAAGCTTGAATTCGAGAAATTTATGAGTGAACTAAATAACAATACAAAAAATATTCTTGTCACCTATAAGGTAGACAGGGAACAGATTGAATTCTTGGATCTATTGATCCGCAAAGAAGGAACAAAATTTGTGACCCAAACTTTCAGAAAACCCACTGCTGGGAACACCCTCCTCCACGCCACTAGCCATCACCTATGGGCATTAATTAGGGGGATCCCGACTGGTCAATTTCTCAGAATCCGTAGAAATTGTACCCAAATAAAAGATTTTCACAAGGAAAGTAGAGAACTAGGTCAAAGATTTAGGAAAAGAGGTTACCCTAAATCTACGATAAGACAAGCAAAATTGAAAGCATGGAAAAAACCCACAGAAAAAGATCTTGGGCCTAGAATTTGATGAGGAAAGAAACGAAAAAATAAATACAGATAGGGTAGGCCTGATAACCACATATGGTACACACTGGGACTACCTAAAACAAATTTTAGGCAAACATTGCCATTTACTTATGCTGGACAACAGACTGAAACAAATACTGGGCTTTCGACGTAACATGATGGCTAAACGTGCACCCACTATAGGTGACACGTTAGTTCACAGTAAATACACTTGAGGAAACACAAAGGGTAAAACTACACTATCGTTTGACAAACATATTGGAGGGATGTACCCATGTGGACATTGCTCAATATGTAAGTATGTCATGAAAACAAACTCATTCAAAGATTCCTCTGGGAAACATACGTACAGAATGAAACCTTTTGTGAATTGCTCTACCACCTTTGTTATCTACCAAATTATCTGCCCATGTGGCAAGATCTATGTAGCTAAAACCATCAGGGAATTTAGGAAAAGAATGGGAGAGCATATATCGAGTATAACCACTGAGGACGACACATCACCTGTGGCTATGAACTTCATGGATCACCACAAATCTGTGGCCACTGGAATGCAATGCATGGTGATTCACAAAGTAGAATTATCCAATAGAAGGGGGGATTGGGACAAAATTCTACAGAAAAAGGAAGCAAAATGGATATTTCTCTTAGATTCCATGACCCCTAAGGGGTTAAACAGTGACTCATCCTTACAGTGCTTTTTGTAAGATGTCTCTCCCCCTTCCATCCCTCCTTCCTGTTTTTTTTCTTGTTTTCTCCTTTTCCCCTCCCCTCACCTCCAAACCTCCTTTCCCACAAAACACATAACCAGTCAGCACAACCATTGCTCTGACCCGGTTTGTATATAGGACTTATGGGGAATCAGAGGGGAATATATTGCCTCCATATGGATGGATGAAGGGTCCTTGGGAATGAGAATATACATAAATGCACATTTCCATATAAGTACAGCAATTTTTTGATGAAATAGTGCGAGTGTATGCTTGTGGGCATGACCTAGCACAGCTTGTGATATGTACATATATTGCTTTGACTTACCAAAAAATCCCATGGGACCAGAGATGTATATTTCCACCACCCTTCAATATTGCTCTAATGCAGTACATCCATTGTACATGCAGTCCGGGTCTACATATAATGCAGCCCATCCACACCTTCATTTATGACCTATTGATACAGCGATATTATGTCCCGTTTAGTGGACAACAACAATATATAAAATTATTTTTAATATTTGCTGGTACATGATGCTCTGCGGTTAATCGCAGAGTGAAAATGGAAGGTGTATGGATTGGCTGCATTGCTGACACAATGTGCAAAAAATGCATAGATTAGAAAGGGTTTTACATTTCTTTTACCCTCCAACATAATCACAAGATATGTGTCACTTGATGTATGAAAAGATCCCATGCGATCGGAGATGCATATTTCAAAAACAAGAAAAAAACAGGAAAGAGGGATGGAAGGGGGAGAGACATCTTACAAAAAGCACTGTAAGGATGAGTCACTGTTTAACCCCTTAGGGGTCATGGAATCTAAGAGAAATATCCATTTTGTTTCCTTTTGCTGTAGAATTTTGTCCCAATCCCCCCTTCTATTGGATAATTCTACTTTGTGAATCACCATGCATTGCATTCCAGTGGCCACAGATTTGTGGTGATCTATGAAGTGCATAGCCACAGGTGATGTGTCGTCCTCCGTGGTTATACTTGATATATGCTCTCCCATTCTTTTCCTAAATTCCCTGATGGTTTTAGCTACATAGATCTTGCCACATGGGCAGATAATTTGGTAGATAACAAAGGTGGTAGAGCAATTCACAAAAGGTTTCATTCTGTACGTATGTTTCCCAGAGGAATCTTTGAATGAGTTTGTTTTCATGACATACTTACATATTGAGCAATGTCCACATGGGTACATCCCTCCAATATGTTTGTCAAACAATAGTGTAGTTTGGCCCTTTGTGTTTCCTCGAGTGTATTCACTGTGAACTATCGTGTCACCAATAGTGGGTGCACGTTTAGCTATCATGTTAGGTCGAAAGCCCAGTATTTGTTTCAGTCTGTTGTCCAGCATAAGTAAATGCCAATGTTTGCCTACAATTTGTTTTAGGTAGTCCCAGTGTGTAGTGTACCATATGTGGTTATCAGGCCTACCCTATCTGTATTAATTTTTTCTTTTCTTTCCTCATCAAGATCACCAAGATCTTTTTCTGTGTTTTTTTTCCATGCTTTCAATTTTGCTTGTCTTATCGTAGAATTAGGGTAACCTATTTTCCTAAATCTTTGACCTAGTTCTCTACTTTCCTTGTGAAAATCTTTTATTTGGGTACAATTTCTATGGATTCTGAGAAATTGACCAGTCGGGATCCCCCTAATTAATGCCCATAGGTGATGGCTAGTGAAGTGGAGGAAGGTGTTTCCAGCAGTGGGTTTTCTGAAAGTTTGGGTAGCAATTTTTGTTCCTTCTTTGCGGATCAATAGATCCAAGAATTCAATCTGTTCCCTGTCTACCTTTATAGGTGACAGGAATATTTTTTGTTATTTAGTTCACTCATAAATTTTTAGAATTCAAGCTTGGTCCCTTTCCACATCACTAGAACATCATCGATAAATCTTACTCATAGGGCTACATGTTTTTTTTTTCCATGCCTTTTTGATACAGCTTTAACTACATAATTATTTTGAATATTTGCTGTTACATGATGCTCTGCGGTTAATCGCAGAGTGGAAATTTGAGGATATATGGATTGGCTGCATTGCCGAACCAATGTGTAAAAAATGCATAGATTAAAAAGGGTTTTAAATCTCTGCTACCCTCTAACATAATCACAAGATATGTGTCACTTTTTTTTTTTTTTTTTTCTTTTATTTTTTAAACAAATATTTTATTGGGTTTTACAGGTGATACAGATGATACAGATAATACTGTGTACAGTTAATATTGTACGTCAAATAACAACATAGAACCATGGAATATAAAATCCGTAGCATGTTCACTAGCAATAACATTGTGGTATAATAACGGAATCAACAGAGGTTTGGCTGGATAGCATTAGCAGAAGTATATATCTCAGGTAGATCTTTCCACCGAAGCGGCACCCCAAAGGGGAACTCAGTGCCACTAGGGCGGGAGGACCTCGTCTGTGGTGTCCAACCATCATTGGGTTATACAAGGAATTTGAGGTTACATGTTTCAAACAGAGGAGAGAAGAAAAAAAAAAAAAAAAAAAAAAAAAAAAAAGAGAAAAAGGTGGGCAATCCCACGCATTGCTCGGTCAAGAATAAGGGTCGAACGGGTCGAACGGTCTATAGTTCTATAGGTCTCTTAAGCTCAGCTAAATGTGGCTTTAAGCCATTCGGACCATGGTTGCCAACCAGTATGGTGTTTCATGGTTTGTTGTCTAGTGGAGGTAGTCAATGTCTCGTAACTGTAATGTAGGGCCACCAGGTCCTTAGTCTGAGTCAGGTTTGGGATGTCAGTGGACCTCCAGAGTCTTGTAATGGAAAGCCTGGCTGCAAGTAATATATGAGTGGTAATATGCCTAACAGGGAAGGGTATATCATCAATGGTCAGGTTTAGGAGTGCCAGTGCAGGTGTTGGAGGAATCGGGGATTTAGTGATTTGTGAAATCAAAGTAAAGACGTCGCTCCAGTACGTTTGGATGGCGGGGCAAGCCCAGAAGATATGTAACATATCTCCCCGTGCAGTACCACACCTCCAACACATGTCGGAGACCTGATTGCCAAAGGATGCCATCCGGGATGGAGTCATATACCATCTAAGAGTGATTTTTTGTGTGAGTTCCCAGAGGGTCGAGCACTTGGTGGACTTGTATACTGCTTCGAGCGCTCTTTGCCATTGGGTAACCTCAAAAGTGAGACCCAGATCAGTTTCCCACTTCTGGTGTTGGCGTGACTTGGTGAAGGTTCGTTTGTGGTGTAAGGTGTTATAAAAGTAGGATATACCCTTGATCCCAGACGTGGGGTCAGTAAGGTATCTCCATGTCTTCGGATGAATACCGTATAGGAGGGTTCCAAGAGATTCCAAGCAGTGACGTATGCGAAGGAAGGTGAAGCTGTCGTTAGGAGGGAGTTGGAACTCAGATTGGAGGGCAGAAAAGGGTTTAGGGCGGGCGTTGTGAAGCAGGTGCTGGAGTGAATGAATCCCTTTGCGTTTCCATGTAGTAAGTGGTAAATCCGGGGATAGGTAGTGGAGGACTTCCAGAGGTATGTGGTACTGTGGGGTGCTTGGAGTGTAATCTACTATTTTGAGCATTTTCTTCCATGCGAGGACTGAAGCCCTCATGGGTGGGGAGATAGTTGATGGGATGGGGGTCCCGAGGGGAGTACTTAAGAGCCAATTTTTTAGATTGGGGCGGGAGAGCGTGAGAGTGAGGGCTTCCAGTTGGCCCCAGGGGGCGCTCGGTTGGGGTTGAAACCAGGTGGGGAGTTGTGCTAGCACTGCTGCTAGGTGGTAGTCACCAAAATCTATGGATCCAGCGCCACCCACTAGTTTATGTTTAATCAGTTGTGTGTGTGCACATCTAGGACGTTTGTCTTTCCATAAGTATCTATTTAGGAGCGTTTGGAGGGCTCTAAAGAAGGATGCCGGCAAGGGTATTGGGAGCGTTCTAAAGAAGTATAGTATTCGAGGTAGGCATAACATTTTGAATGCCGCCAGTCTACCTGACCATGACAGTTCGTGCTTGGCCAATTGGGAGGTGTGCGTTTGTATGTCTTTAAGTAGAGGGAGGAAGTTGTGTGAGTAAAGATTTTTAAGGGATCTCGGAAGTTGGATGCCTAGGTAGGATATGCTAGTGTCTGCCCATTTGAACGGGTACTGTAGTTGGAGTAGATTCTTCATTGTAGCGTCTATGTTGATGTCAAGTATGAAGGACTTGGTTGCGTTTACCTTATAGTATGAGACTGCACTAAACCAGTCAAGCAATTTCTGTACTGTTGCCAGGGAAGAGGCCGGATCTGTGAGAACCAATATGACGTCATCAGCGAAGAGGCTGATTTTGTGTGATGTTGGGCCTATTCGCATTCCCGAGATGTTTGGGTGAGATCGGATATGTTCCGCTAGTGGTTCCATAACCATGTTAAAGATTAGAGGGGATAGCGGACAGCCCTGCCGCGTGCCGTTGGTGATGCTGAAGGGGCGAGAGAGCATACCCTCAGCGAATACTTGGGCGGAGGGATCGGAGTACAGTGCCATAATGGCGGAGAGTATGTGTCCTTGGAAACCAAATTTATTGAGTACTGCTCTAAGGTATGACCAATGGACTCTGTCGAACGCCTTCTCTGCATCCAGGGAGAGAAGCAGAGAAGGCGTTCCGCTGGTCTCGGCGTGGTGAATGAGGTCAACCATTCTTCTGGTGGCATCGGAGGACTGCCGACCCCTCGTAAACCCAGTCTGGTCTTTATGGATTAGAGTGGGCATGACATCTATCAGGCGTGTGGCTATCGTTTTGGCGTAGATTTTGAGATCAAGGTTAAGAAGGGATATCGGGCGAAAGTTTTGGGGGAGATCCGGCTCCTTACCCGGCTTAGGAATCGTTACAACCAATGCATTCAAATATTCGGTCGGAAAAGAGGAAGAGGAGGCAGCTCTATTAAATACCTCTGTGAGGTGTGGGGCTAGGATGTCAGAGAATCGCTTATAGTACTCTCCAGTTAGGCCGTCGGGTCCAGGCGTTTTACTGTTGGGCAGGGAGTCAATGGCAGCCTTAACGTCTTGGACTGTAAATGGGGCATTAAGGATGTCAAGTTGGGAGGATGTTAATTTAGGTAGGTTGAGGTCACAGAGGAACCGATCAATGTCAATTTGCGCAGGTTGTGGGGTAAGGGGGTCCTGTTTCAAATTATATAAGTCCCCATAGTAGGCGCTAAACGCGTCAGCGATGTCCTGGGGGTTGGATAGGGGTTGGTGCGTATGAGGGTGGAGTAGTCGTGCAATTTTAGATTTAACTCGTCTTCCCTTAAGGCGTTGAGCCAATTGTTTCCCCGCCTTATTGGAAGTGGAGTAGGTAGTGGCTTTCAGCCTTCTATAGAGGAATTCATAGGAGTGTAATAGCAGGGTTTTAAGTTCTTGTCTGAGGGACAACAATTGGTCTGTTAGGGGTTTCCGAGAGTCTACCTTATGTTTGGATTCCAGGTCGGCAATTTGGGACGTCAATTCGTCTAGTCGCTGCGTCCTCTTTTTCTTATGATAGGAGCTGAGTTTAATCATTACACCTCTCACAAACGCTTTGTGCGCACTCCACACCACGGCAGGGTCAGGGACGGAGCCCCCATTTATAGTAAAGTACTCATTGATGCTATCAGATATTTCGGTGGCATATTCATTTTGTTGAATAATATAATTATTTGCCCGCCACAGATATGTGTTGCGTTGTGGGCTGGAGTCTTCGATTGTAATGGATATGGGGGCATGGTCCGACCATGTCGTGGTGTGGATTTCTGAATTACAGATTTTTTGCAGAGACCACTTGTCCGTCAGAAATAAATCTATTCTGGAGTATGTGGTATGTCTGGAGGAGAAAAACGTGAAGTCCCGTTCGGAGCCGTGATGGCATCGCCACACATCATACAGGTCATGGGCGGGAAGAAAGTGTTTCAAAGGCGATTCACGCCGCTTTGCAGCAGAAGTGGTGTCTAGATTAGAGTCGGGAACCAGGTTGAAGTCTCCGCAAAGTACTAGGTTGCCCGTCCGGAGTGGGCTGACCTTGCGCATGATCATCCTTAGAAATTTCATCTGGTGGGAGTTCGGGGCGTACAAATTAACGATGGTATATGGGGTTCGGTTGATGTTGGCGGTAAGAATTATAAAACGGCCCTCAGGGTCAGAGGTGAGGTTAAGAAGCTGGAAGTCTACCGTATCTTTTATGGCAACCATAACTCCTCTGGTTTTGGTAGAATGAGAGGCATGGAAGATGTGGGGGAATTTGTTGTGCTTGCAGAGGGAGGTATCCGTGGACAGCAGATGGGTTTCCTGCACACATAGGACGTCACTGTGAAGATCTATGGCGGACCGCCACAGTGAGTGCCGTTTTGCTGGATGGTTTAAACCATTGGTATTCAGGGACAAAATAGTGAATGGCATTGTGGGTGGGTGTTGGTAGCGAAGTGAAGAGAAACACTTACAGTTAGGCGTTGTAGACTGCAGGAGCCGATGGTTGAGGACAAAAAAGTAGTAAACTGGCGGCAGGCCAGAGACCTGGTGTAGTACGTTTCAGCAGTCTGCGAATAGAGCAACACGTTAAACAGCAAAAACAAAGATTCAAGGAGGAGGGGAGAGAAAAAAAAAAAAACACAGAGCAAAAACAAAACCGTAAAAGATAGTCGTGTTGAGCACGCTAGTGGCGTAGCGTAACTACCCTGTGAGCCCACAGGGTGTCTAGGATGTAGAGGGGGTGGTAGTCACCACTTAGGCCTCTAATTGGGGGTAAAAAGAGTCAAACGGAACAGTGAGGTATCAAACAAGGAGAGTAGCCATTGCAGAGAGTAGGGGAACTTGAAGATCGATGTGATAAAGGGCCTCAAGTTAGGAGGACATCGTTCAGGTACGGGAGCGATCCGAGGTTCTGCGGGACGCTGGTGGTCGTCGTTCAAGCGGAGCAGGTTTAGGTGGGTCTGGTAGAATTCCCCAGGCGTGCAGGAGACGTAGGCCCTTGTCTAGGTCGTTCACAGCATGTGATTGGCCATTCCTGGTGACAAGAAGGGTAGCTGGATATCGCCACTTGTAGGGAATTTTGTGGTTTTGCAGGCCTTTAGATATAGGGCTCAGCTGGCGTCTTTGTTGAAGAGTGAATTTGGAGAGGTCAGGGAAAAATTGAATCCCCGTGTACGGAGCTGGGAGAGGTGATTTCAGTTTTGCGCCCATTATGAGAGTTTCCTTGGTGTGATAATAGTGAATTCTCATCAATACATCTCTGGGCACTGATGCGGCCAGGTGGGGCGGTTTTGCGATCCTGTGGATCCTATCAATGAGTAATTCTTGAGGGGATGCGTCAGGGATAATGATGTGCATCAGATCTCTAGCATAGTTGTTCAGATCTGCCGGCAGTACTGATTCAGGGACCCCACGCAGTTTAACGTTATGTCTGCGGGACCTGTCCTCAAGGTCTGCTAGTTTGGCGCGCATCCATGCTTGATCCTCTTTAATGTCTTCAAAACAATCAATGACCTCATTCACAGTGGAAGTACAGTCAGTGAGGCCCACTTCAACATTAGAGACTCTGTCACCTAAAGAGTGTATATCTGAGGTGATTTTAGCAAACAGGGAGGAGAGATCAGTCATGAGGGAAGTCTGCAGGGAGAGCAGCATGTCCTTTAGGGTTGTATCCATGACAGGCTGGCCTGATGTGGGGAAGGACGCCATGGAGGAATGCAGGGCCTGGTTAGAGAGGAGGGGGTTAAAAGCCTGGGCCTCAATTGGTATGTGAGGCGGCCGCTGCTGCGGCGCGTCCAGCCGCATTTTAGCCTTTGCTGGGCTGCTGGGAAGGGTGTCAGCACACGGGGGACCCGTGGGCAGACCGAGGGTACCTGTATCTGGCGATGTGTCCGGGTATTCGTCTGGAAGATCCGTGTAGGATTCCGGCGGTGCCGACGGGGCGGCGCCATCTTGTCCTCCATAGCTCTTCGCCGCCGGCTTGTAGGCGAATTCTGTGAGCTTCTGAGGTATGTGGTCTGTCATTCTTTTCCGGGATACGCTCATTTTAATCACCGGAGCGTCTGCTACGTGGATGTCCGTTTTAGGAGCGAGGATGGCGGCCCAAAGCGCTGGATTGTGTCCCCTGTCTGCAGCACTGAGAGATCAGGCGTCCATCACTGTCTCCGGTCGGCCACGCCCCAAGATATGTGTCACTTGATGTATGCAAATGATCCTATGCGATCGGAGATGTATATTCCAACCACACTTCAATATTGCTCTAATGCCGTGCATACGTTATACATTATACATGTGGTCTAGGTCTATATGTAATGCAGCCTATCCATACCCTCGTCCATGTCTTATTGATACAGCTTTAACTACATTATTTTGAATATTTGCTGGTATATGATGCTCTGCGGTTAATCGCATAGTGGAAATTGGAAGGTGTATGGATTGGCTGCATTGCTGAACCAATGTGTAAAAAAATGCACAGATTAGAAGGGGCTCCAAATTTATGTTACCCTCTAATATAATTCGAGATTTTCCTAGCTTGTGACGGAAAATATTGATTATAAGAAGACAGGAGGCGAATATCTTAAGCATTAATCCTTCTTTAATTAATGCTCATAGCAGAAAAATCCAATATTTCAACTGTTATAAAGAAAAAAAAAAAATAAGCTGAAAGGCACTATGTGGACTACGAGTCCCAGCATGCTTAGTGTCCGTAACCACTCCCCCTAGCGCCTCTACAGTGCCTGTCGCCGAGAATGTGTTTTTAACACGCCAGCATCGCGCTGAATCTCGGCGACAGGCTGCCGATATCTCGCACTCGCTGGAATAGTAAAAGCACATTCCAGCGAGTGCGTCATAGAAGCGACGGGGATCCGACTTGGATTCCCGCCAATTCTACACGTGGGCGGAGTTTGTTATGAATCCTGAAGGAGAAATCCCCGCCGGATTTTTAAAGAAAAATCCGGCATGGGTTCCCCCCTCAGGAGCATAACGGGCCCTTAGGTCTGTTATGGGTTGTAAGGAGACCCCCTACGCCGAAAAAACGGCGTGGGGGTCCCCCCACAATCCATAACAGACCCGTATCCAAAGCACGCCAGCCGGCCGGTCAGGAAGGGAGTGGGGGCGAGCGAGCGCCCCCCCCCTCCTGAGCCGTACCGGGCAGCATGCCCTCAACATGGGGGGGTTAGGTGCTCTGGGGCAGGGGGCGCACTGCGGCCCCCCACCCCAGAGCACCCTGTCCCCATGTTGATGAGGACAGGGCCCCTTCCCGACAACCCTGGACGTTGGTTGTCGGGGTATGCGGGCGGGAGGCTTATCGGAATCTGGAAGCCCCCTTTAATAAGGGGGGCCCCCAGATACCGGCCCCCCACCCTAAGTGAATGAGTATGGGGTACATTGTACCCCTACCCATTCACCTGCAAATAAAAAGTGTAAACACAAATAAACCACACAGGGTATTGAAATATTTTATTAGTTGGCCGCCGGGGGGGGTGTGTATGATCGCTTTTATAAAAGCGCCCCCCTCCGGCGGGCTTCTGTGGGGGGTGGGTGCCGCCGTCTGGTTCTCTTCCGCCGCCGGGGGGGGGCGCTTTGATAAAAGCGCCCACCACCCGGCGGGCTTCTTTCGACGTCTTCGGCGGCTGGGGGGTCTTCTCCCACTCTCCGGGGTCTTCTCCTGCTCTCCGGGGGTCTTCTCCGCTCTCCGGGGGTCTTCTTCTTCTTCAGGACTCGCCGCCGCTAACTTTGTGTGTTAGCTCAATTACTAGCGGCGGCGAGCCCCCTCCTCTGTGACGTCTTCTTCTTCTTCTTCTCCAGATGTTGACGCGACGCTTCCTTCCGCTGTTATGCCGGGCGCGCGGCTCGCAGCGAGTTATATAGGCCTGTCTTGTGACGTCGCAGTCCCATCATGCTCCGGTAGGTACCACGTGCTACCTACCGGAGCATGATGGGACTGCGACGTCACAAGACAGGCCTATATAACTCGCTGCGAGCCGCGCGCCCGGCATAACAGCGGAAGGAAGCGTCGCGTCAACATCTGGAGAAGAAGAAGAAGAAGACCCCCGGAGAGCGGAGAAGACCCCCGGAGAGCGGAGAAGACCCCCGGAGAGCAGGAGAAGACCCCGGAGAGTGGGAGAAGACCCCCCAGCCGCCGAAGACGTCGAAAGAAGCCCGCCGTGTGGTGGGCGCTTTTATCAAAGCGCCCCCCCCGGCGGCGGAAGAGAACCAGACGGCGGCACCCACCCCCCACAGAAGCCCCCCCGGCGGCCAACTAATAAAATATTTCAATACCCTGTGTGGTTTATTTGTGTTTACACTTTTTATTTGCAGGTGAATGGGTAGGGGTACAATGTACCCCATACTCATTCACTTAGGGTGGGGGGCCGGTATCTGGGGGCCCCCCTTATTAAAGGGGGCTTCCAGATTCCGATAAGCCTCCCGCCCGCATACCCCGACAACCAACGGCCAGGGTTGTCGGGAAGGGGCCCTGTCCTCATCAACATGGGGACAGGGTGCTCTGGGGTGGGGGGCCGCAGTGCGCCCCCTGCCCCAGAGCACCTAACCCCACCATGTTGAGGGCATGCTGCCCGGTACGGCTCAGGAGGGGGGGGGCGCTCGCTCGCCCCCACTCCCTTCCTGACCGGCCGGCTGGCGTGCTTTGGATACGGGTCTGTTATGGATTGTGGGGGGACCCCCACGCCGTTTTTTCGGCGTAGGGGGTCTCCTTACAACCCATAACAGACCTAAGGGCCCGTTATGCTCCTGAGGGGGGAACCCATGCCGGATTTTTCTTTAAAAATCCGGCGGGGATTTCTCCTTCAGGATTCATAACAAACTCCGCCCACGTGTAGAATTGGCGGGAATCCAAGTCGGATCCCCGTCGCTTCTATGACGGCTTTGTCTCCATCGCGGCAAGCCAGCTCGGCGCTGGCTCCCGCGATGGGGCTCGTAGGTGGTCAATCTCGCCGAGAAAGGGAGCGAGATTGACACAATATCCCAGTCACCTACTGTATATAAGGAACGGCTCCTCCCAGAATCATCTTCTTTCTTGATGCGAAAAAACTTGATCACTTCGGGTTCTATGTCGACCAACGTCTCCCGTCACATATCTTCGGCCAGCCGGCCCAATCTCTCTTCTCAGGAACCCTTGTGCGAAACTGTGACTATGTCCCAACAGGGGATTTAACCATGAACCATCCGGATGAACCAACGTCCGATCTCCGGAAAACTTTTTTATGCGGCTCCAGGCCGACTAAGATCCTTGATGCGATCTTCCTTAGAAACCTGGAAGAAAACAGAGGAATATGACAGGGAGGGTAGGGAGGGAAGATACTCGCCTCCTGTCTTCTTATAATCAATATTTTCCGTCACAAGCTAGGAAAATCTCGAATTATATTTCAGACAGGAGGCTCATATCTTAAGCAATTTCAAAGCTTAACCAAATACACAATGACAATAACCATCAGCATATCTCCTGTCTAAACAGATCCGCACCGGATCATAGAACGGTCATGGAAACGTGGGTTTCTGGTCTGAAATAAAAAGAACGAAAGGTGGATTCTGAAGACCAGTCCGCCGCTAGTAGGAGGTCTGATAGAGAGCCTCCCGCCGAGATAACTTTGGTAGCCATGGCACCTCTAGAGGAGTGTGCGCCAAAGAGGGTTACGTCTATGCCGGCCAACTCCATGGTTGCTCGCACCCATCGGGCCAGGGTGGCGGAGGTGACCGGATGGTGGGGTTTGACATATGAGAGCAATAATTGTGAAAATTCAGGCGACCTAAGGGACGCGGTCTGGGTTTCATAGGCCTGTAGGCATCTAACAACACATAGCCTTGGATGTGTGGGAAAATATGGGTAGAAAACCGTCTTTAAGTCTGTCTTGGTTCTACGGACCATGGAAAACCGAACCCCTTGGGGTAAGAACTGGCGTCTAGAGATGTCTAGAGCCCTCACGTCTGAGACTCGTTTGATCGATATCAGACACAGGAGAACCGTTAGTTTGAACGTCAGCAACTTGAGAGATAGCGCCTCGTTATCCTCCCAAGCGGAGAACATATCGAGCACTCTGGAGACGTCCCAGGTCGATTGATATTTAGGGCGTGGGGGTCTTTGGAACCTCATGCCCCGCATTAGTTTACAAATCAATGGATGCTTGCCCATCGGCAGGGAATCTACCGGGAGATGATAGGCCGAAATGGCTGACCTGTATACATTAAGGGAGCTGTAAGCCCTACCGGCGTCAAAAAGTTCTGCCAGGTAATTTGCTACCGTGGTTATAGGGGCCAGAGTGGGATCAACCTGTCGTTGATCACACCAACGTACCCAGAGTCCCCAGGCTGATCGGTATGCCGATCGAGTCCCGGGGGCCCAGGCCAGGGCAAGAAGGTCTCTAGCTGATGTTGAAAGAGCGTTGTCCGCGTCTGGCATCCCGAAATCAGGCCTGCTATCAGGGTAAGAGAGTCCTCCAGAACCAGAGGGTGGACACCCTTGGAGGGGTGCGAAAGGATGTGAGGGATCCGGGGAAGAAGCCTGGGATAGTCTATTATCATCTCTAGCAGGAGGGGAAACCATGGTTGCGTCGGCCACCATGGGAATATCAGGACCACCGTCGCGTCCTGTTGTGCTACTTGCAGTAGTACTCTGGGGATCATCGAGAAGGGAGGGAATGCGTAGTGAATTTCCCCCTTCCAAGACTGACGGAAGGCGTCTACTGACATGGAATCTGGGTCCGGTCTCCAGCTGAAAAACCGAGGTAATTGGTGATTGAGGCGTGTGGCGAAAAGGTCTATGCCCAAAGGGCCCCAGAGACGATCCACCCGCGCATAAATCGAGCGATCCAGCTGCCAGTCGCTGGAGTCGGATAGGTGTCGGGAATTCAAATCTGCTACGGTATTGGACGTGCCTGGAATATATTCCGCCTTCGGGATGATGTTGCGTGACAGACAGAATTGCCAAATGGTCTTGGCGATATCCGCCAGGGTTTTGGATCTGGTGCCCCCTAGACGATTGACATATTGCACTGCTGCGATATTGTCCATGCGTAATAATACGCAACAATTGGATCGTTCCGAGAGGAAGCTCTGTAGGGCGAAGAGTGCGGCCAGAAGTTCCAAGGCGTTGATATGAAGGAGGGACTCTCGGTAAGACCAGGTCCACCCCGTCGAAATCTCACCTAGGCGAGCGCCCCAGCCCTTCAGGCTCGCGTCCGATTCCACTATGACGTCCGGACGGGAATTGAAAATCGTTTTGCCATTCCATTCCATGGCATGACGGAGCCACCATAGCAGTTCCACTCTGGCCTCGGCAGAAAGAGGGATCTCGTCTGCGTATCGCAGACCCCGACGCAAGTGCATAATTTTGAGTCGTTGAAGGGCCCTGTAATGCAGAGGGGCAGGGAAGATGGCCTGTATGGAGGCTGCTAGGAGACCCACCAGTCTGGCCAGTACTCGTAGGGACAACACTGCCTTGCGTAGTACCGCTCTGATCTCCTTGCGGATCAGGGCCAGTTTTGCCTTGGGCATCCGGAGGACTGCCTGGTTGGTGTCCACCAGGAAACCCAGGAATTCCATCTCTTGGGAAGGTATGAGAACCGATTTCTCCTGATTTATGAGGAAACCCAGGTTCTGAAGCAGTTCTACTGTCCAGCCCATGTGGCGACGAGCTTCCGACTCGGAGTAGGCCATGATGAGGATGTCGTCTAGGTATATGATGAGCCGCACCCCCCTGCTCCTCAGTGATGCTACTGCCGGTTTTAGGAGTTTGGTGAAACACCATGGGGCCGATGACAGCCCGAATGGTAGGCATGTGAACTGCCATGTGCGACCCCACCATCTGAAGCGAAGAAGGGGTTGCGACTCTGGGTGAATGGGGACGGTGAGATAGGCGTCCTTCAGGTCCACCTTCGCTAGCCAATCCCCGGGTTGGAGTAGGTCTCGGAGGCAGTGAATGCCTTCCATTTTGAAATGTCGATAGGTGACGTGTTGGTTTAGGTCCCGAAGGTTTATGACGGGACGGTAGCCTCCTCCCTTCTTTTTGACCAGGAATAGATTGCTGATGAATCCTGGGGAAGACGGGTCGGCTTCGATCACCACCTGCTTGGAGATCAGCTCTCCCATCTCATCGTCTATCAGTGCCGCGTTTGCCTGTGCAAAGCGTATGGGGGGAGGTATGATGTTCAGTTGAGGAGGGGATAGAAGCTCCACTCTGAACCCTAGAATGGTGTTTAAGATCCACGCGTCTGCCGTAATCGCAGACCAAGCGTGGGTAAAAAACTGAAGTCTCCCCCCCACAGGTGTAAGAGGTGGGCTTACCAGTGTATGGCTGAGATCGAGGGTCTCCTCTGCTTCCTCGTCCTCTCCAAGGTCTTCCGCGGGGCGGGAAGAATGGTGCGGGTTGTGCCACCACGTGGTACGAGGGTGGAGCCTGGTTATATAGTGTCTGGGCGGCAGCCCTGTTGACATGTCTAAAGTTGGTGGTGTGGCCAGCAGAGCGGCCCCTGCCTCTGCCGGCCCTGGCAAAAACTCTATGCGTCCCAGTTCTCTTGAGCGACGTCTGCGCTTTGTCTAGGCTATTAAAAAGGCCTACAAATTTGTTGATGTCCTTCATCAAGGAATCACCAAATAAGAATCCCTCTGCTGCTGGGCCTGGTTCAGTCTCTGCCAGGTGGGCCAGTTGGGGGTCTAATCTCATCAGTATGGAACGCCTGCGTTCCGTCGAGCATGCGGTGTTGGCGCTGCCCAGTAAGCATATGGCCCTTTGAGCCCAACCCCGTAGTTGGGGAACGTCTACTGCATGCTGCGCAGTCACGGCCTGTTCAGAGATGTTGAGAATTTTAGTGAGCGGGCCGAGTAGGTCTAGGACGCGGTCTTGGATACTTTTAAATGACCGGTTAATGCCTCTTTTGGGAGATTTCCCTGTTTTGGCCAGGTACTTCGCCAGAATGGGGTCAATTTCTGGCGTAGTGGTAACCCTTCTGGGAATGTGTGGCCGAGGGCATTCCGCTCTTAGTTTATTGCGGTTGTTCTTATTGAGGGGTCTACGTGCCCAGAACTCCACATACTGTGCCACATGTGGCAAAGGGGACCAGTCCCCAGATCGGGGGTGAGTAATTGCATCGGGGTGGAACAGAGGTTCGCCCAGGGCGTCTGTTATTGTTGCACCCTGCGTTTCAGGGGTAGCGTCTTGGTGGAACGCTATTGCCCCAGCATCCACTCCAGTATCATATTCGGACTCGGAGACTTCCATCTCAGATGATTCGGAGGACGTATCTACCTCCGAATCGAGGACAAAAGAATCGGGTTTTGCCCGTCTAGTTGTCACTTGCCTCTTTTGTGACTCCCTGAGGCTCAGGGGTTGCAAGGAGTCCGAGGGATGCATGGGGTTGCATTCCGGTTGTGGAAATGCTTCGAACATATTATGTACTTCCCCTGTCCGGGAGTCCTGAGTGACCCCAATATGTTTCCTCTTCTGAGAGGACTTGCCCTTCTTTGGCTGCGGTTCCTCGCCGGCCGGTAAGGGGATAGGGGTACTAGAGGGGCCCTGATGCAGACCCATGGGGATGGTAGTAGCAGATAGGGCTGCTAAAATTGATGAATTAATGAGCTCTTGTATTTGAGCAGCGGAAAGAGGCTGATGTTCCAATGGTGCCTCACTAGTCCCCTTAGGGACTGTACAGTCCTCAGACATCCTATCGTATGGGATGTGTGACTCTCAAGAAAGGAGGGGGGGAATAAATTCCGCTCTCCCCAAAGGATACTAGGAAAACTAGGAATATCTAACTTTTCCTATATATATATATATGTATTAGCCGCCCTGACAGCTCCAGGCTCCTACCTCCTCCTCGCCGAAGTTCTCAGTGCGGTGGGAGGGGAGCCTGAGAGCGCGCTTTTGCGACGAAATCCCGCGAGATTTTTGCAGAGATTTCGTCATAGAGACGGCCGTTGCGAATAGGACCGTGCCTGACTGAATCCCGTCAGGCCGGTCCTGTGATGGCTGAGGAGAAGGAGGGGGGAGGGGAGGGAGGGGTTCCCTCAGCCCGGCGCCGAATGCCAGCAGAAGCTAGGGATAGTTCCTGGACGGCGGCGCAAGACCTGTAAAAGCGGGTGTAAACCGCACATATAGAGAAAACAGGTATTCCATACAATTTATCATATAATGAAACACATATACTTATCTGAAGTTGCCATGAGCAGAAAGAAAGAGGATGATTCTGGGAGGAGCCGTTCCTTATATAGAGGCGCTAGGGGGAGTGGTTACGGACACTAAGCATGCTGGGACTCGTAGTCCACATAGTGCCTTTCAGCTTATTTTTTTTTTTCTTTATAACAGTTGAAATATTGGATTTTTCTGCTATGAGCATTAATTAAAGAAGGATTAATGCTTAAGATATGAGCCTCCTGTCTGAAATATAATCATAAGATATGTGTCACTAGGGTGTATGAACGTATATTTTGTATGTACTCCATTAGGGAGAAGGTTAAATGTTTTGTGTAGGGCAGCACACGCCAACACTGGCTTTGTTTTTAAATGTAAGTTCAAAATAACAAAAAACTTTGAGCACCAGGTAATTCACAGGAAATGGTTAACAGGGAAAACACCTGAGAGTTATCCAAGTTGATTGTAGGTAGCTCTAGCTCCCCTTTTTAAGGAGTGCAGGTTAACAGCTCCCCAGTTCTGACGAAGTTCCGAGAGTTGCGGAACGAAACATGTAAACTCGTGGGGCACAGAGACCCCCCCATACATATCCTAGCCTTGATATCTTTCCCTTTGCCAGCTTGGAGATACTAGCACCTGGAGCCTTCATTCAAGCTACTTGAGGAATATCACATGGAGACATGAATAATATATAGTGACGACAAGTACTACGCTCTACATTGAGCTACTTTGTGGACTGGAGTCTGAAGATTTTTTATTTTCTTTTGGGACATTGGCACTAAAAATTATCATTAGAGACACTGGACATCAATCATTGTCCTCTATTGGATATAAGATCCCACTATCATCTCGCCGAATAAAGCACTTTTCATAATGAGCAGCGCTTCAGGTACTGTGGAGACACACGGATGGATGGTTTGGCTGCAAACCCCTTGAGCATATGGGTGATCATAGACTGGATGGAATAGCTACAACCTCGAGCAGGGCCGGTGCAAGGATTTATGCCTACACAAGCGAAGCTCCATTTTGGCGCCCCCCCCCCCCAAACGGCCACCCACCTCCCTTGTAAAAATGTTTCTTTCAATACATTTTTTATATAAAAAAAACACACTAACATGCCAGACCTGCCCCATTACATGACCAGACTGTGCCCCATTACATGACCAGACTGTGCCCCATTACATGACCAGACTGTGTCCCATTACATGCCAGACCTGTCCCATTACATGCCAGACCTGCCCCATTACATGACCAGACTGTGCCCCGTTACATGACCAGACTGTGCCCCATTACATGCCAGACCTGTCCCATTACATGACCAGACTGTGTCCCATTACATGCCAGACCTGTCCCATTACATGACCAGACCTGCCCCATTACATGCCAGACCTGCCCCATTACATGCCAGACCTGCCCCATTACATGCCAGACCTGCCCCATTACATGCCAGACCTGCCCCATTACATGCCAGACTATGCCCCATTACATGCCAGACTGTGCCCCATTACATCCAGACCTGCCCCATTACATGACCAGACCTGCCCCATTACATGACCAGACCTGCCCCATTACATGACCAGACCTGCCCCATTACATGACCAGACCTGCCCCATTACATGCCAGACCTGCCCCATTACATGCCAGACCTGCCCCATTACATGCCAGACCTGCCCCATTACATGCCAGACAATGCCCCATTACATGCCAGACCTGCCCCATTACATGACCAGACTGTGCCCCATTACATGCCAGACCTGCCCAATTGCATGCCAGACCTGCCCCATTACATGCCAGACCTGCCCCATTACATGCCAGACCTGCCCCATTACATTCCAGACTGTGTCCCATTACATGCCAGACTGTGCCCCATTACATCCAGACCTGCCTCATTACATCCAGACCTGCCCCATTACATGCCAGACCTGCCCCATTACATGCCAGACTGTGCCCCATTACCTCCAGACAGTGCCCTATTACCTCCAGACCTGCCCCATTACATGCCAGACTGTGCCCCATTACATCCAGACTGTGCCCCATTACATCCAGACCTGCCCCATTACATGCCAGACCTGCCCCATTACATGCCAGACTGTGCCCCATTACCTCCAGACAGTGCCCTATTACCTCCAGACCTGCCCCATTACATGCCAGACTGTGCCCCATTACATCCAGACTGTGCCCCATTACATCCAGACCTGCCCCATTACATGCCAGACCTGCCCCATTACATGCCAGACTGTGCCCCATTACCTCCAGACAGTGCCCTATTACCTCCAGACCTGCCCCATTACATGCCAGACTGTGCCCCATTACATCCAGACTGTGCCCCATTACCTCCAGACCGTGCCCCATTACATCCAGGCTGTGCCCCATTACATCCAGACCGTGCCCCATTAGATCCAGACTGTGCCCCATTACATCCAGACTGCCCCATTACATCCAGACATGCCCCATTACATGACCAGACTGTGCCCCATTACCTCCAGACTGTGCCCCATTACCTCCAGACTGTGCCCCATTACCTCCAGACTGTGCCCCATTACCTCCAGACTGTGCCCCATTACATCCAGACTGTGCCCCATTACATCCAGACTGTGCCCCATTACATCCAGACTGTGCCCCATTACATCCAGACATGCCCCATTACATGACCAGACTGTGCCCCATTACCTCCAGACTGTGCCCCATTACCTCCAGACTGTGCCCCATTACATCCTCACTGTGCCCCATTACATCCAGACTGTGCCCCATTACATCCAGACTGTGCCCCATTACATCCAGACTGTGCCCCATTACATCCAGACTGTGCCCCATTACATCCAGACTGTGCCCCATTACCTCCAGACCTGCCCCATTACATCCAGACTGTGCCCCATTACATCCAGACTGTGCCCCATTACATCCAGACTGTGCCCCATTACATCCAGACATGCCCCATTACATCCAGACATGCCCCATTACATGACCAGACTGTGCCCCATTACCTCCAGACCGTGCCCCATTACCTCCAGACTGTGCCCCATTACATCCAGACTGTGCCCCATTACATCCAGACTGTGCCCCATTACATCCAGACTGTGCCCCATTACCTCCAGACTGTGCCCCATTACCTCCAGACCGTGCCCCATTACATCCAGACCGTGCCCCATTACCTCCAGACCGTGCCCCATTACCTCCAGACCGTGCCCCATTACCTCCAGACCGTGCCCCATTACCTCCAGACCGTGCCCCATTACATCCAGACCGTGCCCCATTACATCCAGACTGTGCCCCATTACATCCAGACTGTGCCCCATTACCTCCAGACTGTGCCCCATTACCTCCAGACTGTGCCCCATTACCTCCAGACTGTGCCCCATTACATCCAGACTGTGCCCCATTACCTCCAGACTGTGCCCCATTACCTCCAGACTGTGCCCCATTACATCCAGACTGTGCCCCATTACATCCAGACTGTGCCCCATTACCTCCAGACTGTGCCCCATTACCTCCAGACTGTGCCCCATTACATCCAGACTGTGCCCCATTACATCCAGACTGTGCCCTTACCTTACCAGAATCGCGGCTGTAGGATTTTTCAAAAGCCGCGCCTCCGACGTCTTCTGTTCCCGTGATAGGCGGAACATTCAGCTTCCCATGAGGCACTGTGTTCAATGTCCGCCTATCACGGAGGCCCTCTCGTCCGAGGACGAGGACGAGAGGGCCTCCGTGATAGGCGGATACTGAACACAGTGCCTCATGGGAAGCTGAATGTTCCGCCTATCACGGAACAGAAGACGTCGGAGGCGCGGCTTTTGAAAAATCCTACAGCCGCGATTCTGAGGTAATTTTTTTGCCCCATCCCAGGCTGCGGACCTGCCCGCCCCCAAGCGGCCGCTTGGTCCGCCTGGTGGTTGCGCCGGCCCTGACCTCGAGCTATTGTTTGACAAAACAAACAGTGAGTAAATCTTTGTGTTACACTGTTGTGAAACATTGTTGTTAACACTGCCACTCACAGCCATCACATAACTTGTCTAATCACCTATTGCCTATCCAAACCTGCAGGCTGCCAAAGCAACATAAGGAACCACCTCATGGATATATCTATCTAAACAACTCAATGGACTATACCCACACTGTATGGGAATAAGTTTAGATATCTACCATTGGCAATATTGTTGCATTTCTATTAAGTGCATGTCAGGTGAATCAGATTGTGAAGAATAACTACAACTACAGTGCCTCTGCCATTTCTTCAAATGTCTCCCAAAATAACTTTCAATCTATGAAACCAGACCCACATGGAAACTACACGTTTTAAAACGGTGATACCCATGAGAGACTTTTTAGCTATTTATTGGGCTCACGGTCCCTCTGGCTTTGTGCTTATTGATTATTTTGTCTGTCACTAGTCCCAGTGGAGGGGTGTTTACCACTACCATTATATAGGAATATTATATGTCCCATGTTCTATTTTCCCTCGGTGCTGCGTCCCCTAACATAGATAGTGGTGATCAATTACCTGTTAATATAGGTGACCACTGTCCTGTGTTGGAACCATTAGGGATTAATTTCAACAGCAATTGGTCTTTCTTATGTTGTGGGGGGGGGGGGGGTATTTGTGTATTGTGTGAAGGGTGGGTGCGCTATTTATTACTTTTGACCCTTGTTTGGGAGGATCGAGTACTTTTCTTATTACCAGCATATACTGTTGTGTGTATGAATTATCTGGGTAGGTCCACCTATTTTTAGGGGACCCATTTTTTATGCCTTATATCAGGGTTGTCCAAACTTTTTTTTTTTCAAAGAGGGCCAGATTTGATGAAGTGAACATGCGCGAGGGCCGACCATTTTGCTGACATTCTTTGAACCATTAAAATTCGGTCTAAGTGTGTTTGCCCAAGCACTAATACACCGCCCAACAAGAATTATCTTCCCTTTGTGCCCATATGTAGCCTCGCCATTGCCATGAATGCAGCCTCGCCATTTCCATGAATGCAGCCTCGCCATTGCCATGAATGCAGCCTCGCCATTGCCATGAATGCAGCCTCGCCATTGTCATGAATGCAGCCTCGCCATTGTCATGAATGCAGCCTCGCCATCGTCATGAATGCAGCCTCGCCATCGTCATGAATGCAGCCTGATCGATGTCCATCTGCAGCCTCGGAGGGGAGGGGGGGGCAGGACCAGTGCCAACAGATTACATACAGGAGAATTTCCTGTTTACACAGCAGCCTCTTTAATAACATTTCCCGCCTTTAATAACATGTCCCGATAGACAGAGGAGTCGTCTAATGGCAGCCCAGGGGACTAGACTTCCTTATACAGATGCCGCCGGGTAAACAGGAGATTTTCCTGTATGTAATTTGACAGCACTGGTTCCCCCGCCCCTCCCTGTCCCTTCCGAGACAGCACTGATAAATACAGTATATATCCTAATTACCAGGGGGCCACATTAAACTGGAATGGGGGCCACAATTGGTCCCCAAGCCGTACTTTGGACATGCCTGACTTATATATATGTGTTCTTTTTTAAACCTTTTTCAATAAATTTGTAGTTAATTTTTTAGGGTGTGCAGCAGTCTGTCTCTTTTTTTTATTTTATAATTTTTGTCATACCATATTTCTCCAGTCATCTTCCAGGACGGCACACCTGAGGCGCCGTACACACGGCCGAGGTTCTCGCTGAAAATCAGCGAGAACCTCGCTGGAATGCACATTCCAGCGAGGACCTCGGCCGTGTGTACGGTCTCAGCGAGCTTCCCGTCTGGAAGCCCGTCGAGCCGAAATAGAGAGCATGCTCTCTATTTCCTCGACGGCCCGCCTGGAAGAATGGCTGGTTGCCATTCCCGACGGGCGGGTCGCCGAATTCGACGGCCGGGAGAGAACCTCGACGGGCGGAACGATGTGTTCTGCCCGTCGAGGTTCTCTGCCGTGTGTACGCGGCCTGAGAGATGATGGTCTCACCTGACAGGAAACACAATCAACAGAGTTTAAAAGGCCCCACCCTTCCCTCTGCCCTTCAGTTATTGATTGTGTTTCCCAACAGATGCAGCGAAACAGTTTATTTTTTTTTAGTAAACCAAGGTCTTCCCCCCTGGTATTTCAGCCTAAAGAGCAGTCAGTGGGGGCTGCAGAGGCAGAATTTGGCATTTGCCTTCTTTACCAGGGGGTTTCCCCATAGAAAGATTCTCAGGGTGGTAGGTGTAGCGGAGAAGAGGGCCTAGCCTGAAGATTCCCTGAGAATACTGGTAGCTGGACCCGGTGAGTGGGTCTAGGCTATCCAGTGGCCATTCCTAAATCCTGCTCTTGTTCTCCTACCTGACGGTGGCTGATGGTCAGGAGGACCCGCGCTGACGTCTGCTGCTTCTCAACAGGGTTGCTGCACCCCCCGGTTGATCAGAGCTTCCTCGCTGCTTTCAGGCTCTGGCTTCCTTAGACTCAGTGCGCGTGTCCGGAGACAGCACTGGTTCCCCCGCCCCTCCCTGTCCCCTCCGAGACAGCACTGATAAATACAGTATATATCCTAATTACCAGGGGGCCACATTAAACTGGAACGGGGGCCACAATTGGCCCCCAAGCCGTACTTTGGACATGCCTGACTTATATATATGTGTTCTTTTTTAAACCTTTTTCAATAAATTTGTAGTTAATTTTTTAGGGTGTGCAGCAGTCTGTCTCTTTTTTTTATTTTATAATTTTTGTCATACTATATTTCTCCAGTCATCTTCCAGGACGGCACACCTGAGAGATGATGGTCTCACCTGACAGGAAACACAATCAACAGAGTTTAAAAGGCCCCACCCTTCCCTCTGCCCTTCAGTTATTGATTGTGTTTCCCAACAGATGCAGCAAAACTGTTTTTTTTTTTTTAGTAGACCAAGGTCTGGGACCAAGGTCTTCCCCCTGGTATTTCAGCCTAAAGAGCAGTCAGTGGGGGCTGCAGAGGCAGAATTTGGCATTTGCCTTCTTTACCAGGGGGTTGCCCCATAGAAAGATTCTCAGGGTGGTAGGTGTAGCGGAGAAGAGGGCCTAGCCTGAAGATTCCCTGAGAATACTGGTAGCTGGACCCGGTGAGTAGGTCTAGGCTATCCAGTGGCCATTCCTAAATCCTGCTCTTGTCCTCCTACCTGACGGTGGCTGATGGTCAGGAGGACCCGCGCTGACGTCTGCTGCTTCTCAACAGGGTTGCGGCACCCCCCGGTTGATCAGGGCTTCCTCGCTGCTTTCAGGCTCTGGCGTCCTTAGACTCAGTGCGCGTGTCCGGAGACTGAAGCGGCGCGGGGGGATGACGTCACAGCCGCGTCCCGAAGTCGAATAAAGCGGCGGCAGCGGAGACACGTGCGGCCTGGTTTTCCAGTATCACCGAGCCACTCAGCACCTAAAGGAGCAGGGGTCCCCAGTCCGGCGTCCCACTGACTAGCAAGGAGGAATCCTCTCTGAGGTCAATCAACACTCCGGTTATAGGACGCATATGCTCCAGCAATGGAGGAGGGACCGGCGCCAGCTACACAGGTCATCGCAGGTGGTGAGTGACTGTCTTGTTTGCTGGAAAGGGGGGGGGAAGCATGTGGGGTGGCCCTATTTACCCCCACCCCCAGGGGGTACCTAAGGGCTTTTAGGGTAATGTCTGTTTTTTTGTTTCAGAAACTGAATGCCCTGCCCAGGTGATCCCCAGTAAATCTAGGGGTAAATCCTCCAATAAGTCTAAACGCTGTGGGTACTGCGGGGATAAGCTCCCCCAGGATCATTCCAAGCCATTTTGCTACAAATGCATTTACAAGCTCGCAGGCAAGGAAACAGCGCAGACCATGAAGGAATGCAGAGCTTTGCAAACTGAAATGCTCGCTGCGCTCCAATCCTTTAAAACCTTGGTAGCTAATAGGGAGCTAGCTCCGCTAGGTACAGAGGATTCCTCTTCTCCCCTAACAGAGACTCAAACCAGTATCACCGAGGGGTCTCAGGAGCCATCTCTAGCAGGTTCAGACTTAGAGTTGGATTCCTCAGCCCAAAGTTCTCAGGAAGGAGAGGATTCAGATCATGATAGCCCAGAAGCTAGACCAGGGGGTTATCTCTTCTCTGCGGAAGAAATGGAGGATCTCCTCAAAGCGATTTATGCTTCTGAGGACATCCAGCTTCCAGCCACACAGGTCTCTGTTCAAGACAAACTATACAGGGGATTAGGTAGAGCTCAAACCAAATCCCTACCGGTTCATTAATCTCTCAAAGATATTATTCTAAGAGAGTGGAAGGAACTGGAACGTGGGGTCCTTAGACTTAAAACCTGGAAGCGTAGGTGCCCCTTTAAAACAGAAGAGGAAGATAAGTTCTTCAAAATTCCACGTTTGGATGCCTCATTGGCTCAAGTCTCAACACTCAGATTTATCGTTCGAGGACTCCGGCAACATCCGGGACCCGATGGATAAGAAATCCGAAACCTTGTTGCGCAGAGCTTGGGATGCCAATGCAGCCGCTATGGGTCCTGCATTGGCCTCCGCGTGCGTTGCCAGAAATACGGATGCATGGCTCCGTAGATTATGGGACCATGTTGAGCAGGAGAATAAATCCCCAGGGGTGTTAGATTCCCTGGAGTTGATTAGTAAGGCAGTAGCCTATTTAGCTGATGCAGCAGTAGAAACTGTCAGAACTACTGCCAAGTCAGCAGCTCTCCTTAATTCTGCCAGAAGGGCCCTCTGGGTAAAGACTTGGGATGGGGATTTTACATCCAAGTCACGTCTCTGTGGGATCCCTTTTGAAGGGTCACTGCTCTTTGGTTCAGATTTAGAGCAGGTTTTGTCCCGTTCCACTGAGAAGGGGAAGAAGTTTCCAGCTAAATCCAGAAAAGAAAAAGGGAAAAAAAAATTTCGAGGCCCCCTCCAAAAAAACGCTTTCAGGGAAAGAAGGAGCAAAAGAAAAGATGGGGATTTGGTAAAAACAAAGAAAAAGGCGGGATCCTTTTTCCCGGAACTTCTACTTCCAATAAGGACTCCAAGTGACGCCAACATAAAAGTTGGCGGAAGGCTCTCGTGGTTTCTCCCTCAGTGGGGAAGTATCACACAGAGTCCTTATATTCTGAGTCTGATAAAGAGGGGGTACAAATTAGAGTTCTTGTCCCCCCCTCCACCAAACTTTGTGCTGACACATCTCCCCAAAGACCCATTAAAAGCGGGAGGCCTAATGACGAGTGTTCGGGAATTAGCGGAACAGCAGGTCCCACATTTTCGTGGTACCAAAGCCATCCGGGAAGTTTCGTTTGATCATAAATCTACGAAACTTAAACCAATTCCTGGTTTACAAAAAATTCAGGATGGAAAGCATCTATACGGTCAGGAGACACCTTAAGGAGGGAGTCTATATGGTAACCTTGGACCTGAAGGATGCTTACCTGCATGTTCCCATTTCCCAGAAACATCAACAATTCCTGAGATTTGCAGTGCAGACGAAGCAGGGCGCCCAACACTGGCAGTTCAGGGCTCTCCCCTTTGGCTTGGCGGCCAGTCCAAGAATCTTCACCAAGGTTTTGGCCGAGGTGGTGTCATTCTTACACCTTCAGGGGATAGCACTAATCCCCTATTTGGACGACATGCTAATTTTCAGTCCGTCCCTGGAACAACTGCACGCAGACCGAGACAGGGTGTTGACCACACTAGAATTCCTGGGGTGGTTGGTCAGCAAAGAAAAATCCTCTCTAGATCCTGCGCAATCCAAGATTTTCCTGGGATATCAGGTGGACTCAGTGAACCAAAGGATTTTTTTATCACCAAGGTTCAAGGAGCAGTCACGTCTCTGCTTGGAACCAAGGAGTCCTCTCTGAGGTCAATCATGAGAGTCCTGGGGCTAATGTCTTCAAGCATCCCTGCGGTTCACTGGGCCCAACTCCACTCCAGGGAACTCTAGAGATTCCTTCTCTCCTCCTGGGACAAGAAAAGAGAATCCCTAGACAGGTCTGTGGCACTCTCAGAGAAGACAAGGGACTCCCTAGGTTGGTGGCTCAACACAGACAACCTTTTAGTAGGTCGGGCCTGGACTCAACAGAATCCAGTGGTTTTGACCACGGACGCAAGCGCTTGGGGCTGGGGAGCTCATATAGAAGATCTCTTTGCCCAGGGCTCTTGGGACCAGCAGCAGAGCAAGGCTTCATCCAATTACAGGGAACTGCTAGCAGTCGGGAAGGCTCTGAGCTTCTTCAAGGACCAGCTCCAAGGAAGAGAGGTTCAGGTACTTTCGGACAATGTAGTCGCAGTGTCCTACCTAAATCATCAGGGGGGCACAAGATCCTGCAGACTGATGAAACTAACCCAGGATATCCTAGGGAAGCTGGAGAAAAGGATTCTGTCAGTGTCTGCGATACATGTGAAGGGGTCTCTCAACATACAAGCAGATTTCCTCAGCAGGCAGCCCATTCTTCAGGGAGAATGGGAACTGAACAACGAGGTGTTCGCTCTGATAAGTCAACATTTTGGCAAACCAGAGATAGATTTATTTGCTTGCAAATAGAACAGGAAGGTGCTCCGTTACTTTTCCCTCACCAGAGAGCAGGAAGCTTGCAGAATAGATGCTCTGGCACAGAGATGGGAATTCTCCCTAGCTTATGCCTTCCCTCCTCTGACTCTCATCCCCAGGGTGGTACAGAAGTTGTCCAGGTCAAAAGGGCACCTGATTCTGATCACACCTTGGTGGCCCAAGAGAACTTGGTTCCCCATTCTGACAAGGTGGTCGATGGCTCCTCCGTTGCGTCTCCCGCCCAGACGCGATCTCCTCTCTCAGGGACCGGTGTTACATCCCGACCCAGGTTTCCTTTGCCTGACGGCATGGTTTTTGAGAGGGAGATCCTCAGGCGTAGGGGATGCTCGGAGAAAGTGATTGACACGCTCCTGCAGAGTAGAAAACCAGTCACTAGAAAGATTTATGCAAAAGTCTGGAGAGTCTTCTCTTGCTGGGCTCAGCCTAGAGAAGGTGCTCTCCAAACGATCCCGATAGTCCTAGATTTTCTCCAGGATGGAGTTGACCAGGGCTTAACAGTTAGTACCCTTAGGGTTCAAATATCGGCCTTATCTGTTTTATTTGACCAGAGACTGGCTCTGAACCCTCTGATAAAAAGATTTATTTTGGCCAGGGAGAGAGGGACCCCGGTAAAAACAATCCGGGTTCCCCCCTGGGATTTATCCCTGGTACTTGATGCTCTAACCAGGGAGCCTTTTGAGCCGTTAGCTGAAATTTCTGTTAAATTTCTTTCTCTTAAAATGGCCTTCCTTCTGGCAATCACCACAGCCAGAAGGGTTAGTGACCTACAAGCTTTAACTATTAAAGAGCCCTTTTTGTTGCTTTTAGAGGATAGGGTAATCCTCAGACAGGATCCATTATATTTGCCGAAAGTGACCTCTGAATTTCACCGGTCACAAGAGATTGTTCTCCCCTCTTTTTGTCAGAACCCAAAAAATTACAAAGAGACAAGATTTCATTTATTAGATGTTAGAAGGTGTCTTCTAACCTATTTAGATAGAGTGAGCGAGGTTAGGAGATCTAATCATTTATTAATTAATTTCTCCGGCTTAAACAAAGGGCTTCATACTTCTAAACCTACTATAGCCAGGTGGATAAGACAAACTATCACAATAGCTTATGAACAGGCAGAAAAACCCGTTCCAGTCCACATTAAAGCTCACTCAACCAGATCTCTGGCGACCTCCTGGGCAGAAAGGGCAGGCGCTTCGATTGATCAGATCTTGGCTCGTCCATGGAGCAACATGGACGAGCCAAAATACTTTTCTGAGGCACTACAGAGTGGAGCTGTTGTCCCCTCAGGACTTGGCTTTCAGCAGGAAGGTCCTACAGACGGTGATCCCACCCTAAGATAGGCCTGAACTTCTTGCTCATCATCTCAGGTGTGTAGTCCTGGAAGATGACTGGAGAAAAGTACCAGTTACACTTACCGGTAACGGATTTTCTAGGAAATCTTCCAGGACGGCAGGCCTACTTCCCACCCTTAAATGTTGGTGACGTTTGTGTTCACAGAAGATTCCCTCTGGCACTGGTGTTGGTCTATACTTTGTCATAGCTGAAGGGCAGAGGGAAGGGTGGGGCCTTTTAAACTCTGTTGTTGATTGTGTTTCCTGTCAGGTGAGACCATCATCTCTCAGGTGTGCCGTCCTGGAAGATTTCCTAGAAAATCCGTTACCGGTAAGTGTAACTGGTACTTTTTTGATTGCACCCCCCGATAATATCGGTGAGTACTGCACTACTCCTTATTAGGTGGGATTCCCATACTCTCTACCCTTTTTTTTGTTTGTTTTGCCACTCATTCATTCCAACTCGACAACGAGCCCCTGCAAGTCAACATTTGTTACATTGTCACCTTGACACTTGACTTTCAGCGGCTGGGCTGTGAACACCACATCTGCCATGCATATGCCCTGATCTGGTTCTTTCTGACTGAAGGGAAACAACCCTTGGGTGACCTTCAACCATCGGTCGCTCTGCAATCTCCCTGTCTGGCATAGCAGTGGTTGTATTCACACCCCTATCGCCCAAAATACTCTTGTCTAACAGGGATGGCTAATATGGAGGTGCCACACCCCCCCCCTGTTCGGTTTGCACCAGAACCTGCGAACAGACCAACAGTGGGGGTCCCCCCAAATTCAATTACCAGGCCCTTCAGGTCTGGTATGGATATTAAGGGGAACCTTGTGTCAAATAAAATAAATATTACGTGGGGTTCCCCCCAAATATCCATTCCAGACCCTTCAAGTCTGGTGTTGATTTTAAGGGGAACTCTACCCCAAATAAAATAAAAATGGCATTGCGTTCCCTCCCCAAAAATCCACACCAGACCCCTTATCTGAGCACGCAACCTGGCAGGCCGCAGGAAAGGAAGGGGGGACTAGAGAGCTGTTCCCCCTCCTGAACCTTACCAGGTCACATGCCCTCAACATTGGGGGGTTGCTTTGGGGGTCTGTGACCCCTCAAAGCACCATGTCCCCATGTTGATGGGGACAAGAGCCTCATCCCCACAACCCTTGCCCAGTGGTTGTGGGGGTCTGCGGGCAGGGGGCTTATCAGCATCTGGAAGACCTCTTTAACATAGGGGATCCCCAGATCCTGGCCCCCTCTATGTGAATTGGTAATGGGGTACATTGTACCTCTACCATTTCACTAAGAAAGTGTAAAGAATTGTAAAAAAAAACACACACCGTGGAGAAAGTCCTTTATTAAAAATAAAAAATATTAAAATTAAAAATCCAGCAGTGGTAATCTACTCTCGGTCTCCTCTCCAACGCTGTTGGTATCCTGCGATGGGTGATCTCCTTTCTGCTGGGGTCCATCGATGAGAAGATCTCCTCTTCATCCAGGTCCGGAATCCAGCGATGAGATGTCCATCCACCGGAGACAGCCCGGTGAATGACGCGGCTTTAGCAGTAACAGCAGGTACCAGTGCTTACAGGATGTCCTGAAGCAGGCCAGAAAACTCTTTGTGCATTTCCAACGGTTATAAAATGCCAGTGCTCGGCTGGCTGACCTCCAAAAGGAATACAACCTGCCCAAGAACTGCCTAATCTGTGACATGCCCACCAGGTGCAACTCTACGTTGGCCATGCTGCAGTGGCTGCACATGCAGCAGAGGGACATCAATGAGTATCTGTGCAAATATGGCATCAGGACAGTGTCAGGGGAGCTTATTTTTTCCCCCACGTCAATGGGCCATGATCAGGGATGTATGCACTGTCCTGTCAGCATTTGAGGAGGCCACGAGGATGGTGAGCAGTAACAGTGCATGCATCAGTGACACTGTCCCTCTTGTCCACCTGTTGGAGCACACACTGCATGGAATAATGGACAGGGCACTTGAGGCAGAACAGAGTGAGGAAGAGGAGGACTTCCTTACCTCTCAAGACCCCCTTTATCCAGACAGTATTCCTGATGGCCTGCCTATCACACAGGAAGAGGAGGAGAATTGTGTCACCATAGAGAGTCTAGCACTCAGCAGCAGCAGTCTTCAATGGATCAATTAAAGTCCCAAGAAACCCATGGACTTGTACACGACTGGGAGGAGGGGGCTGCAGATATAGTCGTTGTGAGTGACCCTGAGCACTCCGGATCCTCGTATTTGTGTTGTCAAGGAGAGGGATCATTACTGGCTGGCAACCCTCCTTGATCCACGTTACAAGGGTTAGGTTGCGGACCTTATCTTACCCTGGCAGAGGGAGCAGAGGATGAAACATCTTCAGGAGGCCTTGCAGAAAGGTCTGTGCAACGCTTTCCCAAAGATTGGGAGGTTACAAAATCATGGTCCTGGACAAGGTGTTGCTGAAGCTTCGGTCAGTCAAAGATGGAGCGGTGGAGAAGGTGGCCGTCTGACCGATGCGTTCAGACAATTTTTTAGTCCGCAGCCCCAAGGTATGATCAGTTCCAGCAACCATCACCAGTGTCTGTTTTATATGGTGCAGGGATACCTAGGGGTAAGATCACACTTGGACACCTATTCCACCGAAAATCAGGCCACAGGCTCTTTCCTCCACATTTGGTGGGATTGCCCGCTAATCCAACCTTACTTGGCGTGAGGTGCACAAAGTGACGACTGAGGTATCCTCGCTACCCCTGGAGTTTTCCCCAGATTAATATCTCCTTCGTCTCTCCAAAATTTTCAAAAAATGATACGGTAGTTCTGTGGCATTACATATGATTAATGCAGCCAGACTCTGTATACCGGTCCACTGGGAGGCTGTGGTGCCACCATCTATTAAAGAGTGGGTGGCAAGTCTTAACCACATTGCAGCGATAGAGGAGCTGATATATACTGCGCAGGATAGAATTTCCAGATTTACCTATGTCTGGGAAGACTGGCTTAAATTTCGAAATTCTGCAGACTGCCGGGTGCTGACACAGACTACTGGATAGTTGAAACTTTGTTGTACACTCGGGTGTACCGCTTGGTACGTGAGACAGTCTGCTTGGTTTGATACCCAAATGAAATACCCAGAGAGGGTAGCAGGTGGTACCCCCTCTTCGGATACTTGCACTAAAAATACCTTGCCGCAACCCCCTCCCCCTTCCTCCCCTTTTTTTCTCCTATATTCGCTGCCCCCCTCTTTTTCTTTCCTCTTCTCTTTAGGGTATAAGTGACTTGCTGGGAGGGGTCGAGGCGATGATGGGTCTAACTTGGGAGAGCCTTCCCCCCCTATCCTTGCAGGGGTTTGTAGCTTTTCAGAGAGATACACAATAGTGAAGAGAGGACTTGGACCGGGTGTGGCGGTTCCCTGGGTTCGCCATGCCAGGACGAAAATCACTGGAGCTGGTGTAGACTTACTTAACCCTTATTGATGGGTGGGGTACCTAGCTCCTATGCTACATATATTGCTGTTTTTTTCTCATTCTGTTTACTGAAATTCCTGTTTAGGCCTTTCTAGGAGTGCATTATGTGTACTGTAACTGTGTCCTACATGGAATCTGAGCTCCTTGGTCTGTATGTTCTGTTTTATTTCTGTTGATGTTGTTGAAGATGCCTGTCAAATTTATGGTCTTTTTCAATAAAATCTTTATGGTTAAAAAAAAAATCAAAAATGTTTTTGTCATTGGGACAGAAAGTGAGCTGAAGTCTTCTGAATAGGTGCACAGACAGCAAAATAAATGTTACAGGGGTGATAACCCTTCCCTATGTTTTTCAAAAATCTTACATTTTTTTTGGCTGGAGCTACATTTTAAAAATGTACCAGTTCAAAATTACAAACAGATTCTACTTAAGAACAAACCTACTGTACAGTCCCTGTCTTGTTTGCACCGCCTGTATACTGCTGTTCAGAGTATATAGGGCCTCGGGCCCCCACGTCTTTCCTTTTTTTTATTTGGGTGCAGGGTTCCCCTTACAAGATCCAAAGGAGCTGGTAATGAGCTGGGGGGGGGGGTACCCATGCCGTTTTTCTCAATGATTTTCATCTATATTGCCGGGACCAGACATTACATTAAAGCCGCAAGCAGTTTTAAATTACTTTTTTTCTTATAGAAATGTAATTTTGTGCAGAGACAGTTCTAAAAACGGGAAACACGTGCCACTTCACAGGCATACTATAGACACCCAGCAGGTACGATATTTAAAGGAATATTTTACACTTTTTTTTCACTTTAAGCATCATCAAAATGCAGTTTTTAAAAACTTTTTTTGCATTGATGCAGGTCCCCTGAGGCAGGACCCGGGGTCCCCAAACCCTTTTTGGACAATAACTTAAATATTAGCCTTTAAAATTGGCACTTTTGATTTCGAACATTCAAGTCCCATAGACTTTAACGTGGTTCTAAAGTTTGTGCAAACTTTTGGTCTGTTCGCAGGTTCTGGTGCAAACCGAACCTGGGGAGTGTTTGGCTCATCCCTACCTGTATGTCCTTTTCCTATAGCAAGAGGAGGAGGGGTTGGAAGAGTCTGCATTTCTGCAAAGTAATCCAGGAAAGGTCCGGGTACAGCTGCAGCTGGGCATTGCCAAAAACCACCTTCCTGGTAGTGCGGGCTTTACGCATAATGTCCTCCTTCAGGAGGAAGGAATGGACACTACATATGATTTTACGAGGTCTGGAAGCTGGGCCCTTGGGGCGTAGAGCACTGCGCGCCCGATCCATCTTAATGGGTTTATTCGGGGGTTCTCCCAGGAGTTCAATGAAGAGTTTTTGCAGGGTGTCTTTCAGATCTTCAGGACCCTCTGATTCAGGCAAACCCCTGACGCGGATGTTGTTCCTGCGCCCCCTGTTGTCCAGATCCTCCACATGGCACTGCATGTCTCTGAGCATCAGGCGATGGTCAGTTCCCTGTATTTTAATGCGGTGTACCGCCAGTTTGATCTCTTGTATTTCCTCCTCCGCCATCTCCACTCGATCTGAGAGGCGCTTAAAGTTAGTGTGAAGTACTTGAATCTCCGCGTAGCAGGCAGACTTAACCTCCCTAATAAGTAGCTTAAAGTCCCCTTTAGTTGGTATGGCTTGAAAGTAGGCCAGGATTCTGCAGTGAGGCCTAGTGGAGCATGCTGGTGGTCAAGCAGCAGCGCCACCTGAGATGCTTGGGCAGGGGCAGACTCACCGTTCCTGGCGTGGAGGGATGCAGTCTGTTTGGTCCCCTTGAAGAATCCGGTGGGCTCCGTGGATGGGCTGGAGACAGGGAGCCCGGCAGATACGGAGGCCACGTGGAGGAGGTGGAGGTGGGTAGCACCATCTTGGCCTCCGTGTGACTTAGAGGGCGGGGAAAAATACCCTCAGAAAGGTCGCTGAGGAGCCGGGAGGAGGCTGGGATGATCCTCTGGCTTTGGAGGAGCGAGTTCTCCTGGTTCCACCCATATACAGGTGAGTTAAATCCCCCAAAAGGGATGCAGAGCTGTGGGCTAGAGGAGAGATATGAGCTCAAGCTTTCATCCAGGGCAACTTCCGGTTTACGTCCCCCTTGTACAGACTTCTAAATACTCTTTTGCCCAATATAAGCTGAATTTACTGTTAAAAATAAGTGTGGAATGCAAGACTTGGGTGGGTTTAAAAAGACGTCCACTGCCGTCTTCTGACTGCAGGCTCAGTACGGCCGAGTGTGGGGTGTAGCAAGATGGCCATCGCTCAACGAATTTGACATGCAGTGTCCTGACGTCAACGATGACACACTGCATGCGGAGATGACGTAGTGCATATGTGCAGTGTGTGTGGCTTTCTGCAACAGCTGATTCCACATCATAGAAAGTTACGTGGTTCGATAGTCTGCCATGTTCGACATTTTGCCAGAACACTGGTTATCGGCAGTCCTTTCCTCACCTATTGTGTCTGTGTGATCAAAGGAGAGCCGTTAACCGGCAAGCCTGTCAACTCATTGTTTACACTGCTAATCAGGGCACTGAGCTGTGTGCTGATGATCAGTACAGTCCCATCAGTGCCAATCAGTGCAACCTATCAGTGCATATCAATTCGGATTAGTGCCCATAAATGACACCTGTCAGTGCAGCCTCATCAGTGCCTCCTCATAAGTGCAGCCTATCAGTGCAGCCTCATCAGGACAAATCAGTAAAGAAGAAAAATTATGTATTTGCTAAATAGAAAGCAGGCAACATTTAAGTCTGTAGGAAAAGAGATGATGCCTACCATATACAGAAAGGCTTCTTCACATTTTGAAAGAGCTCAAATCACCCAGCATCGCACCAAATTCATGCATGCACCAATTTTGGAACCACAGTGCAACCTGATTGCTTGGTACTTTCGTACCATGTGATCCTGTGTGGGCAAATGCACTATGTAACAGATCTTATCCCATACTCCGCTGAGTGCTTCCGTCATCAATACAGCTTCCTCCTGTCTGGCCATCAGAGAGAGATATTAATTATAGCTGCATTGAATATAAGTCTAGCCGATATAATGAATGAATCATGAATGATTTATTGGACAGAATACAGACTTTTTATACACTTTTTAACACAGGGGGTTAGATAACAAGGTAGGGCTGGCTCATGGCTATTCATCCCCCCTTGCAGAGCAAAGAACCAGAGACTGACAGCCCTCAGCTCTCTGCTCACAAAATGCTTTGATCTCTCAGTTCTGCATCCACCTAGGTGAGTATAAACTTTTTTTGAAAGTCCATAGTTCTCTTTTAAAAATCCCTATATATTTTTCCCCGAGTTGCCTTTAAAACCCACAATGTGAATAAAACTCAAAGTGCACAAAGCTGCTAAATACCAATTTTGTATCACCACCACAGTTAAACAAAAAATACATACCAGAAATCTTTAGAGCTTTGTAATAAAAATTACTCAGGAAAAAAGGTAAATAAAAAGTTACTAGTGCCTCACACCCTCCTAATCATTTACAATATGTGATCTTTTAACTCTATTTAACTAATATTTTTCAGTGGAAAACACAATTAGTGCAATAAAATGACCTATGAGAAAGTCCTGTGGACAATATGCATCAGATGGTTGTGACAACATCGTGCTAGGCAGGGTCAACCCAGAAGGAGTGACAGGCTTCAGGGCTGATCCTAGGGTCACAGGCACCTGGGTGCAAAAATATTTCTGGCTCCCCCACATGGGCGTGGTCATTTTACTAACTCCTCCCGTTTACAAATATTTCTATGGCAATGACTCAACCACAGAGATGCTTCCCCGCAAAGTCTTCATTAACCTGGGATCCTTACATGATCTCTTAACAATAAACAAAATACAAGAAAGAGAAGCAGAGTACTTTATTGGGACCTGGAGGGGGGCCTCTCTGATGGACACAGAAAGTGTGTCTGTTAGAGAGTCTGTTAGAAAGAGCCCCCAGACATACTACAGCTATGATACAGGAGATAGTCAGAGACTGCAGACATGATACAGGAGATAGTCAGAGACTGCAGACATGATACAGGAGATGGTCAGAGACTGCAGACATAGTACAGGAGACGGTCAGAGACTGCAGACATAGTACAGGAGACGGTCAGAGACTGCAGACATAGTACAGGAGACGGTCAGAGACTGCAGACATAGTACAGGAGACGGTCAGAGACTGCAGACATAGTACAGGAGATGGTCAGAGACTGCAGACCTATGTCTATTACAGGAGATGGTCCATTAGATCCCTTTCACACTGGAGGCATTTTTCAGGTGCTTTAGTATTAAAAATAGCTTTCACACTGGGGCTGTGAGCTGGCAGGACATCCAAAAAATTCCTGCAAGTAGCTTCTTTGAGGCGCTTTAGGAGCGGTGTATACCCCCACACTGGGAGTCTGTTCCACATTTTCACAGCTCTTACTGTGAAGAAACCTTTCCGTATTTGGAGATTAAATCTTTTTTCCTCTAGACGTAAATAGTGCCCCCTTGTCTTTTGTGTTAACCGTAAAGTGAATAACTCAACACCAAGTTCACTATATATTTTATATTTGTACATGTTGATCATATGCCCCCTTATTCTTTTCTTGCACACTGAACACTTTGACTCACCTCGGTTCTCTCTCTGTGCAGCCCGAGATAGAGATGGGAGGGGGAGGCATTGCAACTGGAGTTGCTGGAGACCAAGACTCCGAGTGTGATGAATTTATTCCTGCACATCAGCACTCAGCAGCCACTGAAAACTAGAACCCTTGTGTCAGGAAGAGAACAGCCCCTCCCCCGAGCACTGTCAGGCTGGATAGACTGCCCTATGCTCACACATCAGTTCTGGACGAACACACAACAATGCTCAGAATACTAGTTCTGGATTAACACAAACAAGGAGAGAAGCAGGGAGGGGAGAACTCTGGCACTTTGGCGCCCCCACCTCTGCAAGCACCGGGGTGCAAAGCACCCTGTGCACCCTGCCTAGGATCGGCCCTGACAGGCTCTTAATGTGCCATTGTGAGCAATACGAGTCTGCTTATATCATGTTACAAACTGAGAATGCATCTCTTTGTTTAATTCTTACTGATAACATTTATGGGTTACACTATGAAGATTTCTCTCTTTTTGTTTATGAGCTTTGTCAAGATCACAAATAATGTCTGCTTTTCACATGTCATGTTTTATAAGGAAAAAAAAAATTGCTTTTGTTTTTTTGTTTTTTTGCTTTTTTAAATAGAGTGGTGGACAACAGTTTCTTTATTGCTCACTTTACTTGAAGAAAGGTGTTGCACTTCATTGTTTTTTGGTTTGTGCGTACGACTATTGTAGCTAATGGTGCGCATACTTTAGGGTGTGAGGCACTAGTAACTTCAGTGTCTTTTTTCATTGAATTGATTCATTTGGCAATTATTTTTCCTTGTCAATTTTGTTTATTGAATATTAAATAATAAAGACAGTTACAATTAGTAATAGTTACAACAAATGGTAATATTAAGCATATGATAATAAATTGGATGGAATTATACATATCTGAAGATTAGATATTTTACATGAACAGGTAATCAACTCAAAAATGAAATGTTAAGTTTATATAAACAACTGAAAAATGTAATATGTTCTCATACACTTAGCACTTAGTTCCAGGCATATTCAATTAATATATAGTCACTAGGGATGAGCCGAACACCCCCCTGTTCGGTTCGCACCAGAACTTGCGAACACACCAAATGTTCGTGTGAACTTTAGAACCCCGTTGGGACTTGAACATTAGAAATCTAAAGTGCTAATTTTAAAGGCTAATATGCAAGTTATTGTCCTAAAAAGTGTTTGGGGACCTGGGTCCTGCCCCAGGGGACATGTTTCAATGCAAAAATAAGTTTTAAAAACAGACGTTTTTTCGGTAGCAGTGAATTTAATAATGCTAAAAGTGAAACAATAAAAGTGTAATATTACTTTAATTTTCGTACCTGGGGGGGGGGTGTAAAGTCAGCATGTGAAAAAGCGCATGTTTCCCATACTTAGAACTGTCCCTGCACAAAGTGTAATTTCTGAAAGAAAAAAAGTAATTTAAAATCGGCTTTGCAGCTATAATGAATTGTCGGCTCTGGCAATTCAGAGAATTCATTCATAATTTTTTTTTTTTTTAAAAGCGTGGGGGTCCCCCCAAATTCAATTAACAGGCCCTTCAGGTCTGGTATGGATATTAAGGGGAACCCCACCGTCAATTAAAAAAAACAGATGACATAGGGTTCCCCCCAAATATCCATTCCAGACCCTTCAGGTCTGGTGTGGATTTTAAGGAGAACTCCACTCCAAAAAAAAAAAAAAAATGGGATGGAGTTCCCCCAAAAATCCACACCAGACCCTTTATCCGAGCACGTTAACCTGGCCGGCCGCAGAAAAGAGGGAGGGGCAAAGTGCGGCCCCCCCTCTCCTGAACCGCACCAGGCCACATGCCCTCAACATGGGGAGGATGTCCCCATGTTGATGCGGACAAGGGCCTCATCCCCACAACCCGTGCCCGGTGGTTGTGGGGGTCTGCGGGCGGGGGGCTTATCAGAATCTGGAAGACCCCTTTAACAAAGGGCACCCCCAGATCCTGGCCCCCCCTATGTGAATTGGTAATGGGGTACACTGTACCCCTACCATTTCACGAAGGAAGTGTAAATAGTTTTAAAAAACACACACACACCATAGAAAAAAGTCCTTTATTAATAAAAGAAAAAAAATCCAGCGGTGGTAATCCACTCTCGATGCGGCTCCCCGCTCCAACGTTGTCTTCTATCTAGCGACGGGTGATCGGTCCAGCGATGAGAAGACTATACATCCAGAGCAGCATCGCCAAACTTCTCTCTCCGCTGGACACAGCCCAGCGGAATGATGCGGCCGATGCTTTGACATTTCTTATATAGGGGAGGCGGGACCACCTGTCACGTGACCCCACCCCCTCTGACGCACCCTTGGCTATGTCACTAGGAAAGTCCGGTCTTCCCCCTTGCGTCAGAGGGGGCGGAGGTTGGCGACGCTACTCTGGATGGATAGTCTTCTCATTACTGGAGAGATCACCCGTCGCTGGATAGAAGACAACGTTGGAGTGGGGAGCCGCATCGAGAGTGGATTACCACCGCTGGATTTTTATTTTATTTTTTTATTAATAAAGAACTTTTTTCTACTGTGTGCATGTGTGTGTGTTTTTTTAAAACTTTTTACACTTCCTTCGTGAAATGGTAGGGGTACAGTCTACCCCATTACCAATTCACATAGGGGGGGCCAGTATCTGGGGGTCCCCTTTGTTAAAGGGGTCTTCCAGATTCTGATAAGCCCCCCGCCCGCAGACCCCCACCACCACCGGGCAAGGGTTGTGGGGATGAGGCCCTTGTCCCCATCAACATGGGGACATCCTCCCCATGTTGAGGGCATGTGGCCTGGTGCGGTTCAGGAGGGGGGCCTGCCCTCTGTCCCCCCCTCTTTTCTGCGGCAGGCCAGGTTAACATGCTCGGATAAAGGGTCTGGTGTGGATTTTTGGGGGAACACCACCCCAAATTTAAAAAAAAAATGGCGTGGAGTTCCCCTTAAAATCCACACCAGACCTGTATATTTAGGGGGAACCCCATGTCAAATTGACAGCGGGGTTCCCCTTAATATCCATACCAGACCTGAAGGGCCTGGTAATAAAATTTGGGGGGACCCCCACGCTTTTTATTTTTTTTATTTTTTATGAATGTATCCTCTCTGAATTGCCAGAGCCGACAATTCATTATAGCTGCAAAGCCGGTTTTAAATTACTTTTTTTCTTTCAGAAATTACACTTTGTGCAGGGACAGTTTTATGTATGGGAAACATGCGCTTTTTCACATGCTGACATTACACCCCCCAGGTACTAAATTTAAAGTAATATTACACTTTTATTGTTTCACTTTTAGCATTATTATTATTATTATTATTTAGCAATTCACTCCTTCCGAAAAAACAGCTGTTTTTAAAACTTTTTAGGACAATAACTTGCATATTAGCCTTTAAAATTAGCACTTTAGATTTCTCCCATAGACTTTAACCTCCCTGGCGGTATTATTCTGTCTGGAATTAAGTACCAAAAGCGGTACAATTATTTCCCCACAAATCGCTATCGCTCAATTCTGCAAGTGATTATAATTTATTATTGCTGTTTTCTAGCTGCTCTAAAACCATTTTTGACATAAAGGGATACTTTTGGTTCCTATGGACAATCTACAGTTTCCAGGCAGAAAGAACAGTTTTTATTTTATAAAAGATCATGTAGGGCACTGGGCAGACCACTAGGGACAAGGGGGGTGTGTATTTTTTACATACAGTACTGTAATCTATAAGATTACAGTATACTGTATGTAATGTGTTTGTTTACTTTTTTGAATTTGGCGCCGTTCTCTGCCCCCGTGCGTCGTAACGTCGCAGGGATCAGAGATCGGCGGCACACGGGGACACTGTGAATCGAGCGAGGACCCGCTCGCTCACACAGCGGGGATGCATCGCTGGATCCAGGGACAAGGTTAGTAAACCAAGCCTGTGGATTCAGCGAGAAGGTAAGCTGCGCCGCTGCACGCTCTGCACATCTACCCCGAGCGTTACTCGGGGATACTGATCCTAGCATGGAAAAACCACCCCGAGTCACGCTCGGGGATACCGCCAAGGAGGTTAATAGGGTGTTCGCGGCTTTTCGAATTTGCCGCAAACACCCCTAATTGTTCGTTGTTCGGCGAACAGGCAATGTTCGAGTCGAACATGAGTTTGACTCAAACTCGAAGCTCATCCCTAATAGTCACTATGGAAAGAAAGCTAATTGGAAATCAACTAATTCAATAAAAACTTCAAAAGTGTATAATTATTGTAAGTAATAATTAAATATAGTATTTATGTATAATACATTACCATTTAAATATGGTAATACAAAAAAAATAGGGAAATAGGAAAAAAAGGTCAGAGTAATAGTAAAAGGGAAAGAATGAAGGTAAGAAAGAGAAAAGAGTCTAGGGCAAGAAAGTTCTCCGGAGCATCTATATTGTAAGAATATTAAGTTAGTAAAGAAGACAAATGTTCATGTTTAGTACTTGTTTCCACTCTTATTGTATACTTTTATAGTATTATAGTATATCAAGTCTTAATAGGGAATTGTCAGAGGTCAAAGGAAGAAAATACATCATCCAAGGATTCCATATTTTCTCAACATTTTGTATAGTATCGTTGGTTATGGCTTCTGATTTGGAAATGATCATTGCTTGGTTTATTCTGTTTTTAGCTTCAGAGATCATTAATGTATTGGTTTTCCAAGCTTTGGCAATGGTTTGCTTTGCGGCTGTGGTGATCTGGAGAAAGAGCCTAACTTGAGTGTTATATTTAAAAGCGCAATAGTCGTGTATGAAATGATAGCTATCTTAAATATTATAGATGCCATGAGGAAAATTTCATTCCAGAACTTTTTTGCAATCGGACAATCCCAGAATGTATGTAAGTGCGTTCCCAGACCACCACAAAATGGGGAGCATTGAGGAGCATATTTTTCAATTTTAACAGGAACTAAGTACCAGTGCATGATTATTTTATAGTTTGTTTCCAAAGCAATTATATTTTGAGAATACATTTTTGTATTGGTCCAGACTTTATTCCGGTCCGATATGTCGATTTTAGTTCCAAGTTCTTTCTCCCATTTTTCCACATATGAAGGTAGCTTTGAGTCAGAAGTAGTGATCAGATGATTATATAACATTGAAATAAGACCTTTGGTATGAGGGTCTTGTTTACATATGCGTTTGATTTGTGACATATTACTTAATTGATTAGTATCATGTAAATAAGGTTCAAAACATATTTTGATTTGTAAGTAGCGAAAGAGTTCAGAAGACGGGAGTTTGTGATGTTCACATATTTCAGGGAATGTTTTGAATGAGGTTAATGTTAAAAAAAATCACCTAATTGTGTTAGGCCAGCAGAAGTCCATTTTTTGAAAGTATTAGGGTATATGTAGGCTGGGTAAAATTTGGGGTTTCTGGTAAATTATATTAAAGGTGTATGTGTATGTGCAAACCTTTGGTTATTTAAAATTTATCCCAAATGGTAATTGTATGCTTGATTATTTTATTTTCAATTATTTTATGGTAAGAAGAGGTAGACCATATTAGATTAGGTAAGGATGTTGGGTTGCTATAAATTGTTTCAATTGCTACCCAAAGAGGGATTTCATGTTTTGTATGATATTTGGGGATATTCGCTATTTGTGTGGCATGGAAATAGGTGGTAAAATTGGGAAAGCCTAGTCCACCTTTTAATTTGGAAGATAGAGTGTGTGAGGGTAAGCGGGATTTTAGAGAGTTCCATATAAATGCTTGTGCTTTGCGTTGAAGATTTCTCAAGAAGTATGAGGTATTGGAATGAGTAAAACACGAAAAAGGTATAATATTTTTGGAAGTAATGTCATTTTTATGACATTTATTTTGCCTATCCATGATATTGGGAGAGTAGACCATTGTTTTAGATAATTAGACATTTTTTGAAATAGTGGGGGATAGTTAGCAGAGAATATGTCGGTGAGAGTAATACCTAGATAATATGTGAGGTTTGTAGATGACCAAGTAAAAGGTTTTTCGCTTGCTGTAATGTATCAGGAGATAAAGAAATATTTAGAGCTGTAGATTTTTGTGAATTTATTTTAAAACCTGATATTCGGGCAAATGTATCTAATTTGTTGATAAGATTAGGGGCAGTAATATGTGGGGAAGTCATAAAGATTAAGATGTCTTCAGCAAAAAAGCAAAGCTTATGTTGATGATCTGCTAATTCTATAACTTTGGTTGAGGGATCTGCATGAATGGATTGGGCAGGGGGTTCAATTAATAGGGCAAATAGGAGTGGGGAGAGAGAGGACATCCCTGGAGTGTTGATATCAAACATGTCAGCTTTGTATCATGCGTATTTAGCATAAGCTTTGGGTTTATTATATAATGATAAAACCCAGCTTAGAAAGTGGGGGCCAAAACCCCATTTTTGTACAGCAAAATGTAAATATGACCATGATACTGTGTCAAAAGCTTTTTTGATGTCTAGTGATACAAGGCATGTAGGTATTCGTCTAGTTTTAGCTGCTGGGACCAATAGGGCTGTTCTACGGACATTATCTGAAGCTTGGCTCAAGGGGATAAAACCTACTTGATCTTTGTTAATTAGAGAACCAATTATATTATTCATCCGAAATGCCATAACTTTCTCTAGTAGTTTTATGTCTAAATTTAATAAAGATATTGGCCTATAATTTGCACAGGCTGAGTCATCTGACTGGGGTATAGGGATCATTGTTATTATTGCTGTAAGGGTTTCCGATCTAAAAGATTAATTGTTGAATACTTCTGTCACAATGGGAGTTAATACATGGGAGAATTTTTTGTAGTAGAGGGCTGAAAACCTGTCAGGTCCTGGACGTTTGTTTGGCTTGAGGGATTTGATTGCCAGTTCAATTTCACTAGGGGTAATGGGATTTTCAAGACTGTCATATTGTGCCTGAGATAGAGTTGGGAGATTTAATTGTGAGAAAAATGATTCTGCATTGGATTGGTCAAAAGATCCTCCTTTTTTTTATAGAGTGAGGTGAGATGTTTATGGAAGGTGTGTAATATTTTTACAGGATTACTTGTGTACCTTTCTTAAGAGATTTTTAGTCTAACTGGTTTAAAAGGGTTATTTTGTTTTTTGATTGCTCGGGCAAGGAGGATACCTGGTTTATTTGCTTTAAATAAAAATTTTGTTTAGATTTATGTAGTGTCTTGTCTACTGATTCTGATAAGAGATCAAGTTTTAAGCTAGCTTTATCTAGTTGTGACTTTGTGGTTGGAGTAGGGTTGGATTGAAAAATAGTATGGCATTTATTAAACGTATTTTCTAGTTCTCGCTGTAATTTTTGTCTTTTTTAATATATGATGCTTGGCGTATACAATAACCTCTAAGAACAGGCTTGTGTGCTTCCCATAGCGGTTTTAAAGATGTGTCTGGAGATTTATTGTTGACAATGTATTCTTTTATAGCGATTTCTAATTCAGCAGAATTTGACAGGGCGAGACAGCAATGAGTCATTAATATGCCAGGTGGGGTCATGTTTTTTTGGGGATTAGTGAGGTAAAAGTAGATATAATGACACAATGATCAGTCCAAGTATACGGTTTAGGGAGCTAAGTGAGGAGGGGAATAAGGGGTAGGGGAAAAGGAGAGGGATTAAAGAGGGAGGAATTAAAAGTAAATAAGGGATATGTGAACATATAGGGCCAGATTCAGGAAAGGTTACGCTGGCGGATCGAGTGATCCGCCAGCCTAACTGTGGCTTTGAGCCGGCGTTTCTGTTTTCTGTAACCAGAAAACAAGAAACGCCGGGTTGAAGTTCCGATGCGAGCAGCGTAACTGAGTTTCGCCATCGCATCGTTACTTCAACTTAAAAATGGCGCCGGGGGCGTTCCCGCCGATTTACGCTCAAAAAATATGTTAATGAGCGGAAATCGACAATTCACGATCGAAATCCGGCGCGACGCAATGACGATACGACGTTTCCGGACGGGATACGCGGCGCATAGATATACCTACATGGGGTTGGAGTATCCTATGTTAGGTATAGGCGTCGTCATCGCGTCGGAAAAAAAAAAAAAACGTCGCTTGCGTAAAACGGTCATGAATGGGAATGTGACGTCATTGACGTTCATTCACAGATTTTGGAGCATGCGCACGGGGATGTTTTGACACTCGACGCATGCGCAGTACGTTGGCGGCGGGATCGCGCGTAGTTAGCATACTACACGCCCCGTACCCGCGACATTTGAATTCCGCCGGCTCATTTGTGATGCGCTGCCGCAACTTTAGGAGCAAGTGCTTCGTGAATGACAGCACTTGCTCCTAAAATTTCGGCAGCGCAACGCAAATCAGAAGCGTTACTCCAGAGCAAAGATGCTCTGGAATACGTGAATCTGGCCCATACTCTTATACTCAACATAGGCCAAATTAGGGTTTGGATAATTCAATCATGAAGTTAAGGGAGTTCTTAGTACAGGCATACCCCACTTTTAAGTACACAATGGGGTTTATTTACTAAAGACGAAAAGTGCAAAATCAGGCTCACTTATGCATATAAATCAATGAGTTTCTAACCACAGCTTGTTCAATTAAGATTTGGTAATAAAACATGGAAACTCATTATTCTCTATACAGAAGTGAGCCTGATTTTGCACTGTGCAGCTTTAGTAAATAAACCCATTTGTGTACTTAAAAGCGGGGTATGCCTGTATAATGTAGAGATTATTCAGTCCATGGAGTAAGGAAGATCCAATTCTGGGGAGTTGAAGCGACCTCTTTTGGATGTAGCTTGTCTGCTTCTGTCAGTTTCAGGTTTTGATGAATTTTGTGGTGTGGTCTGTAGTTCTTCAGTGTATCTACTTATGTATTTGGTTCCTTGGTGGGTGAATCGAACAGCGAATGGAAATCCCCATTTATAAGGGATGTGGTGGTGTTGGAGATTTTGAAGTAGAGGTTTCATCTCACTCCGTTTGGCTATTGTTATTGGCGAGAAATCTGTGATTATTTGATAAGAATGTCCTTGAAAAGTTAGGGTTTCTTTAATCCTGGCTGTGGCCATAAGCTGATCCTTAGTACGGAAGAAATGGAATTTAATAATTATGTCACACAGAGGGCCTTCTTTTTTGCATGGTGCTAATGCCCTGTGAATTCTATCAAATTCCAGTCTCTCAATAGGGATTCCTGAAAGGGCGCTGAAGATCAGTGATTGATTCAGGTATACCTCTTATGCGGAGGTTTGACCATCATGCTCTGTTTTCGAAGTCTTCCAAATGCGTTTGCAAAGTCAAATTTTCATGTCTGAGTAGCTCAAGTTCCTTTTCTTGGGAAACTACATGAGTGTCAATGCCATCCATTCTGCATTCTAAGGGCCAGATTCTCGTAGATGGGCGCATTTATGCAGGCGTAGCGCATATCAGATGCGCTACGCTGACATAACTTCGAGAGACAAGTCCCGTATTCTTGAAGCACATGCATCCAATGATGCGCCAGCACAACGTAAATTCGTCGGCGTAAGTAGGAGGGAAGTGGGCGTGATCCATTCAAATGAAGCGTGACCCCATGCGAATGAACGCCGGAACGAACCGAGCATGCGCCGTACGTCCCACACCCCTCTGCGCATGCGCAAAACATCAGGTGTAACCCTCCAAGATAGGCCGGCCCAGTGCATAATAGCGCCCAGACATGCACCCGTCGAGCGCAAAATTACACAATTTTTTTGTGGTGGTGGTGTATGTGCTTTTGCATTCTCTGCTTTGCCATGCCTGCTCCCAGGAAGGAGAGACGCAAAAAAACTTCTCCCCAGAGGAGAGTGCCATCATCATACGGCCATGGAGAGGTATGATTCTCGCCTCCATGGTGCAGATAGTGCCAGCACCAGTCGTTCCAAGAAGGATGAGATCCTCATGAGGATAGCTGCCCAAGTTAATGCCCTATCTCATGAGGTCAGGACACCCCAGGACATGTAAAAAAAATGAATAACCTGCAGCGTCTGGTGAGAGGCAAGCTGGCTCAGATAAGTTGGCATGCCAGGGGCACTGGAGGTGGACCACCCTGTGCGATCCAGCTGACTGATGAGGAGAAAGTCATTGCCCGCTGCCTTCAGAGGGAGCAGGTGGAGGGAGTTGGGGGCGGTGAGCCGGCCTTGAGGACAGGTAAGTGTGTTTTATCTGGTGTTTAGCATGTGAGAGGGTGGAAGGGAACATGTGACAAGTGTGTGGGTCCACCAACATGTGCATCTTTTGTGTCATCCACAGATGTGCAGTGGGGGGCGGGGCCATCTGATGCTGCCAGTGGCCATCCTACAACATCCCCGGAGCATCCTGTTCCTCTGGCTGACCCCCTGTGAAGCCAAGAGGCCTTGGTGGAGGGGAGTCCCCAGACCTCAGCGCAGGTGGTGGTTGAGGAGGAGGTGGTCCATACGGACCAGGAGGTTTACCTCTATTTGGATGAGTCACATGCTTTGCCAGGACCATCACAACCAACCACCCCCATCATCTCCAGCCCCTCAGGGTCCACCCCAACCTCACCAGTCCCTCCTGTTCCATCACCTTAATCCTCCTGCCCCTCAATATCCTCCCCCTATGCAAGGGCCCCAGCCACTTCTGTCCCCAGGAGGGCGACCAGAAAAACAAGGGGTGACCCAGAATTCCTGAAAGAACATCTGGCCAGTCAGCAGGACGAGCAGAGCCGCCATATGGGTGAACTAGTGGGGGAGTTGAGGCGCCTAGCTGACAGACTGGCCTCCTCGGGTCCATTACCAGATGCGATCCAGGATGTGGCTGGAAACAGCGCAGCGACAGTGACCAGCCTCGGGGAGCTGCAGGCGACAACGGCTGAACTTGTGGGGGAGGTTAAGTCCCTAAGAGTGGCTTACAAGCCCAGACAGCTTCCCTGGAGGCTGTGCTTACCCGAATAGCGGTGGCATTGGAGGGCAGACAGGCAGCCAGGGAGGGACCTGGAGATGCTCCTCCACCTGATGCCCCACCCCCCCACCTGATGCCCAACCCCCCACCTGAGGCTCCCCCAGGCAACTGAGGGCCAGGAGCCTGGGCACCAGGTGTAGCCCGCGCCAGGGCAAGTGATTTTTTTTTGGATATATTTTTGCTCTGGTTAAGAGCTTTTTATGTTATTTTTGCTCCGGTTAAGAGCTTTTTATGTTAGTAAGGGGTGTCACCCTTGGTCATTGGGGACAAGTTGGCGTATAAATGGACAGCGACATCATTGGGGCCTTGACACGGCTTTGCTGCTCCCAAGTCCTACATGTTGGACTTGGGCTAATCCAATGTGATGTGGATGTGGTGTGTGTGATCTAGGGACCACAGTGGTGTGCATGCGTGCATTGTCCGTGTGCCATGATGAATGTGTGTGTTTAACGTTCAAAGATTCGTTCCACAAGGCACCTCCTGACTGCTGTTCCATCAGCAGACGATGTAGCCTCTGGCAGGGGGGGGGGGCAGTGTGGTTGGGGGGTCAGGTCATCACATATGTCAATCTCCAGGCCCTTTCTCACGGCGTAGTTGTGCAGAACGCAACATGCACCGATGATCTGACACACAAAGTTTGGGAAATACAACAGGCCCCCCCCAGACTTATCCAGGCATCGGAAATGGGACTTCAGGAGGCCAAATGTGCACTCCACCACTGCACGGGTACGTATGTGTGCTTCATTGTATCTTCTCTCTCCTCTGGTTTGGGGATCCTGGAATGGAGTCATGAGATGGGGCCCAAGTGCATATGCAGAGTCACCTGGAAGGGACAAGACAGGAGGATGCTAGCCGTGCATGTGCCCCTCGTGATGTCGGCATCATGGGGTCGGACAGTCATGCCTGACTTCCATGTCACTTACCAACCAACCAGATGTCCTTGTACACATTCTGTTTGAATTCCATTGGGATGGGGCTTTGACGGTATATGTAGCTGTCATGGCTGGACCCGGGATATTTGGCATGGACGTATAGTCGGGAATCAGCGCATCTCCCTCATTTGCATATTTGAATACAAATTCAATGGGAGCGCAAGATGCGCCCAGCGTAAATATGCGCCTGCGCTACTCAAGCTTAGAAAAGTTATGACGGATGGGAGAAGCTTTTTTTCAGGCGTATCTGATTCTGTTACAACGGCGCACATTAAGACTTATGCCGCGCAACTCCATATATGCCAGCGTAACTTCTTTGAGAATCTGGCCTTAAGTCTGCAGTACGTTGGCCTAAGTCACAAATCTCTTTAGTCAATTTCTCTGTTATTTGGTCAGAGGTCTGTTGCAGAGTTTTATGAAGCATCTTCTCTATTTGTTTAAAAATATTTGGGTGTAATGTCTCTGTGTTAAAGAACCAAAACTTTGTTCATATTCTGTGTAATTTGAGTCATGTGAAGAGCTCAGCTGTTTTCTCTCAGCGCGGGCTTTAGCTGTGTGAGGTGAATTAGACAGAGCCATTACAACAGAGCCTCTGAGGGGTGTTTCCTTGTGTGTTTTTTGTCTTAAATTTTCTGGGGGTCACTCCAAAACCCATACTATTATGTTCCCAGGGCGTTAGGGAAGATTATGGAGTAGTTTTGATTAATTACTCTGTCATTCAGGTGTCCGTGGAAGCCGTGAAGACCTGAGAAGAATGGAGCCTCAGCAGGACATGTCTGATGCCATCAGCTCCGCCCCTCTGGAGTTATTTTTATTACAAAGCTCTGCACATTTTTGGTATAATGGACATTACAGTGTATTTAAAAAAAAGCTACAGTTTCATATTTGTGCAAGGTAGATCGTTGGCAATCCATTCAAAATAAATGGGTTGCTTAACACAGTGTTTCCCAACTCCAGTCCTCAAGGCACACCAACAGGTCATGTTTTCAGGATTTCCATTATTTTGCACAGGTGATTCGATCAGTTTCACTGCCTTATTTATTACCACAGCTGTTTCAATTGAGGGAAATCCTGAAAACATGACCTGTTGGTGTGCCTTGAGGACTGGAGTTGGGAAACACTGGCTTAACACAATGCCCTTTAATGGGCAAAAAATCATGTTATCATAATTGTATGAGGGATATTTTGGGGGACTTTTCACTGAAATGTGCAAGGAAAATGTTTTGTAATCAATCATCCACGGGGGCAGAGATCAGTGTGCTTTTATAAAGCTGTAGTTTTAATATTTATTATTCTTTCTTAAAAGCCAACAAACCCAAACAGAAGTTGGTTTGTGTTTCCATTTGGAAGAAATCCATGGTGGGTGTGCTTGCTTTCTGGTGTTCCAGCAATTTTAATCACAATCCTTCTATTCATGGACCAACAAATTACTGCAGTCATTCTAAATCGCAAAGAGAACAAGCTGAAGGTAAGTTTCATGTGTAGTTTTCTGTGAACAATAAATTAGTCTTGATTTACTAAGATGAATGTGTTATTATAACTAGGGTTGTCCCGATACCGAGCATTTGCACGAGAGAGAGGCGGGCGCGCAGGACAAATCCCTCACTGTACAGAGATGGCTGCGGTGTGTGCGGTGAAATGAGCTCTGCATCAGACAGATGCCTTCTAGTGCCGGCCCCGCCGTGACATCAATCAGCGGTTCAGGACTCGGAGACGGGATAGGAGAGCAGAAGAAAGTGCTGCTGTAGAACAGTGTGCATGTGAGTAATAACCGGCCGATCTGTTCACACACACTGTCTGCATAGTGCGAGGAGCACAAGAGCAGCTCTGTCCCCCCCAGCTCAACTCTCACACTTCCCTCCTTGCAGTGGCTCCCAGGTCAGGCTTGTGAGACATGAACGATGTCTTAAAGAGGGCAGGGCCTGCTGATCTCTAGACATGTGCATTTGTTTTCGTTAGAATGCATTTTTGTCTGAAAATTGTGTATTTTCGTTATCGTTTTAACAAACGAAAGCGTAAGAAACGAAAACCGAAAGATCCAACATAAAAAATGCTTTATTTTCGTTCAGATCCGACAACTTTCGATGCTTTGTCGAATTTTCGTCGTTCAATTCCTACCTATTCACTGTATTCAGTGAATACAGTGAATATAGTTAGGAATTGGACGAAAATTCGACAAAGCATCAAAAATAGACGAATTTTCGTTGTTCAATTTCTACCTATTCACTGTATTCATAACGACGATTTTCGATGCTTTGTCGAATTGAACAACGAAAATTCGACAAAGCAGTGAAAATCGTTGTTTTCGGATGAAAACTTTCCCGACGAAAACGACATAAATCAAAACAATTTTCGGGAGTAACTAAATACATTTTCCAAACGAAAACGAAAAAACTAAACAAAATATTCCAGTCTGCACACGTCTACTGATCTCTGGATGTCTCTAAAGGAAGGGGGGGGGCTTTGAGCTAATGGGGGTCTCTAAGAGTGGGTACTGACTGCTGATATAATGTGTGGTAACCAACCATTAGATCAGCAGCAGACCCCCATTAGCTCACAGCTCACCTTATATGTGCCCGTCATTGCTGCCGATCTGTGTCACACATCAGTGCAGCCCTATAAGTGCCACTTCATCTGTGCTCATCATTGCCGCCTATCTGTGTCACACATCAGTGCAGCCCTATAAGTCCCACTTTATCTGTGCCCATCATTGCCGCCTATCTGTGCCCATCATTGCCGCCTATCAGTGTCGCACATCAGTGTAGCTTTATAAGTGCACTTCATCTGTGCCCATCATTACCACCTGTGTGTGCCACCTATCAGTACCATCCTTCAGTGTGGGCCAGCCATCCGTTCCACCTATCAGTGCCATCTTTCAGTGCCAGCCATCAGTTCATGCCACTTATCAGTGTTCATCCGTGCTGCATAATCAGTGCTACCTATCAGTGCCCATCCATCAGTGCCACTGCCAGACATCAGTTCGTGCCCATCAGCCAGTGGCATCTATCAGTGCTTTACATTAAAAAAAGTATCGGTAATCGGTATCGGCAAGTATTTGAAAAAAAGTTTCGGTACTTGTACTCGGTCTTAAAAAAGTGGTATCGGGACAACCCTAATTATAACACCACTACATACACTGAGCAAAATTATAAATGCAACACTTTTTTGTTTGTCCATATTTATCATGAGCTGAACTTTCCTATGACTTTTTCTATGTACACAAAAGGCCTATTTCTCTGAAATATTGTTCACAAATCTGTCTAAATTTGTTTTAGTGAGCACTTCTATTTTGCCGAGATGATCTATCCACCTCACAGGTGTGGCATATCAAGATGCTGATTAGACAGCATGATTATTACCTTAGGCTGGCCACAATAAAAGGCCACTCTAATATGTGCAGTTTTACTGTATTGGGGGGGGGGGGGCAAAAACCAGTCAGTATCTGGTGTGACCACAATTTGATCAGGTTATTGATTGTGGCCTGTGAAGTGTTGGTCCATTCCTGTTCAATAGCAAAGTTGATGGATATTGGCAGGAACTGGAAAGCGCTAATGTATACGCCGATCCAGAGCATCCCAAACATGCTTAATGGGCGATATGTCCAGTGAGTATGCTGGCCATGCAAGAACTGGGATGTTTTCAGATTTCATTGTGATCCTTGCAACATGGGGTGATGGTCGTGGAAGTGTGGCACAACAATTGGCCGTTTCTCTGTGCATTCAAAATGCTGTCATCAACTGAGAGCAGCCCCAGAGGCCTTTAAAAAGCTGAAGTCTCTGGATTAGCCCTTGCGGGTCAAGTATGTAGGTTATGGGCTACGGTGAACAAGTCGCGTCAGTCTCGCAAGGTAGACGGACAAGGGCATGAACCATATGAGGAGCGCTGGCGGTCTCTTTTTTTTTACGGCTTCTAAGCTTGGCCAACTGCCAAGCTTAGAAGCCGTAAAGAGGTCATCTTTTGTGCGGATCGTGGCAAACCTTTGGTTGTTTGTAGGTAGAAGGGAAAACCCCAGTGGTAGGTCAGGCCTGCCTTTTGGACTGCAGCCAGAAGGGGAGAAGTGCCCTGCGTTGCATGAGGGTTCATCAGGATAGATCTTGGTAGAAGAATGGTCGCGCTCTATAAAAATCAAAATATGGTTCCCACTTATGTTTTGCATAATATGGTCCTTAAAGAGGTTGTAAAGGAAATGTTTTTTTTTTCCCCATAATAAGCATCCTTTACCTGCAGACATTCCTCTTTTCACTTCCTCATTGTTAGTTTTTGCTCAGAAGTTGCTCTATTTCTTCTCTGTTCTGTTCACTTCCTGCTTGTCCGATTTTACTCACCACTGTGAAGGGAGACTTTACTGCGGTGGTAAGTGACGTGCTCGCCCCCTCCTGGGAACTACATCTGTGTGGCAGGACGCTCTCTACATGTTAGAGACTTCAAGGAGGTGTGAATTACTGGGCGTGCCGCAATTCATACTGGGAAATGTAGTTCTTACATGAAAAAGTGATGCAAACCAGGAAGTGAATGAGAGAACAGAAACTAGAATGCCTTAGGTGATATAGATGAAGGAATTTAATAGGTATTTACTAGTTTGTTAACAGAATCATTACACTATTCTGTCTGTCTACCTTGCAGACATGAATTTTAGGCAAACACATTCTTTCCTTTACAACTCCTTTAAGCTTGTATTTGTGTAGCTTACAGAGGATGTCCCTGGGATTGTCCACATCTTGAGAGGGAGGCCTGAGTGCCCGATGAGCCCGGTCTATCTCAATAGGTGCTGTGGCAGGCAGCTCTAGTATTTCCTGCAATAACCCCTCTGCACATAAAGCTATGGAAGCAAGGGACGCTGGGGGGGGCAGAGTCACTTACCAACCGGCTTTGCCGCCTATGAGGCCTGTAACGCCGGAGCCATCTTGGACGCCTCCTGTCCCGTTCCGTGGGTCCCAGGGAAAAACATGTTCCAGCTATCCTTGGCGAGAGTGGTCAGCTCTCGGTGCTTGGGTTGATGTCCCCGCCGCTGAGCCATGCTGGGAGCAGGCTGGGATCAATAGTTCCCCCGGATGGCAGTTATTATGCTGCGGTAGGCTCTGCACGTCCTCACTCTTCCATTGCAAGGACACGCCCCCCTGAACTTATCCTTTCAACCCACAAGTGCTTACTTCTTTTATACTGGTTTTTGACATTTACAAATGTCAGTGCAGCTAACCATACACAGTTAGATATTTTTTCAATTCAGCCTTCGAGCTGGATGAAAAAAAACAAAACAATTGTATTCCTTTATCCATGCTATGTATGGCTATTGTAAGGCTATTGTATTCTGACACCTGCACCAGCGGCTGTCAGAATACATGTGAAATATCTGACTGGATGCAGCCACTACTCAGCTGAAACATTTCTATCCAGCTCCTTTTATTTTTCAATCAAAGGATGTTGGACAGGAGGATAGTGACAGGGTGGAGCAATATCAGATGGTCACATAGGGGTAGACTTATTAAAGGCAAATAGACTGTGCACTTTGCAAAGTCTAGTTGCTCCAGAGCTTTGTAAATGAGGTAAAGCTTCACTTTGCAAAGAATACCCAGTCGCAAGGAAAATTAACAGCATGTTTGCTTGCATATTATTGGATGATGGAATTCAGCAGAGCATCTGCTTATTCACTAAGCTCTGAAACAACTGCATTTGCAGAGTGCAACTGCACTTTGAAAAAGTAAATCATAGTGGGGTTGATTTACTAAAGGCAAATAGACTGTGCACTTTTGAAAGTGCAGTTGCTCCAGAGCTTAGTAAATGATGGAAAACTCTGCTGACTTCCATCATTCAATCGTGTGCAAGGAAAATTGCAAAAACAGCATTTTTGCTGACACGTGATTGGATGATGGAAGTCAGCAGAGCTCTCCATTATTTACTAAGCTCTGGAGCAACTGCCCTTGCAGAGTGCAACTGCACTTTCAAAAGTGCACAGTCCATTTGCCTTTAGTAAATCAACCCCAGTGTGTCCAGCTTTAGGTTCAAGGCAAACTAGTGATTCTGCAAACCTGCCGAGAAATAGACACCGGTGTCCATCTAACACTCACTGGCTAGATGATCAAGGCATCTCTCCTGGGGAGTAACATTCTGCAACATTTTTATTAGCAAAGATGCCTTGTTCGTCCAGCCAGCAAGGGAGCAACTTTTGGAAATGAGTATTTTCTCTGCACTGCTCTAAATGATAATCAGTGTGCAGTAGTGTGTGTAACTGTGATTTGCTTATTTTTAACATATAGCTCAATTCTGGGCTATTTTTATTAAATGGCCTCTGGAATAAGCAGCTAAGGCTATTTTTGTCTTGGTTGCTTATTATTGTTGACTCTGTTCCTGTCCCCTTGCTGTAATTCCTTCATGCAACAAGATGTCCTTAGTATTTCAAGTTGAATGTGGCCTAACTGTCCTTTGAAAGGCAGACATTTTGTAGCAATTGCATTTATAGCATAGATAGAAATTTTATTAAATACAACGGATACCATGCTATTCTGTATAAAACAGGTTCACTGTGTACTAATGTATATAGGGATACCACACATTGTAGTATAAATAGAACCAGCTGCACAGAAAAACTGTATTTACTATAAAGAATGAAACAAATTATTTTATTTCTTTAACGTCCTAATACAATTTTTTTTACAGAAAGGTGCAGGCCTACATCTGGATTTCTTCTGCATAGCTTTGCTGATTATAGTTATGTCATTTATGGGTCTTCCGTGGTATGTCTCAGCCACTGTAATATCTCTTGCACACATGAACAGCCTAAAAATGGAAACAACGGTTTCTGCTCCAGGAGAACAACCAAAATTTTTGGGCATCAGGTAATTGTTTATATTTGCAATCTAAAGAAATGTTTATTATATGCACCAATCACCCAAAACATTATGGCCACTGACAGGTAAAGTAAATTACTGTACATTGATTATCTTGTGACAATGGCACCTGAAAGTAGATGGGATATATTAAACAGCAGGGATGAGCCGAATACCCCCCTGTTCGGTTCGCACCAGAACTTGCGAACACACCAAATGTTCGTGTGAACTTTAGAACCCTGTTAAAGTCTATGGGACTCGAACATTTGAAACCTAAAGTGCTAATTTTAAAGGCTAATATGCAAGTTATTGTCCTAAAAAGTGTTTGGGGACCTGGGTCCTGTCCCAGGGGACATGTATCAATGCAAAAAAAGTTTTAAAAACTGAAGTTTTTTTGGGAGCAGTGAATTTAATAATGCTAAAAGTGAAACAATAAAAGTGTAATATTACTTTAAATTTTGTACCTGGGGGGGGGGGGGGGGTGTAAAGCCAGCATGTGAAAAAGCGCATGTTTCCCGTACATAGAACTGTCTCTGCACAAAGTGTCATTTCTGAAAGAAAAAAAGTCATTTAAAACCGGCTTTGCGGCTATAATGAATTGTCGGCTCTGGCAATTCAGAGAGGACTCATTCATAAAAAATAAAAAGCGTGGGGGTCCCCCCAAATTCCATTAACAGGCCCTTCAGGTCTGATATGGATAATAAGGGGAACCCCACTGTCAATTTAAAAAAAAATGGCGTGGGGTTCCCCTCCATATATCCATACCAGACCCTTCAGGTCAGGTGTGGATTTTAAGTGGAACTCCACCCCAAATTAAAAAAAATGGCGTGGAGTTCCCCCAAAAATCCACACCAGACCCTTATCCGAGCATGTTAACCTGGCCTGCCGCAGAAAAGAGGGGGGACAGAGTGCGCCCCCCCCTCTCCTGAACCACACCAGGCCACATGCCCTCAACATGGGGAGTATGTCCCCATGTTGATGGGGACAAGGGCCTCATCCCCACAACCCTGGCCGGTGGTTGTGAAGGTCTGCGGGCGGGGGGCTTATCAGAATCTGGAAGACCCCTTTAACAAAGGGGACCCCCAGATCCTGCCCCTCCATGTAAATTAGTAATGGGGTACACTGTACCCCTACCATTTCACGAAGGAAGTGTAAATAGTTTTAAAAAAAAACACAGACACCGTAAAAAAAATTCCTTTATTATAAAAAAAAAAAAAAATTCAGCGCTGGTAATCCACTCTCGATGCGGCTCCCTGCTCCAACGTTGTCTTCTATCCAGCGACGGGTGATCAGCGGTCCGGTTCAGCGATGAGAAGATTCATCCATCCAGAGCGCAGCAGAATGACGCGGCAGAGCTTTGACATTTCTTATATGGGGAGGCGGGCCACCCGTCACATGACCCCGCCCCCTCTGACACACCCTTGGCTACGTCACTGGGAAAGCCCGGTCTTTCCTCTTGTCGTCAGAGGGGGCGGGGTCACGTGACGGGTGGCCCGCCTCCCCATATAAGAAATGTCAAAGCTCTGCCGCGTCATTCTGCTGCGCTCTGGATGGATGGATCTTCTCATCGCTGAACCGGACCACTGATCACCCGTCGCTGGATAGAAGACAACGTTGGAGCAGGGAGCCGCATCGAGAGTGGATTACCACTGCTGAATTTTTTTTTTTTTTTATTAATAAAGGAATTTTTTATACGGTGTCTGTGTTTTTTTTTAAAACTATTTACACTTCCTTCGTGAAATGGTAGGGGTACAGTGTACCCCATTACTAATTTACATGGAGGGGCAGGATCTGGGGGTCCCCTTTGTTAAAGGGGTCTTCCAGATTCTGATAAGCCCCCCGCCCGCAGACCTTCACAACCACCGGCCAGGGTTGTGGGGATGAGGCCCTTGTCCCCATCAACATGGGGACATACTCCCCATGTTGAGGGCATGTGGCCTGGTGTGGTTCAGGAGAGGGGGGGGGCGCACTCTGTCCCCCCTCTTTTCTGCGGCAGGCCAGGTTAACATGCTCGGATAAGGGTCTGGTGTGGATTTTTGGGGGAACTCCACGCCATTTTTTTTTATTTGGGGTGGAGTTCCACTTAAAATCCACACCTGACCTGAAGGGTCTGGTATGGATATATGGAGGGGAACCCCACGCCATTTTTTTTTAAATTGACAGTGGGGTTCCCCTTATTATCCATATCAGACCTGAAGGGCCTGTTAATGGAATTTGGGGGGACCCCCACGCTTTTTATTTTTTATGAATGAGTCCTCTCTGAATTGCCAGAGCCGACAATTCATTATAGCCGCAAAGCCGGTTTTAAATGACTTTTTTCTTTCAGAAATGACACTTTGTGCAGAGACAGTTCTATGTACGGGAAACATGCGCTTTTTCACATGCTGGAAGAAATGTCGAAGCTCCGCGGCGTCATTCTGCTGGGCCGTGTCCAGCAGAGAGAGGAGGTCGGCTGCTGCGCTCTGGATGGATGGATCTTATCACTGGACCGGACCACTGATCGCTGGAGAGATCACCCGTCGCTGGATAGAAGACAACGTTGGAGCAGGGAACCGCATTGAGAGTGGATTACCATCGCTGGATTTTTTTTTTTTTTTTATAATAAAGGAATTTTTTTTCTACGGTGTCTGTGTGTTTTTTTTTTTTTTTTAACTATTTACACTTCTTTCATGAAATGGTAGGGGTACAGTGTACCCCATTACCAATTCACATAGGGGGGGGCAGGATTTGGGGGTCCCCTTTGTTAAAGGGGTCTTCCAGATTCTGATAAGCCCCCCGCCCGCAGACCCCCACAACCACCGGGCAAGGGTTGTGGGGATGAGGCCCTTGTCCCCATCAACATGGGGACATCCTCCCCATGTTGAGGGCATGTGGCCTGGTGCGGTTCAGGAGAGGGGGGGCCGCACTTTGTCCCTCCCTCTTTTCTGCGGCCGGCCAGTTTAACGTGCTCTGATAAGGGTCTGGTGTGGATTTTTGGGGGAACTCCATGCCATTTTTTTTTATTCGGGGTGGAGTTCCCCTTAAAATCCACACCAAACCTGAAGGGTCTGGTATGGATATTTGGGGGGAACCCCACGTCATTTTTTTTTTAATTGATGGCGGAGTTTCCCTTAATTGACAGTGGGGTTCCCCTTATTATCCATATCAGACCTGAAGGGCCTGTTAATGGAATTTGGGGGGACCCCCACGCTTTATTTTTATTTTTTATGAATGAATTCTCTCTGAATTGCCAGAGCCGACAATTCATTATAGCCGCAAAGCTGGTTTTAAATTACTTTTTTTCTTTCAGAAATGACATTTTGTGCAGGGACGGTCCTATGTACGGGAAACATGCGCTTTTTCAGGTATCAATGCAAAAAATTGCACGAAATTTTATGTAATATTACACTTATATTGTTTCACTTTTAGCATTATTAAATTCACTGAACCCGAAAAAACTGCAATTTTTAAAAAAAAAATTGCATTGATACATGTTTCCTGGGACAGGACCCAGGTCCTCAAACACTTTTTAGGACAATAACTTGCATATTAGCCTTTAAAATTAGCACTTTAGATTTCTCCCATGGACTTTAACAGGGTGTTCCGCGGCTTTTCGAATTTGCCGCGAACACCCCTAATTGTTCGTTGTTCGGCGAACAGGCAATGTTGGACTCGAACTCAAAGCTCATCCCTATTAAGCAGCAAGTGAACATGTTGTCCCTGAAGTTGTGTGTTGATGGCAGAAAGAAAATGGGCAGCACATTCTAATGACTAAACAACTGGGTAAGGATATTTCCAAAATTCTTGTGGGATACCTCTTGTCTCAGGTGGTTAGGACCTACCAAACATTGAAGCAAGAGGATCATAGTTGGCCATAGCTCACGTGGGAAGCGAAGGCTGGCTTGTGTAGTCCAATCCAATAGAAAATCTACTGTAGCCCAAATGGCTGAAAAAATGTAATTCAGTTCCCATAGAAAACTGTTAGAACACACAGTGCATTGCAATTTTTTTGCATACGGGGTTGTGTAGCTGCAGACCATTCAGGGTGCCAATGCTGACCCATGATCCAGAGCCAAAAGTGCCTTTAATCATGATCATAAGAACATTTAAACATGATCATAAGAACTAAACCACAGAGCAAAGGAGGAAGGTGGCCTGGTCTGAGTTCAAAAATGGTTTGTAGAACACAGCAACAAGTTTGAGGGATTGACAAACTCTACAGATCTCAATCCAATTGAGCATCTTTGGGATGTGCTGGAAAACCTTGCAATTCACAGGACTATTGGAGTCCATGCCCTGATGCGTTATGGTGGGTGGTCATAATGGTATATATGTACACACAACCATCAAAAAACCTCAACATTAGGACAGTAAGGAGCCAAACACGTGTGGAGGTCACTGAATAAAATAATATACAGTAAATATTGCAATGGTCTTGTATTTTATCCTTCTTGTGCATGTGTTTGCAGGGAGCAAAGAGTAACTGGATTAGCAGTGTTCATCCTAACTGGAGCTTCGATTTTTCTTTCACCAGTTCTTAAGGTATTTTTGTACAATAATGATACTTGGACAAAGAATAACTTGCACGTTTTTTCAATATTACAGATTGAGGAGAAACTAATAATTTGTTGCATACATTTTCAAATATATTTGAAACCACACAATCAAATCAACGTGCCTCTGTGAATCATGGTCTCTAATCTAGTAAATGTTATCACCCAAAGGAAATATTTTGTGTAAAATGAGAGGTGTTTACACACAACTGTCTGTGATTTTAAACAAATACAAATTAGAACGTGAAAGTCACTAGCATAGTATAGTCTAACTGTAAGGGTCCTTTCACACGGAGCGGACCGTTTTTCGGTCCGCTCTGTGTGTGTCCGCCAGCTCAGCGGGGGGTCGCGCTCAGCTGTCGGTGGACAGGACGGTCCCCGTACACTGTGCAGGGACCGCCCTGTCTCTCCTCCGCTCTCCCCTATGGGGAATCGGATGAAAACGGACCGTTTGTCCGTCTTCATCCGATCCGTTCCGCCGGACGGAAGAAAAATAGGGTTTTCTTCCATCCGAAAAACTGGATCCAGACGAACGCGGATCTTTGCGGACGTTAGCGGATGCTTCATCCGCTAACAGACGCGACCCCATAGGCGTCCATTACAAGTCCGTAAACGGACATGTGAAAGGGGCCTAAGGGCCCTTTCACACTGGTGCGTTTTTGCCGCGTTTTCGCGGTAAAAATAGCGCTAATAAAACGCTCATAAAACGCTCCCCCAATTGAAATGAATTAAAAAACGCGTTAAAATTTTAATCGCGGCAAAACACCGTGTTTTTACCGCGTTTTTAATTAGTTTAAATGGATGGGGGAATGGGGGCGTTTTAATAGCGCTATTTTTACCGCGAAAACGCGGGAAAAACGCACCAGTGTGAAAGGGCTCTAAAGGAGAAGTGCAGGCAGATAGGATTATGTATTCCAAATGAACAATACAAATGGGCACTTCATCCAGTTGGATTAAGAATAAAGACATTTTCTATAAACATATTCTATTTATTTTTCAATAAAAACAAACTTGTACTTCATTCAGGAAAAAGTGACATGTTTGCTTGACAGCTGAGCCCCCCCAGTGTGGATACATATCTTATGCCTTGCCTTGTTCCTCCACAGAGTGTCATGAAATACCCAATACTTCCAGATATGTGACACGTCTCTTCACTCCCACAAAAAAAAAAAAACACTATTGCGGATTAGAGTCCATTTCTCAGGCCAAACCTTTATAAGCTTTACCCAGATTGACCTGAAACTTGCACAGGGATATTTTCTTAGGGATCCAGCAAGTAAACAGTAAAGTGCTATAATCCAAAGCACTTTATTGTTTAGATTTTAAGCTTTTATGAAACCACCACATGTGTGTTTCCACTCTAGTTTACACCAAGACCACTTTAGCAACAGGGGTAGAGATGGGCTGAACACCCCTTGTTTCTGTTCGCGCCAGAACTCTTGACCATCACAAAAGTTTGGACCCGAACAATAAACCCTATAGAAGTCTATGGGACCTGAACAGGAAAAGTCAAGTCCCCATTTTAAAGGCTTACATACAAGTTATTGGCCATAAAAAGGGTATGGGGGACTGGGTACTGCCAGTGGGAACATTTACCAATGCAAAAAAATATTTTTAAAATTGATGATTTTAATGATGCTTAATGTGAAACAATAAAAATAAAATCCTTAAAATATAGTGCCTGGTGTTTTCTTTAGTCTTGAGCCAAATTAAATAGGCAAATTATAGCACACTTGAGCCAAGATTAAAAATGTTTTTAACCTCCCTACTACCAGCCGCTGTCAAATGGTGGCGGCAAAGTAGCTGTTATTCTGACAGGACGTCATACGACGTCCTGTCATTTAAAGTCGCTAGGAGGCACGCAAGCACCAGTCGCGTCACTGGGAACACAGCAGGCAGCCACGATTGCCCAGTAACTGAGCAGGACCGTGGATCTCTGTGTGTAAACACAGAGATCTACATCCTGTCAGGGAGAGGAGACCGATGCTGTGTCCCTTGTACATAGGGACACAGATCGGTCACCTCCCCAGTCAGTCCCCCTCCCCCTACAGTTAGAATCACTCACTAGGCTACACATTTAACCCATTCCCTGCCAGTCACATTTATACAGTAATCAATGCATATTTATGGCACTGTTCACTGTATAAATGTGAATGATCCCAAAAATGTGTCAAAAGTGTCCAATGTGTCCGCTATAATGTCGCAGTCCCGAAAAAAAATCGCAGATCGCCGCCATTCCTAGTAAAAAAAAAATCATAATTATGTTCCCTATTTTGTAGGCAAATATAACTTTGCGCAAACCAGTCCCTATACGGTTATTGCATTTTTTTTTACCAAAAATATGTAGAAGAATACGTATCTGCCTAAACTGAGATTAACCACTTAAGGACCGCGGCACGACTATGTACGTCCACAACATGGCACTTACAGGCAGTCCCTGCCTTTCCCGCGGGTCGGGGGTCCAATCGGGACCCCCTTCCGCTGCGTGCGGCAGTCGCTAAGTGTCTGGGAGCGATCCGGGATGAGGGGGCGGCTGTTCGTTTTTCTGATCGCTATATTAACGTCGCTGGTGCCGCTAGGTAGCTAGTTATTTATTTTTTGAGGTTCGCCGCCATGTTTTTATAGCGTTAGAAAATTTATGGGGTTCCCCAACGCTATAAAAACATGGCGGCGAACCTAAAAAAATAACTAGCTACCTAGCGGCACCAGCGACACTAATACAGCGATCAGAAAAACGATTGCTTAGTGACGCTGGCAATAGGAGGTGAAAGGGTTAACTCTAGGGGCAATCAGGGGTTAAAACCTTTATTAGGTACCCCCATACATTTTCTAATAAAGGTTTTAACCCCTGATTGCCCTTAGAGTTAACCCTTTCACCCCCTATTGCCAGCATCACTAAGCGATCATTTTTCTGATCGCTGTATTAGTGTCGCTGGTGCCGCTAGGTAGCTAGTTATTTTTTGAGGTTCGCCCGCCAGGTTTTTATAGCGTTGGGTACCCCCCATACATTTTTCAAATAAAGTTTTTAACCCCTGATTGCCCCTAGCGTTAACCCTTACACCCCCTATTGCCAGCGTCACTAAGCGATCGTTTTTCTGATCGCTGTATTAGTGTCGCTGGTGCCGCTAGGTAGCTAGTTAGTGCCAGTAACGCTTACACCCACGCGCAAAGCATACACCTCCCATATGTGGAATTACACCCCAAAATACATTCTGCTGCTTCTCCTGAGTACGGGGAGCCTAGTCACGTAAGAGACCCCAAAAACCAATCACCGCCTTCAGGCTTTCTAAGGGTGTACATTTTTGATTTCACTCACACAAATCTTGAAGGCGGTGATTGGTTTTCGGGGTCCCGTACGCGGCTAGGCTCCCAAAAAGTCCCACACATGTGGTTTCCCCGTACTCAGGAGAAGCAGCAGAATGTATTTTGGGGTGCAATTCCACATATAACCATGGCATGTGTGAGAAATATATCATTTAGTGACAACGTTTTGTAAAAAAAAAAATATTACATTTTTTGCTCATTATTCAATCACTTGGGGCAAAAAAAATTAAATATTCCATGGACTCAACATGTCTCTCAGCAAATATCTTGGGGTGTCTTCTTTCCAAAATGGGGTCATTTGGGGGGGGGGGTTGTGTTCCATCTTGGCATTTCATTGCCTTCAAAACTGTGATAGGTAGTGAGGAGTGAAATCTTGAAGGCGGTGCTTGGTTTCGGGGTCCCGTATGCGGCTAGGCTCCCAAAAAGTCCCACACATGTGGTATCCCCGTACTCAGGAGAAGCAGCAGAATGTATTTTGGGGTGCAATTCCACATATAACCATGGCATGTGTGAGCAATATATCATTTAGTGACAACTTTTTGTAAAAAAAAAATGTTGTCATTATTCAATCACTTGGGACAAAAAAAAATATATTCAATGGACTCAACATGCCTCTCAGCAGTTTCCTTGGGGTGCCTACTTTCCAAAATGGGGTCATTTGGGGGGGGTGGTTTGTACTGCCCTGTCATTTTAGCACCTCAAGAAATGAGATAGGCAGTCATAAAATAAAAGCTGTGTAAATTCCAGAAAATGTACCCTAGTTTGTAGACGCTATGGGCCAGATCCACAAAGCACTTAAGCCGGCGTTTCACGAGATGAGCGGCGTAAGTCTAAATATGCGCCTGCGTATCTATGCGCCGTATCCTCAAAACGATATACGCCTGAAATCTAGAATTTTTCGACCGACGTCATTTCGATAGACCGGCGCATCGTGCGCGCAAAAATGCGCTAGACACACCATTGATTTGCTATGCAAATATGCAAATGAGGGAGATACGGCAATCCACAAAAGTAAGTTTGTGCGGTGCAGGCTACGCATCAGCTGCACGTCCGGTCTAAAGTTAGTCCTTATAAAAGCAGGTTTACAAGTGGAGAATCCGTCTACATGTCAGCTAAAGCAACACCGTTAGGGACGAGCTGAGCAGCCACACTTGCAGGACAACAATCTGTATGCCAACATGCCAGGGGCATCCTTGCTCATAGCTATACTACTGACTTTAGATGAGCGCAGGAGGAGGGCACGGAGGAGGGCACGGGAGAGGATATACCGCACACGCATAGACATCTTTGGCATCTTGTATCGCATCTTCAGATTCACCCCTCATGCCATCATGGAATTAACCACAACCCTGCAGGAGGACATCACCAGCCCAACACAATGCTCACATGCAGTGCAGCCACTGGTCAAGGTCCTGGCAACACTCCATTTCATTGCCAGTGGCTCTTCTCACCCTATCGGGTAAATATATATTTTAGATACATTTTTTCTGTTTAGGATATATTTTATATTAGTTAGTATAATAAATATATAATTGTATTTTTTATATCTAATATATATTTAATATTTTAAATATTATTATAATTATATTATTTATTTTTATTATATACATTTATATATATATATATATATATATATATATATATACATATATATATATATATATATATATATAGTAGTTCAACTTCCAGTTCCTCTCTGACATCTCTCAAAAACACACAATCCAAAAAACACAACGACACAACACAAACCTATAAACAGCAACAGAACAAAAGCACCTTTCTTCAGGGAGGGAAACAAATGGTTGCAATGGAAGGGCTTATGTCTGGGCCTATTTATGCCCTGGGCATAGCTCGCTAAGTATGCTGGGCCTAGTTCTTATCTCACTGATAGCAGCCAGCCATCCCTAAGGAGGAGCCCCCCCTCCTCCCCCAACATGGCTCCCCTCCCAAGGGCCTCCCCTTCTCCCCGGCCACAAGCATCAGCTGGAGGCAGGAAGGCGACCCAGAAGACCAGGGGGTGGCCGATCTCCTGCCCGCCACTCTGAGAAGGGACCAGTTCCCGCCATCTGGGACAGGTCAGCCAGACATTGGTGCGGATGGAGGAGAGCCTGTCCTCCATCAAGGATACGCTTGGGAACCTGGACTGCCACTCCCGGGCTTTCACAAACTGCCTTAGCGACCTGCAGACTACATGAGCAGGCGTTGGGCAGGATGTGAGGGCCCTTACCCAGGCTATCCAGGCCAACACGGCAACACTAGGTGCTGCCCTGGACAGAATAGCCGTGGCCTTGGAGGGCAGGCCGCCAGGTGGGTAGAGACTCCTTCCCCGGTTTACCCCCCCCCCCACCCATGAGTCTCCCCTGAGAAACCGGGGCCGTGGCCGGGGGCGCCCTAGGCGTGGCTCACGTCAAGGGCACTAATTTGTTTTTGCCCTTTTTTTTGGCCCTTTTTTTTTTCCGGAAATGTTTTGATTTTGCTGGTATTTTTTTTTGTTTTTTTTTTGGGTTGTGAATGCTGTTTGAATGTGGGGGTGACATTCCTGCCGGAAAAGGGGTGTCACCCTCAATTTTGGTGGAGAAGGGTTCCCCAGGACCAGGGAGAAGTGATCCCCAGGTCCCTGTGAATGGTGTATGAATGTACAGTGACATAATTGGAGCCTTGGCGTGGCGTTGCTGCTCACAAGTCCTGCATGGTGGACTGGTGCCAATCCAATTTGATGTGAATGTGGGGTGTGTGTGCTAGGGACCACAGTGGTGTGCATGCATGCGTTCTCATTGTGCCATGATTAATGTGTTTGTTTAACGTGCACAGATGCCCAATGTGAGCTGTCTCCTGGCTGCTCTTCCCTCAGAAGACGGGGTAACCTCGGTTAGGGGGGCATTGTCTGGTTCAGGGGTCAGGTCATCACGTAGGTCAATCTGCAGGCCCTTTCTCAGTGGGAAGTTGTGCAGCAGGCAACAGGCACCGATGATATGGCACACAAAGTTTGGGGAATACAAGAGGGTACCCCCAGACTTATCCAGGCATCGGAAACGTGACTTCAGGAGGCCAAAGGTGTGCTCCACCACTGCACGTGTTTGGGCGTGGGCTTGATTGTATCTTTTGTCTCCTGGGGTTTGGGGGTTCCGGATAGGAGTCGTGAGATGGGGTCCCAGTGGATATGCAGAGTCACCTGTAAGGGAAAAGACAGGAGGATGTTAGTCATGCATGTGCCCCTTGTGATGTGTGCATCATGGGGGGGTACAGTCATGCCTGCCACCCATGTCACTCACCAACCAGCCAGGTGTCCCCATACATGTTCTGATCAAATTCCATTTGGATGGGGCTCTGATTGTATATGTAGCTGTCATGGCTGGACCCTGGGTGTTTGGCACGGACGTGCCATATGAGGCCTTGGGCATCGACTATCACCTGTACGTTGATGGAATGCCAATGCTTCCGATTGCGGTACATGTGCTCTGTCTCCTGGGGGGGCTGGAGTGCCACATGTGTGCAATCAATGGCCCCCACGGTGCATGGGAATCTGGCAATTCTGTAGAAATCTGTCATTGCCTTCAGCCGCAGCTCCTCAGTGGTGGGTTTAAGGATTTGGTTGGACATCCCAGCCACCACTCCACTTGTTCTTTGAAAAGAGCCACTGGCAAGGAAATGGAGTGTTGCCATGACCTTGACCAGTGGCTGCACTGCATGTGAGCGTTGTGTTGGGCTGGTGATGTCCTCCTGCAAGGTTGTGGTTAATTCCAGGATGGCATGAGGGGTGAATCTGACGATGCGATACACTTTAGAATCACTCATGCCAAAGAGGTCTATGCGTGTGCGGTATATCCTCTCCCGTGCCATCCTCCGTGCCCTCCTCCTTCTTTGCTCATCTAAAGTCAGTAGTATAGCTATGCGCGACGATGCCCCTGGCATGTTGGCATACAGATTGTTGTGCAACACGTGTGACTGCTGAGCTCCTCACTAACGGTGTTGCTTTATCTGACATGTAGACGATTTTTCTCTTTTTAGACCAGCTTTTATATGGTCTAATTTTAGACAGAACATTTTGCTGTTGCTCACACTGCGTAGCCTGCACTGCCCCAACGTTCTTTTGTGGATCCCCATAAGTCCCTCATTAGCATATTTGACTAGCAAATCAATGGTCTGTCTATCGCAGTTTTGCGCGGACGGATGCGCCTGTCTAATGAAAATTACGCTGGACAAAAAAAAGTAGATTTCTTGCGTATCTCATTTTGGGGATGCCGTGCATCGAAATGCATGCTCACAATTAGACTTACGCCGCGCATCTCCTGTTACGCAGGCGTAATCGCTCTGTGAATCTGGCCCATTGTGTTTTTTTTTTCAAAATGTACGCTCTTTTTTTGTTTATAGCCAAAAAAATAAAAACCGCACTGGCGATCAAATACCACCAAAAGAAAGCTCTATTTGTGGGAAAAAAAGGACGTCAATTTTGTTTGGGAGCCACGTTGCAAGACCGCGCAATTGTCATTTAAAGCGACGCAGTGCCGGAAGCTAAAATTTTGCCTGTGCAGGAAGGGGGTGTATGTGCACAGTAAGCAAGTGGTTAAAGATAAAGGGGCAGATTCACATAGAAATGGATTATCGTAGCGTATCAGAAATACACTACGCCGCCGTTTTTTACCTGGCTCTACGTGGAATTCAGGTAGATTTTGTCCAGTAAACGACGGCGGCGTAGTGTATTTCTCCCGTCGCAATCCATATAGACGAGTAGGGGGCGTGAATCATTTAAATTAGGCGTGTTCCCGCGGCGATCGATCTGCGCATGCTCCGTTCCCAAATTTCCCGCCGTGCATTGCGCGAAATCACGTCGTGACGTCATTCGTTGTTTAGGTAGCGTCGTTTACGGGTGATCCTAGTCCCGAACAAGTTACGTAAACAAAAAAAAAAATTAAATAAATTCGAAGCGGGAACGACGGCCATACTTAACATGGGCTACGTAACGTTAGAGCAGCAAAAAGCTGCTCTAACATTACGTACACAAAAATAGACGAAAGTGATTGCGACGACCACTCGTATCTTCGGGAATCGCCGTAAAAAAACCATTTGCATATCCCGACGCATCAAAACGACGCGAACTCCTCCCAGCGGCCGCAAATAGATGGCAGCGTAGATCCGAAGGCTTACGAAGACGTAAGCCTCTCGGATCGAAGCCCGAAGCCGCCGTATCATGGTTTGAGGATTCAAACTAGTGATACGGCGCGCAAAATTTGAAATTACTCCTGTCTAACACCAGTTAGACAGGCGTAATTGCTCTATGAATCTGGCCCATAGTCTGGTGTCTCTTTTGCAGACTTTTGATATAAGTAACAGGTGTGGAAGGATTGGGCTTTGGTGGTGCCTTCACACTGTAAAGCCCCGTACACACGGCAGAGAACCTCGACGGGCGGAACACATCGTTCCGCCCGTCAAGGTTCTCTGCCGGCCGTCAGAATCGGCGACCCGCTCGTCGGGAAAGGCAACCAGACATTCATCCCGACTGGCCGTCGAGCAAATAGAGAACCTGTTCACTATTTGCTCGACGGGTTTCCCGACGGGCGGGGCTCGCCGAGAGCGTACACACGGCCTCCGCGGTGTGTACGGGGCTTTACCCTATAGAGGTACTCTTGATGAACGCAAGAATTGGCCTTCCTGTAAAAATAAATAAAATTAAAGCCCCTGTCAAACAGGTGCAGATAAATTGGTCTTTGGGTGTTGTTGGTGACTTCACCCTGTAACCTTCTAGAGGTACTCTTGACGAAAGCAAGAATTTGCCTTGCTGTAAAAAAATAGGATTTTTGTACTCACCGTAAAATTATTTTCTCTGAAGTCTATGGACAGACACAGCTTCCTTAAATCTTGACATTTGGGTTATGTTCCGTCTATTAGGAGAGGTCTAGGCAGACATGTTAGATACTTAAAACATGTAAGTATATCAAAGCTGAACAGCTCCGCCCAGGGGGCGGTCCTTCCAGGTGCTGTGTCCATCCATGGACTTTAGAGAAAAGGATTTTACGGTGAGTACAAAAATCCTATTTTCTCTGTGTGTAATATATATATATATATATATATATATATATATATATATATATATATATATATATATATAATTAGACTTTATGGTGAACCTGTTATGTGAATTACAGCATATAGTATATAACAACGTATTTTTGGTTTAGATTAAGCCTTGGGTTGCAATTATGTTTTGAGCCTTCCAGTGCTATACCCCCTCACAGTTGTCAAATGTCTGAGACTCTGTGACCAGGAGAGGATTTGGTACTTAACAGATAAATTATAAAAGTGAAGCCAGGAAAACTGCAGGGTAAGCTTTTGGCTAGGAAAACCGGACGTGTGTATGCTTTCTCACAGTTTTTCCGACAGGAAAACTGCCGGGAATCCCGGTTGGAAAATAGAGAACCTGCTCTCTATTTTCCCGCTGGGATTCCCGGCGGTTTTAAACCTGGCAGTTTTCCCATGGGGAAACACTGCGAGGGAGCATAAACACTGCCCGGCCAAAGCTCTCCCCGCAGAAAACCTCTCGTGTGTACATGGGGAAACTTACCAAGCAGGTTCTCTGGTTTCCCATCGGGATTCCCAGTGGACTTTATACCGCCGGGAATCCTGGTCGTGTGTACAGGGCTTTAAGGCTTAATCCTGAAGAGAAGGTGATACAAGGGAATTGAAAAGAAGGGGATTTGTAGCATCAAAACATGTATTTCTTGAATGAATAATATTTAATCAAATTGTTTTACATTTTATAGCATATTCCAATGCCTGTACTATATGGAATTTTTCTTCAAATGGGTGTGGCAGCTTTGGGAAGCATTCAGGTACTTGTTTTAAGCTATCATTTTATAGTTGAATAGACACTGCATATTTTATAGGTATTATTCCTTTGCAGGTAATTAATCTGTGGCTTATGTATGCATCTTTTTTTCTGATTACATCTCACGCTATCAACTTTGTATCAGAAGGCTGAAGCAACTGAAAATCTCTAATTATGTTTGTGGCAATTTCTGGTTTGCAAAGTTTCAATATTTTGTGTGGCCAACATTATTTTCCAGCACAGACTTAACCCTCTTGGGCATTGAGTTCACCAGAGCTTCACAAGTTGCCACTGGAGTCCTCTTGCACTCCTCCATGAATGTTAGAGACTTTCTGCTCCTCCACCTTATGTTTTTTGAGGATGCCCCACAGATGCTCAACAGGTCTTAGGTCTGGAGACATGCTTGGCCAGTCCATCAACTTTACCCTCAGTTTCTTTAGCAAGGTAGTAGTAATCTCGGAGGTGTGTTTGGGGTCATTATGTTGGAATACTGCCCTGCCGCCCAGTCTCCGAAGGGAGGGGATCATGCTCTATGTGGCATTCCCTCAATGAACTGTAGCTCCCCAGTGCTAGCAGAAACCATGCAGCCCCAGAGCCAGGGCTCGAGTCCTGCGGAAACGCATGGGAACGACGTCCCTGCACTTATTTTACAGCAGGAACGCCGTTCCCTTTGCAGGACTCGAGCAGCCTCTGCAGTGGGTACTAACTAGGGGGCGGGGGCGAATCACCCCGGGTGTCACACTCTGGGAGGAAGGGGTGTCGGGCGGCCACGGCACCCCCCTCCTCCAAGTCCCCTGTATGCAGCAGTGACAGCGCGGCGTGTCTGTCGGGCGGCCGCGGCGTGTAAAAAACTGACAGTGCAGGGAGAGAGCTGAGATGATAAGGCAGCGTTAAAGAGGACAGGAAATGCCGGAGATGTAGCAGGTGATTGGTTGCTAAATGGTCCTAGCAACCAATCATTATCTTGTGTTCAGAATAGGAAAGCGCAAAGGTAAGAAATAACACAGAGCACATGGGGGGTACAGAGGTGGACATGGGGAGGGTTACAGAGGTTGATGTGGAGGGGGTACAGAGATGGACATGGGGGGTACAGAGATGGACACAAGGGGGTACAGAGATGGACATGGGGGGTACAGTTGTGGACATGGGAGGTACAAAGGTGAACACAGGTGGATGGGGGGGGGAACAGAGGTGGAGGGGGTACAGAGGTGGACATGGGAGGGGGGGTACAGAGGTGGACTGGGGTTGAGGTGGACATGAGAGGGTACAGAGGTGGACATGGGGGGGAACAGGGGTGAAGGGGGTACAGAGGTTGACATGGGGGGTACAGTTGTGGACCTGGGGGGTACAAAGGTGAACACAGGTGGATGGGGGGAACAGATGTGGAGGGGTACAGAGGTGGACATGGGGGGGTACAGAGGTGGACATGGGAGGGGGGGTACAGAGGTGAACACAGAGGTAGACGGGGGTAGAGGTGGACATATGAGGGTACAGAGGTGGACATATGAGGGTATAGATGTGGACATGGGGGGGGGAATGGGTGGAGGGGGTACACATGGGGGGTACAAAGGTGAACACAGGTGGACGGGGGGGGAACAGAAGTGGAGGGGCTACAGAGATGGACATGGGAGGGTACAGAAGTGGACATGGGAGGGGGTACAGAGGTGAACACAGAGGTGGACGAGGGTAGAGGTGGACATATGAGGGTACAAAGGTGGACATGGGGGGGGGGAACAGGGGTGGAGGGGGTACACATGGGGGTACAAAGGTGGATGGGGGGAACAGAGGTGGAGGGGGTACAGAGGTGGACATGGGAGAGGGGGTACAGAGGGGTAGAGGTGGACATGAGAGGGTACAGAGGTGGGCATGGGGGGGGAACAGGGGTTTAGGGAGTACAGAGGTGGACATGGGGGGTACAGAGATGGACAGGGGTAGAGGTGGACATGAGGGGGTACAGAGGTGAACAGAGAGGTGGATAAGGGTACAAAGGTGGACATGGGAGGGGGGGTACACAGGTGGACAGGATAGAGGTGGACATGAGAGGGTACAGAGGTGGACATGGGGGGAACAGGGGTGGAGGGGGTACAGAGGTGGACATGGGGGGTACAGTTGTGGACCTGGGGGGTACAAAGGTGAACACAGGTGGATGGGGGGAACAGATGTGGAGGGGTACAGAGGTGGACATGGGGGGTACAGAGGTGGACATGGGAGGGGGGGTACAGAGGTGAACACAGAGGTGGACGGGGGTAGAGGTGGACATATGAGGGTACAGAGGTGGACATATGAGGGTACAGAGGTGGACATATGAGGGTACAGAGGTGGACATATGAGGGTATAGGTGGACATGGGGGGGGATGGGTGGAGGGGGTACAAAGGTGAACACAGGTGGACGGGGGGGAACAGAAGTGGAGGGGCTACAGAGATGGACATGGGAGGGTACAGAAGTGGACATGGGAGGGGGTACAGAGGTGAACACAGAGGTGGACGAGGGTAGAGGTGGACATATGAGGGTACAAAGGTGGACATGGGGGGGGGGGAACAGGGGTGGAGGGGGAACAGAGGTGGAGGGGGTACAGAGGTGGACATGGGAGGGTACAGAAGTGGACATGGGAGGGGGGGTACAGAGGGGTAGAGGTGGACATGAGAGGGTACAGAGGTGGACATGGGGGGGGGACAGGGGTTTAGGGAGTACAGAGGTGGACATGGGGGGTACAGAGGTGGACAGGGGTAGAGGTGGACATGAGGGGGTACAGAGGTGAACACAGAGGTGGATGAGGGTACAAAGGTGGACATGGGGGGTACAGAGGTGAACACAGGTGGATGGGGGGAACAGAGCTGGAGGGGTTACAGAGGTGGACATGGGAGGGGGTACACAGGTGGACAGGGTAGAGGTGGCCAAGAGGGGGTACAGAGGTGGACATAGGGGGGAACAGGGGTGGAGGGGGTACAGAGATGGACATGGGGGGGGGGGGGGTACAGAGGTGAACACAGAGGTGGATGAGGGAAGAGGTGGACATGGGGGGGTACAGAGGTGGACATGAGGGGGGTACAGAGGTGGACATGGGGGGGTACAGAGGTGGACATGGGGGGTACAGAGATGAACCCAGAGGTGGACATGGGGATGTACAGAGGTGGACATGGGGGGGTACAGCACCCTGAGACCAGCCAGGCCAGCACCCTGAGACCAGCCAGGCCAGTACAGAGTACCCCGAGGTATGTGTGATTATTCTGTTAGTTTGACAAGTTAACTTATTTTGTTTTTGTAAACTGGCACTTTAAATAAATCTTGCACTGTATTTTCTGTAAAATATATATGCATATGAGTGTATACCTTTTTTTTTTTTTTTTGTGGATGAGTGGATCTTGGTTGGGGGTTCCCTTGCTTTTTTCCCCAGGACTTGACCCCTGCCCAGAGCATAACACTCCCACCACCATGCTTGACTACAGGCAAGACACTTGTCTTTGTACTTCTCACCTGGTTGCCGTGCCGCCACACACGCTTGACACCATCTGAACCAAATACGTTTATCTTGGTCTCATCACACCGCAGGACATGGTTCCAGTAATCCTTAGTCTGCTTGTCTTCAACAAACTGTTTGCTGGCTTTCTTGTGCATTATCTTTGAGAGAGGCTTCCTTCTGGGGTGACAGCTATGCAGAACAATTTGATGCAGTGTGCAGTGTATGAACTGACAGGCTGACCCCCCACCCCTTCAACCTCTGCAGCAATGCTGACAGCACTCATTTGTCTATTTCCCAAAGACAACCTCTGGATATGAAGCTGAGCATGTGCACTCAACTTCTTTGGTCAACCTTGGTGAGGCCTGTTCTGAGTGGAACATGTCCTGTTAAACTGCTGTATAGTCTTGGGTACCATGCTGCAGCTCCATTTCAGGGTCTTGGCAATCTTCTTATAGCCTAGGCCATCTTTATGTAGAGCAGGAGTCTCAAACTGGTGGCCCTCCAGCTGTTGCAAAACTACAAGTCTCATGAGGCCTTGCAAGGCTGACAGTTACAAGCATGACTCCCACAGGCCTAGAGTTATGATGGGACTTTTAGTTTTGCAACAGCTAGAGGGTCGCTAGTTTGAGACCCCTGATGTAGAGCAACAATTCTTTTTTTCATATCCTTAGACAGTTTTTTGCCAGGAGGTGCTATGTTGAACTTCCAGTAGCGAGTATGAGAGAGGGGTGTACTTGCTTTTATTGCCAGTAGTTTAGACATTAATGGCTGTGTGTTGTTATTTTGAGGGGACAGCAAATTTACACTGTTATACAAGCTGTACACTCACTACTTTACATTGTAGCAAAGTGTAATTTCTTCAGTGTTCAGTGTCACATGAAAAGATATAATAAAATATTTACAAAAATGTGAGTGGTGTACTCACTTTTGTGAGATACTGGGCCAGATTCACGTACATCGGCGCATTTTTGGACCGGCGTAGTGCAACTCCTTTAAGTTAGACCGGCTTAATTTCGAGGCGCAATTACCGTATCCTCGTAGTATTTTCGTCCAAATTTGCACCGGTGCAATGTAAATTCCGAGGCGTAAGGCGGTGTAATTCAAAGTGGGAAGGACGTGGGCATGTTCCATTGAAATGAGCCGTGACCCCATGCAAATGAAGGGCCGGCCAGACTGGGCATGTGCACATGAAGCAGACTATGGTCAGCACCTCTCTGAGCATGCTCACGGCGCAATCAGTTAGATAGGAACTAGGGCGTCAGACATAGTGAGCTATGCACAGTGCTTAAATAGACCGAGAGAAATGCCCTTCCATTGCAAAAGTACATATAATTTTTTTCCCTTCCTACAGCACGGTGCTTTTGTTCTGTTGTTTGTTAGTGTTTGTTGGTTTGTGACGTGTCTGAGATTTTTGAAAAGTGATTTGGAGAGTGTTTTTTGCTGATTTTTTTTTTTTGCTGTTTTTTTTTATTTTGCTGGGCATTTTTTTTTTTGCTGGGCATTTTTTTTTTTTGCTGTTTGTGAATGATTTTTGAATGTGGGGGTGACATTCCTGCCACCACTCCACTTGTAAGCTGAAAAGCGCCACTGGCAAGGAAATGGAGTGTTGCCAGGACCTTGCCCAGTGGCTGCACTGCATGTGAGCGGTGTGTTGGGCTGGTGATGTCCTCCTGCAGGGTTGTGGTTAATTTCAGGATGGCATGAGGGGTGAATCTGAAGATACACCTCAGAATCACTCATGCCAAAGATGTGTATGCGTGTGCGGTATATCCTCTCCCGTGCCCTCCTCCGTGCCCTCCTCCTTCTGTGCTCATCTAAAGTCAGTAGTATAGCTATGAGCAAGGATGCCCCTGGCATGTTGACAGGGACGCCATCAGGAATTATGGGGCCCCTTACACAGCTTCAGGCATGGGCCCCCTGGAGCAGAGAACTGGGGGGGGGGGGTTCTGCCGCCTGAAAGCGGGGGGGCGCTTTACAAAAAAAAGAAGAAATAAAGAAAAATAGATATAAAAAAAGGGGGGTAGCCATCCAGGGACCTCGGGCCCTTTAATAAAAAATAAAATAAAAATATCTAAAAAGATGTTTTTTTTTTTAATATAAAAAAAAAAAGAAAAAGAGGGGGTTCCCATCTGGGCCCCTGGGGACCCCTGGGCCCCTTACAGGTGTAATGCCTGTACCCCCCTGATGGCAGCTCTGCATGTTGGCATACAGTTTGTGGTCCAGCAAGTGTGACTGCTCAGCTCGTCCCTAACGGTGTTGCTTTTGCTGACATGTAGACGGATTGTCTAATTTTAAACCTGCTTTTATATGGTCTAATTTTAGACCGGCCATGCAGCTGATAAGCACATCGTGTAGACTGCACCGCACAAACTTACTTTTGTGGATCGGCGTATCTCCCTCATTTGCATATTTGCATAGAAAATCAATGGTGTGGACGGAGTAAATGTGCACCTAGGATGTACAGGTGTAGGCAAGTTAGGCCGGTCGGGAGTAGCCTATTTTGGTGAAAATGAGCCGGCAGAATTCAAATTGGGCGGTTCCGTATTTAAACTAAGCGCGATCCCGCCGCAAACGTACTGCACATGCGTCGAGTGTCAAAGCATCCCCGTGCGCATGCTCCAAATTCTGTGAATGAACGTCAATGACGTCACATTCCCATTCATGATCTTTTTACGCAAGCGACGTGATTTTTTTTTTCCCGACGCGATGACGACGCCTATACCTAACATAGGATACTCCAACCCCATGTAGGTATATCTTCGCGCCGCGTATCGCTTCCAGAAACGTCGTACCGTCATTGCGTCGCGCCGGAATTCGCTCGTGAATTGCCGATTTCCGCTCATTAACATATTTTTTGAGCGGAAATCGGCGGGAACGCCCCCGGCGCCATTTTTAAGTTGAAGTAACGATGCGATGGCGAAACTCAGTTACGCTGATCGCATCGGAGCTTCAACCCGGCGTTTCTTGTTTTCTGGTTACAGAAAACAAAAACGCCGGCTCAAAGTGACAGTTAGGCTGGCGGATCACTGGATCCGCCAGCCTAACTGTTCCTGAATCTGGCCCTTAGACGGCACATCTCGAGATACTCCGGCGTAAGTGCTTTGTGAATCTGGCCAACTGTGTATATGTTAGACATGTGCATTTTGTTTCGTTACAAATTCAGACAATTTTTTTATTATTTGGAAATTCGTATGCATCCGAATTTCAAAATTAACGAATTTAAACAAATTCTAAAATATGCAAACGAAATTTGAATTTGAATGGAACTCGAAAACAAATTTGAATCCAATTTGAAAAAATAGAAATCGATTTTCTAAAAACTACAATAAAATAGAATATAAAACAATAAAGCAATAGAATAGAAGTTAATAGAATGTAAAAAAATAGAACATGACAGTCTTTCGAAATTCGAATAGTATAAATTAAAATTCTAGAATAGATTGGAAAATAATTAAAATGTATGGAAACTAAAATATAAAAGAATAGAAAAACAATAGAACAGAATAGAATCAATTATAATATTTATTATATTTTATTCTCTTCTCTTGTTTTTCTTTTCTATTCCATTCTAATCTTTTCTATTCAAATTCATTAGTGGGAATGCTTTAATAAGCATTCCCAGTATTGATATTCGTTTTTTATTATTCTTAATTTTATCCTTTATTAGTGGGAATGCTTTAATAAGCATTCCCAGTATTGTTATTCGTTTTTTATTATTCTTAATTAGTGGGAATGCTTTAATAAGCATTCCCAGTATTGTTATTCATTTTTTATTATTAGTGGGAATGCTTTAATAAGCATTCCCAGTATTGTTATTCGTTTTTTATTATTCTTATTAATTTTATTCCGTACGTTTTTTGGCTCTGCGTAACTTCGCCATACTTTCAGCGATTGAGACCATTTAACTTTTAAAATGTTCATCTCATTTAGCTAACGATGGGACTTCTTTAAGTTTTTTTGTGCTATTTATACTTTTTAAAATATTAAGCTTTTAGTCGCTTTTTTTTAACATTGAAGTCAATGAGAACATGCTTTTTCCTGCTTCAAAACTCATGCCGTTCAAAATGTATCTCCTCCTTCATACTTTCACTGACAGACACCAAACAAACTTTACCACGGTCACAAAATATTCAGCTATCCGGCTATGACTTTTCAGATTGAAATCTTTTATAGTTTTTGTGAAAAAGCAATTTACGTTTAGTGATTTTTTCAGAAAATGTTATCGATTAAACAGTCTTCCTATGGACATGGCTCAGAGTGAGTCATGTGACCTTTAGAGTGTGAGTTTTGAAAAAACTCGGATTATCTATAAAAAGGGGGAACAAATTGCTCTCACGCCCACAAGATCGCATGTACGGTTGTGGATTTATTAAGGTTTGTTTGAAGGGTTATTTCACTTATTTTGTGTGTAGATAAAAAGCGTTTGTAATGGTAATTCTTTCCCTAAATAGCTTCCTTTACCTCAGTGCAATTATCCCCCTCACTCACCCGGGGGAGGGGAGAAAACCTCTTGAGGGGGAGGGGCGACCAGGAAGTCAGGACGCTCTGTACTTTGTAGATAGAGAAAGGAGCTGTGTGTTAGTGGGCGTCCTGCTCACCCCCTCCCCCCTCAAGAGGCTTTCTCCACACCAGGGAAAAAGCCTTGCATTACTGTGTGGAGTTACAGACAGAAGAACAGGAAGTGAGGATTTCTCAGAAGAAATAAGGACATTTAAAAGCAAAATCAAAGGATGAGGTAAGTAAAGGAGGACTGCACAAAGGTAAAGGAAGTTATTTAGGGAAAATGATTTTACCTTTACAACACCTTTAACCACTTCCATACCAGGCACTTACGCACCTTCCCGCCCAAGCCAATTTTCAGCTTTCAGCACTGTCGCAATTTGAATGACAATTGCGCGGTCATGCTACACTGCACCCAAACAAAATTGGCGTCCTTTTTTCCCCACAAATAGAGCTTTCTTTTGGTGGTATTTGATCACCTCTGCGGTTTTTTTTTTTTGTGCAACAACTAAAAATAGAGCGAAGATTTTGAAAAAAAAATAAAGTTTTTATTTTTTTCTGTTAATTTTTTTGTAAATGAGTATGTTTTCTCTTTCAATTATGGGCACTGATATGGTGGCACTGATGGGCACCGATGAGGTGGCACTGATGGGCACCGATGAGGTAGTTCTGATGGGCACCGATTAGGTAGCACTGATGGGCACTGATAGGCGGCGCTGGTATTGGGCACTGATGGGCACTCATGGGCGGCACTGATGGGCACTCATGGGCGGCACTGATGGGCACTCATAGGCAGCACTGGGCACTCATAGGCGGCACAGGTGGGCACTCATAGGCGGCACAGGTGGGCACTCATAGGCGGCACAGGTGGGCACTGATAGGCGGCACAGGTGGGCACTGATAGGCGGCACAGGTGGGCACTGATAGGTGGCACAGGTGGGCACTGATAGGTGGCACAGGTGGGCACTGATAGGTGGGCACTGGGCATGGATTGGCACTGTGGGGTGGCACTGACAGACACTGGGGTGGCACTGATGATCACTGAGGGGTGGCACTGATGGATCAATGTTGCCAATCAGTGCCCATGTGTGGGCACTGATTGGCATCATTTTTTTTTACTGCCCCCCCTTTTTTTTTTGTCATTTTATTTTTTTGTCATTTTTTTTTTGTCATTTTATTTGTATTTTTTTTTTGTATTTTTTTTTATTACCCTGGTGGTCTAGTGTGGCGATCAGAGGGGGGGCTGCGCTGATAAACAATCAGCGCGAACCCCCCCTGTCAGGAGAGCCGCTGATCGGCTCTCCTCTACATGCGTCTGTCAGACGCGAGTGAGGAAGAGCCGTCGGCGGCTCTTCCTGTTTACATCGTGATCAGCCGTGATTGGACACGGCTGATCACGTGGTAACGAGGCTCCGCCGGAGACTCGTTACCGAGATCGGAGGTGCAGGGTGTCTGACTGACACCCCGCATCACTGATCGCCGCGCTGCGCGCCCGCACGGGCGCGTGCGGCATGAAATCGTGCTAGACGTTTGAGAACGTCTAGTCACGATTTCATAACCACTTCCCTGCCGTAAATCGGCTATTGGCCGGGCGGGAAGTGGTTAATGATTAAAGAGAGGCTTTAGAAGTACTGAAGGAACACTGCTTGTATGTCCTAAAGATAGTATAGCGGTTATGGTGAATGGGATTTGTGCGGGCTTAGCAATTCAGCTATTCAGCATTCCCACGTATTTTCCTCAGGAAATGCATTTTCTAGTTTTAATTTTATTCCGTACGTTTTTTGGCTCTGCGTAACTTCGCCATACTTTCAGCGATTGAGACCATTCAACTTTTAAAATGTTCATCTCATTCAGCTAACGATGGGACTTCTTCAAGTTTTTTTGTGCTATTTATATTTTTTAAAATATTAAGCTTTTAGTCGCTTTTTTTTAACATTGAAGTCAATGAGAACATGCTTTCTCCTGCTTCAAAACTCATGCCGTACAAAATGTATCTCCTCCTTCATACTTTCACTGACAGACACCAAACAAACTTTACCACGGTCACAAAATATTCAGCTATCCGGCTATGACTTTTCAGATTGAAATCTGTTATAGTTTTTGTGAAAAAGCAATTTACGTTTAGTGATTTTTTCAGAAAATGTTATCGATTTAACAGTCTTTCTATGGAGAGCTGTTAGAGTGAGTCATGTGACCTTTAGAGTGTGAGTTTTGAAAAGAATCGTATTATCTATAAAAAAGGGGGAACAAATTGCTCTCACGCCCACAAGATCTACTTGTCATACACAATTTATATATCAAATGGAAGGTATTTTTGTCTGCTTTCAGGCAATGTGATCAGTTTTGTGATGCGCATTTTACTTTTCGTTGCTGGAGCTTCTAAAGGACAAGAGTTCCAAATTTTTCCCCATAGACCTTCATTATAACCGACTTTTAAAATTTGTTAGTAAGACACACAAAGATACTCTTTTCTAAATCGCTGACATGGCCACATTTTTAAGTTTATCAACATAAATTTCATATCGATGCGTTCACAAGGGTCTTGTCTTTTATACGGTGAAGTCGCTGTATCGATCGCATGTACGGTTGTGGATTTATTAAGGTTTGTTTGAAGGGTTATTTCACTTATTTTGTGTGTAGATAAAAAGCGTTTGTAATGGTAATTCTTTCCCTAAATAGCTTTCTTTACCTCAGTGCAATTATCCCCTCACACACCCGGGGGAGGGGAGAAAACCTCTTGAGGGGGGAGGGGCGACCAGGAAGTCAGGGCGCGCTGTACTTTGCAGATAGAGAAAGGAGCTGTGTGTTAGTGGGCGTCCTGCTCACCCCTCCCCCCTCAAGAGGCTTTCTCCACACCAGGGAAAAAGCCTTGCATTACTGTGTGGAGTTAGGGCCTTTTCACACTGGTGCGTTTTTGCCGCGTTTTCGCGGTAAAAATAGCGCTATTAAAACGCTCATAAAATGCCCTCACGCCCCTCTCCATTGAAATGAATTAAAAAACGCTGTAAAAATGCAGTAAAAACGCGGTAAAATCGCGGTAAAAACGGAGCGTTAGAATCGCGGTAAAACACCGCGATTTTACCGCGGTTTTACCGCGATTTTACCGCGATTTTACCGCATTTTTCATTCATTTCAATGGAGAGGAGCATGGGGAGCGTTTTAATAGCGATATTTTTACCGCGAAAACGCGGCAAAAACGCGGCAAAAACGCACCAGTGTGAAAGGGCCCTTACAGACAGAAGAACAGGAAGTGAGGATTTCTCAGAAGAAATAAGGACATTTAAAAGCAAAATCAAAGGATGAGGTAAGTAAAGGAGGACTGCACAAAGGTAAAGGAAGTTATTTAAGGAAAATGATTTTACCTTTACAACACCTTTAATGATTAAAGAGAGGCTTTAGAAGTACTGAAGGAACACTGCTTGTATGTCCTAAAGATAGTATAGTGGTTATGGTGAATGGGATTTGTGCGGGCTTAGCAATTCAGCTATTCAGCATTCCCACGTATTTTCCTCAGGAAATGCATTTTCTAGTTTTATACGAAATTCTAATTTCTTATTGAATGAAATCTAATTTGAATAGAAAAGATCATAAATAGATTAGTTTCATATTAGAATTAGAATTTGAAAAATGTAATTGGATTAGAAAAAAATTGACTGCATTCGAAAAAATTCTACCGCATTTGAAAAAAATCTCCCGAATTAGAAAAAAACTACTGCATTTGAAAAAAATCTACCAAATCAGAAATAGACTACCACATTCGAAAAAAAAAAATACATATAACCATTTTCCAAAATTCGAATTTCATATAGAATGAAATCGAATTGGAATAGAAAAGATTAGAATAGAATAGAAAATAATAGAAAATAATAAACTAGAAAAACAATAGAACAGAATAGAATATAATATTTTATTCGCTTTTTTTCTATTGTATTTCTAGTCTATTCTTTTATATTTTATATTCAAATCTTTTATATTCAAATTCATTCTATACGAAATTCGAACTTCTGAAGCAATCTTCCAAAATTTGAATTTCGTATAGAATGAATTAGAATCGCAAAGATTTGAATAGAAAATATAAAAGAATAGACTAGAAAAACAATAGAAAAAAGGAAATAAAATATTCTATTCTGTTCTATTGCTTTTCTAGTTTATTCTTTTCTATTCTATTCTAATCTTTTCTATTCCAATTCAATTTCATTCTATATGAAATTCGAATTTTGGAAAATGGTTATATGTATTTTTTTTTGAATGTGGTAGTTTATTTTTAATTTGTTAGATTTTTTTCAAATGCAGTAGTTTATTCGCTTTTTTTTCTATTGTTTTTCTAGTCTATTCTTTTATATTTTATATTCAAATCTTTTCTATTCAAATTCATTCTATACGAAATTCGAACTTCTGAAGCCATATTTCAAAATTTTAATTTCGTATAGAATGAATTAGAATCGAAAAGATTACAAAAGAATAGAAAAGAAAATAATAGAAAAGAATGGCATAGAAATATTATATATATATATATATATATATATATATATATATATATATATATATATATATACACTACTTTACAACCGCCCTATAGACAAAGTGGGCCAGATTCACGTACATCTGCGCATTATTGGACCGGCGTAGCGCACCGCCTTTACGTTAGACTTGCGCAATGTAGCCGCGCAATCACCCTATTCTTGTCGCTTTTATGCAGAAAATTGCGCATGCGTAATGTAATTTCAGCGGCATAAGGCGGAGTAATACAAATTGGGAAGGACGTGGGCGTGTTACATTGAAATGAGCCGTGACCCCATGCAAATGAAGGGCCGGCCGGCTCGCGCATGCGCGCTTGAAGCAGACCATGTCAGCACCTCTGTGCGCATGCTCACAACTCGGGAACGGCGCAATCAGTGAAACTGGAAATGGACTAGGGCAAAATCATGAACTACGCAGACAGCATAAATAGACACACACAAACGCACTTCCATTGCAAAAGTACATCCCTTTGTTTCCCTTCCCATATAGCAAAGTGCTTTTGTTCCGTTGTTAGTTGCGTTGTGATTTGTATTTGTCAGATTTGTGTACTGTGTGATCTAGTGTTTGTTAGAAGATATTTGAAAGTGATTTTTGCTAAGTGTTTGTGAGACTTTTTGTTTGATCTTTTTTCTGTTTGTTTTTTTTCTTGCTTGATTGTTTGTTTGTTTTTGTGACTCCTTTTTGCTGAGTGTTTGTGAGAGTTTTTGTTTGATAGTTTTCTGTTTGTTTGTTTTCTTGCTTGATTGGTCGTTCTTGTTTTTGTGAGTGACTTTTGTTGACTGGGAGTGATTTTTGGTCAGAGTATGACAGAGAGGAAGAGGAAATTAAATTTTTTTTTGAGGGAGAAACAAATTCTTGCCCGGGCCATTTCCGACTATGGGCGTTTCCTCCACGGCCCAGACAGTGCCAACACCACCCCGGCCAGGAGGAGAGAGATTTTGGACATGATCACTGACCAGGTGAATTCAGCGGGGGAGGGGGAGACACGGAACCAGTCTGGGATTGAGAAAAAGATAAATGACCTCTGGCGTCTGGTCAAAAAGAAGCTGGCCAAAATGCTTGCCCATGCCAAGGCCACAGGAGGGGGCCCACCATGCCGTGTTAGGCTGACAGTGGAGTAGCGTGCGGTGGCCCAGACCTTTCATCGGGAAGAAGTGGAGGGCCTGGCTATGACTCAAGTCATGAAGGCGTGATGCCAGGTAAGGTTTTTTTTTTCTATCAGGTGTGTAGCATTTGTGGGGGAGGGGTTGTAACGGTCACCACCGCTTACGACCTTCCATCCAACCACGACAAGCTTATCCGACACTCCACAATCCTGCATACATGATCCATATCAATTCCCATAAACAAGACAAGACTATGCTCTGCACTTGCTTCCAAAGATAAGACAATTAATTGGTATTTTCTCAGCTTCTTATACAGTCTCAAGCATAATGCAGTTAGTCACAGGACAATGTAGTCTCCAACCCCCTTCACACCATGGGGGGCTTCAATCACACTCTCTAAAAGGCATTCAGGTAAGCTAACCATGTAGACTTGTCGGCACCGCATCTTCAATAGAGTTAACTCGGAGAGCATGACATTCCTGTAGACAATGACATAAAAACCAAACACTATCACACAATGGCAGAGTCTTGTGAGAGTGGGTGCAATCAACACCTTTTCAACGGAATGTCTTTACAGTGAATAGCCTATTATACAAAGGTATGACTCACTGTCTGGTTGACCTGGTCATGTCCCATCTGTAATATATGAATTATGATTCTTTGTCACCCTATGGCCCTAGTGGACATAAGGTGACCCTAGACATAGCGGCGGTTTACCATGTGATCGCTCCGTCCAATGACGGAGTGATCACTTGTAAAAAAACAGGTGTCATTTGATGACGCCGGTTCCTCCCTCCTTTCTCTGTACCGATCGGTACAGTGTGAGAGGAGAGGGGAGGGAGCGGATGTCAGCGGCAGTGCTGTGGGCTGGATCTGTGACAAATGTAGTCACAGATCCATCCATCCATCCCTCCCTGCTCAACCATCCCTGCTGCAATACTCTGCAATGCTGGGCATACTCTGGGCAATACTCTGGGCAATACTCTGGGCAATACTCTGGGCATACAGCGCCCCTGTCCCCGTGAGCTCCCATGCAGAAGCGATTGCGTACGCAATTCCCCCCCACATATGAAAACTGTGTTTAAACCACACATGTGAGGTATCTCTGTGAACGTTAGAGCGAGAGCAATAATTTTGGCCCTAGATCTTCTCTGTAACTAAAAACATGTAACCAGTAAAAATATTTAAAGCGTCGCCTATGGGAATTTTTAAGTACCGAAGTTTGGCGCCATTCCACAAGCGTGAGCAATTTTGAAGGGTGACATGTTTGGTATCTATTTACTCGGCGTAACTTTATCTTTCATATTATGCAAAAACATTGGGCTAACTTTAATGTTTTTTTTTTTAAAGCACAAAACTGTTTTATTTCCAAAAAAAAAAAACGTGTTTGAAAAATTGCTGTGCAAATACCATGTGCGATGAAAAGTTGCAACGACCGCCATTGTATTCTCTAGGGTCTTTGCTAAAAAGCATATTTTGGGCCAGATTCAGAGAGCCATTACGCCTGTCTAACTGGTGTTAGACTGGAGTAATTTCAAATTACGCGCGTTTTCTAGCTAGTCAAAAACCTCAAACCATGAATAGACGGCTGCGGGCTTCAATTCGACTGGATTAAGTGTTTTTACGCCTTCGGATCTACGCTGCAATAAAATTGCGGCCACTGGGTGGACTTCCCGTCATTTTCCGCGTCGGGGTATGCAAATGAGCTTTTGCAGACGATCCCCGAAATTACGATCTTCAATCGCAATCTCTTATGGCACCTTTAGTCATCTTTTATTTGCGTAACACTATACCAGCTTTTTGCTGCTCTAATGTTAGACAGCCCATGTTAAGTATGGCCGTCGTTCCCGCGTCGAATTTCTACGTTTTCCGACGCCTTTTATTTTTAACGTAAGTCGTCCGGGAATAGGAATGTTCGTAAACGCCGCTACTCAAACAACGAATGACGTAACGACGTGATTTCGCGCAATGCACGGCGGGAAATTTCAGAACGGAGCATGCGCAGTTCGATCGCCGCGGGGACGCGCTTAATTTTAATGATTCACGCCCCCCAATCGCGTATTTCGATTACGCGGCGAGAAATAGACTACGCCGCCGTAGCGTACAGGCAAAAATCTACCAGGATTCGGTGTAGAGCCTGGTAAAATACGGCAGCGTAGAGTATTTCGATTACGCAGCAGAATATTAAGTGTATATGAAATCTACCCCATAATGTTTTGGGGTTCTATGTAATTTTCTAGCAAATAAATGATGATTTTTACATGTAGGAGAGAAATGTCAGAATTGGCCTGGGTGCTCCCTGCATGTTGGGCCTCTGTATGTGGCCACACTGTGTAAAAGTCTCGAACATGTGGTATCGCCATACTCGGGAGGAATAACAGAATGTGTTTTGGGGTGTAATTTGTGGTATGCATATGCTGTGTGTGAGAAATAACCTGCTAATATGAAAATTTGATGAAAAAAAAAATCTTGATTTTGCAAAGAATTGTGGGAAAAATGACAACTTTAAAAAACTCAACAGGCCTCTTTCTAAATACCTTGGAATGTCTTCTTTCCAAAAAGGGGTCATTTGGGGGGTATTTGTACTTTTCTGGCATGTTAGGGTCTCAAGAAATGAGAGAAGCTGTCAGTACATCAGGTGTGATGAAATTGATAAATTTTCAGTAATTGGTACCATAGCTTGTAGACCCCATAACTTTCACTCAGACTAAATAATATCCAACATTTTTTTTTTTTACCAAAGATATGTAGCAGTATACATTTTAGGCCAAATTTATGAAGAAAAATTACTTTTTTTGCAAAATTTTATAATAGAAATGAAGAAAAATGATTATTTTTTGCAAAATGTTTTTTTTTTTCATTTATAGCAAAAAAAAAAAACGCAGAGGTGATCAAATACCACTAAAAGAAAGCTCTATATATGGGAAAAAAAGGACAAAAATTTCATTTGGTTACAGTGTTGTATGACTGAGTTATTGTCATTCAAACTGTGAGAGCACAGAAAGCTAAAAATTGGTCTGGTTATTAAGGGTGTTTACGTGCCCAGTGGTCAAGTGGTTAATCTCGTTTTTTCTTTTATTCTGTTCTATTGTTTTTCTATGCTATTCTTTTCTATTCTATTCTGATCTTTTCAGGAGATGGCTTCAGAAGTTCGAATTTTGTATAGAATGAATTTGAATAGGAAAGAATAGACTAGAACAGAACAGAAAAATATATAATAAAAAATATATATATATATATATATATTTAACACCTTCCGAAATTTGAATTTCGTATAGAATGAAATTGAATTGGAAATATTAGAATAGAAAAGAATAGCATAAAGAAACAATAAAACAGAACTGAAAATGTGTGTGTGTGTGTATATATCATCTTCCAAAATTCAAATTTTGTATAGAATGAATTTGAATACAAAAAAATTAGAATAGAAAATAATAAACTAGAAAAACATATATTATATTGTATTCTATTCTGTTCTATTGTTGTCCAATTTTTTTCTATTATTTTCTAATTCAAAATCACTCGAATATCTATATCATTCTATATGAAATGAACTATCATTCTATACGAAATTCAAATTATGGAAAATGGTGTTTGTGTGTGTATATATATTATGGGCCAGATTCAGGTAGATGGGTGCTTCTTTACTTTGGAGTAACGTTTCTCATTTACGTTACTCCGCCGACACTTTCGGCGCAAGCACTGTTATTCACATAGCAGTTGCGCGTAAACTTGCGCCAGAGTAACGATAATGCGCTGGCGTAACCCGACGCAAGTGGAAGTGGGTGTGATCATATGTAAATGATGGGCGGAGCCCAGCGCAGAGGTTTACGTTCAGCGCATCATCCACGGAGCATGCGCAGTGATTGAGGCTCCACTCGCCCCCTTGTGCGCATGCTCACAACTTCCGTCGGCACCACTTCACGGAAAACGCCAGCGCAATGTGTTATAAATATAAATGCGCTAGCGGAAACGCCATTCCGGCGCAAAAGTATATCCGTTTCCCCCCACCCCAGGGAAGATACTTTTGCACTGTCATGGCTGCTCCCGCTACCCCCAAAGAGAGGAGGAACCTTAATTTTAATGCCCAGGAGGTCTCTGTGATCATCTCGGCTATGGAGATGTTTAATCAGTTCCTCCACGGGAAAAAAAGTAGGAAGACCAGCCGGGAGAGGAAGCAGGGCATCCTGGACACCATTGCTGCCAGGGTCAATGTGTTAGGGTACTCCACCCGGACTGCTAGCGACATACAAAAAAAAATTAACGACCTGCGGCAAGGTCCGTGGCAAGGTGGCCACCATACGGAGCCATGAGCGGGGCACAGGTGGTGGTCCACCATGTCCGGTCAGCCTGACCACGGAGGAGGAGGTGGTCGCCCGCTGCCTGGACAGGGAGCAGTTGGAGGGGGTCCCTGGCTATGACTCCGTGGAGGAAGGCTCCAGGACAGATAAGTGTTTTTTATCCCCTATTTGGTGTGTTGCATGTGGGGGGGGAGGGTACATGTGCCAAGTGTGTGGGACCACCAACATGTGTCTGCTTTGTGTCATCCACAGATGACGGAGCTGGGCCATCATCTCTTACCGGCCAGTCCACCCCAACCTCCCAACGGGATGCTGATGACGAGGCCCTGGGTGCTGGAGACACCGAGGTGGAGGAGGAGAGTGCCCACACCACCTCTGCAGAGGTGGTTGAGGAGGAGCCTGTCCCTGAGCAGGACTTTATGTTATTGTTGGAGGAGTCCTTCTCCTCTGCAGGGCCCTCTGTCATCCCCTCCCCCATCCTAGGTAGCCCCTCAAGGGCGACTCCATCCCCACGGGGACAACATTCTCCTGCCCCCAGGAAGGCGACCCGTAAGACCAGGGGGGTGTCTGATATGGTCCAGGACCAGGTGGTGTTGGACCACGCAAGGCAGACCCAGCAGATGGGGGAGATTGCTGGCCACTTAGACCGGGTCGCTGACAGCCTGGGCTCCATGTCACAGCTGCCCAGTCGTGTGCAGGACGTTGTCACCAGCCTGGGGGAGGTGCAGGCTGATGTACAGCACCTGACAGCAGCTGTCAACGCCAACACAGCTGCCATCCGGGAAGAGGGGAGGCAGCGGCAGCGTGACCAGCGGCATCATATCACCCGCCAGCTGAGAAAGCAGGCCCAGACCAACCTGTATCTCAGCCGTATTGCCGTGGCCTTGGAGGGCATGCAGCCAACAGGTGCCAGGAGTGGCCCACCCGGGGATCAGCCTCCTCCAGATGCCCCCCCACCCCCACCACCACCCACTCCCTCCAGGCAGCTGAGGAGCCCGAGAGTGCCCCCAAGGAGGAGCCCCCGTCATCCCAGATGAGGGTTTTTTTTTTTATTTGTTTCTAGTTTTTTTTTATACTCAGGTTATGAGTTTTGGTTTATTTTTGTATATTTATTTTATACTCAGGTTGAGTTTTTGTCTATTTTTGTTCTCATGTTATGAGATATGTATTTAATTTTTTACTGCACACGGTCAGGAGTGCAGGGGACAGTGTGAATGGTGTGTGAATGTGAGGGGGTGGCACTCCTGCCAGTAAGGGGTGTCACCCTCGGCCGTGGTGGTGAAGTTAACCCCACGGCTGTATGAATTATGTGTGAAAGGTGTATGAATGGACAGCGACATCATTGGGGCCTTGACGCTGGCGTTGCTGCTCCCAAGTCCTACATGCTGGACTTGGGCTAATCCAATGCGATGTGCATGTGGTGTGTGTGATCTAGGGACATCAGTGGTGTACACGCGTGCATTGTCTGTGTGATAAATGTTTTGGTTTATTGTCCAAAGATGCCTACGGCGAGGACCCTCCTGACTGCTCTTCCATCAGCAGACTGGGTCTCCTCTGGCAGGTGGGGACTGTGTGGGTCGGGGGTCAGGTCATCACGTATGTCAATCTGCAGGCCTTTTCTCATAGCAAAGTTGTGCAGAATGCAACATGCACCGATGATCTGACACACAAAGGTAGGGGAATACAATAGGGTCCCCCCGGACTTATCCAGGCAGCGGAAACGGGACTTCAAGAGCCCAAATGTTTGCTCCACCACTGTACGGGTTTTGATGTGTGCTTCATTGTATTTTCTCTCTCCTCTGGTTTGGGTGTTCCGGAAAGGAGTCATGAGATGGGGTCCCAGTGCATATGCAGAGTCACCTGGAAGGGAAAAGACAGGAGGATGTTAGTCATGCATGTGCCACTTGTGAGGTGTGCATCACGGGAGGGGATAGTCATGCCTGCCACCCATGTCACTCACCAACCAGCCAGCTGTCCCCATACATGTTCTGCTCGAATTCTGCTGGGATGGGACTCTGACGGTATATGAAGCTGTCATGGCTGGACCCGGGGTGTTTGGCACGGACGTGCCATATGAGGCGTTGGGCATCGGCTATCACCTGTACGTTGATGGAATGCCAATGCTTCCGATTGCGGTATATGTGCTCTGTGGCACTGGGGGGCTGGAGTGCCACATGTGTGCAATCAATGGCCCCGATGGTGCGTGGAAATCTGGCAATTCTGTAGAAATCTGTCATTGCCTTCAGCCGCAGGTCCTCAGTGGTGGGTCTGATGAACTGGTTGGACATGCGTCTGAGGATTGCAGGGACAACCTGGTGCACACATCTGCTTATGGAGGACTGTGACATCCCAGCCACCACTCCACTTGTACACTGGAATGATCCACTGCCAAGGAAATGGAGTGTTGCCAGGACCTTCACCAGTGGCTGCACTGCTTGTGAGTGGTGTGTCTTGCTGGTGATGTCCTCCTGCAGGGTTGTGGTTAGTTCAAGTATTGCATCAGGGCTGAATCTGAAGAGGCGATACACCTCCTCATCCCCCATGCCAAAGAGGCTCATGCGCGTGCGGTATATCCTCTCACGTGCCCGCCTCCTTCGTTCCGGGGATCCCAGTACTAGTGCTAGGACCACGATTGCCCCTGGCATGTTGGCACACAGAGGTGTTGTCCTTGCAAGTGTGGTTGTTCAGCTTGCTAGTTTCGTCGGTAACGCTGCTGCTGTAGCTGCTCTCCTGCTGACCTAAGCCGTCTGGAGTAAAGATAAAGCAGCTATTTGTAGAAATAACTTTGCGCCGGACGGACGAGATACGCGCGGCGCATGTAGCAGGCGTATGGTGCTAATCCGTTCGCAAATTGGGAAATCTCCCTCATTTGCATATTTGCAGGGGAAATCAATAGGCGCGACTGATGCGCCAAACGAAATTATGCGCTGACGGGACTCTGGCGTCGGAAAGTTAGGCCGATCGGAAATGGCCTGTTTTCTGTCGCATCTAGTTTGGTGGGTACGGCCACATAGAAACGACGGCGCATATTCACAGTTACGCGGCGCATATCGAATTACTCCAGCGCAAGTCTTGCTGAATCTGGCCCTATATATATATATATATATATATATATATATATATATATATATATATATATATATACACAACATAGAAATAGTGCAGCGCAAACAATACAATATAGGGCCAGATTCAGGTAGATGAGAGCATCTTTGCTCCAGAGTAACGCTTCTCATTTACGTTACTCTGAAGACCCTTTCAGCGCAAGTCCTGTAATTCACATAGCAGTTGCGCGTAAACTTGCGCCAGAGTAACGATAATGCGCTGGCGTAACCCGACGCAAGTGGAAGTGGGTGTGATCATATGTAAATGATGGGCGGAGCCCAGCGCAGAGGCTTACGTTCAGCGCATCAACCACGGAGCATGCGCAGTGAGTGCGGCTCCACTCGCCCCCTTTGTGCGCATGCTCACAACTTCCGTCGGCACCACTTCACGGGAAACGTCAGCGCAATGCCTTCCGTTGGGCGTTTAAATGCGCCCGTAGAAGCGCCATTTCGGCACTAAAGTATATCCTGCTCCCCCTCCCCGCAGTGATGTTACTTTTGTTTTGAGATGGCTGCTCCCGTTCCCCGCAAACACACAGGAGAAAGCTGAACTTTAATGGCCAGGAGCTGTCAGCCGTCATCTCGGCTATGGAGACCTATGATGTCTTCCTCCATGGCTGTAAAATTTGACAGACAAGCATGGACAGAGGTGTTGTCCTGCAAGTGGGGGTGCTCAGCTAGCTCTTATCGTCGGTAACGCTGCTGTAGCTGCTCTCCTGCTGACCTGTGACCGTCTGGAGTAAAGATAAAGCAGCCTTTTGTAGAAATAACTTTGCGCCGGACGGACGAGATACGCGCGGCGCATGTAGCCAGCGTATGGTGCTAATCCGTTCGTGAATTGGGAAAAATCCCTCATTTGCATATTTGCAGGGGAAATCAATAGGCGCGACTGATGCGCCCAACGAAATTAAGCGCTGACGATACTCTGGCGTCGGAACGTTCCGCCAGTCGCAAATGACCCGTTATTGGGCGCATCTAGTTTGGTGGGTACGGGCACATAGAAACGACGGCGCATCATCACAGTTACGCGGCGCATATCGAAATACTCCAGCGCAAGTGTTCCTGAATCTGGCCCATAGTGTCTCTAATGGTGCTTCTCATGCACCATATATCAAAAATCTGTGTAAATAGAAACAAAAAATAAATAAAAAGTGATATATTACACCAATAAATGAGTGCATAGAATATCTTAACGAATGTCCATATAATAATCTGTGCAGAAGATCCAATTTTCCAATTGGTCTAATTGAGGTCCACCAGAGTGCAAACGTGATGAGAATTGATCCAATAATTAAATTGATCTAATTAAAATCCACCAGAGTGCAAACGTGATGAGAAGGTATACGGTGATCCCGCCACCAAATGGGTATTCTACTATTACCTCCAAGAGAGACCACTGTTTTACCAGATGGTCATACTGCGCATAAGTATCCAACAGGAAGCCCAGGGAAGGGATGTTATGTAGAATCCTCACATGTCAGGCATGATAATGTCAAAGCAAAGAGAGAAAAAAAAAAAACATCTAAGAGCTTCCATAAAAACCAGGGATTTATTGCAGCATATAGCATACAGCTTACTCACATTTGGTGAGGAAATAAAAGGCATCAACGAAAACCATAAGGACCGGACGGAGAGGTTACTTCAGGAAGAGGTTCAGACCATGAACGAGCGACTGTACGGGTAATTCCTGTATATATATATACACACACATACACACACCATTTTCCGTAATTTGAATTTCATATAGAATGATAGTTCATTTCATATATATATATATATAATATAATATATATATATATATAACATATATAAAACCATTTTCCCTAAATTCGAATTTCGTATAGAATGAATTTGAATTTCAATAAAAAAGATTAAAATAGAAAATAGAAAGTAATTGACTAGAAACCCAATAGAATAAAATATAATATATATTTTGTTCTATTTTTTTTAGGCTATTCTTTTCTATTCAAATTCAAATTCATATTCATTGTATACGAAATTCGAATTTTAGAAGATGGTTTTATACATATTCATTATATTTTTTTCTATTCTATTGTTTTTCTATGCTTTTTCTTTTCTATTTTACATTCTATTCTAATCTTTTATAATCAAGTTCATTCAATACGAAATTCCAATTTCAGAAGATGGGAGATTATATATATATATATATATATATATATATATATATACATACTTATATTGTTCTGTTCTATTGTTTTTCTAGTCTATTCTTTTCTACTCTATTCTAATCTTTTCTATTTAAATTTTGTATAGATTGAATTTTAATTTAAATACAAAAGATTAGTATAGAAAATAATAGAAAAGAATAAACTAGAAAAACATATAATATTTTTTTATTCTATTCTATTGTTGTTCTACTCTATGCTATTCTATTCTAATTTTTTCTATTGTAATTCTAAATCATTCTATACAAAATTCAAATTTCGGAAAATGGTTATGTACATAAATATTAGGGTTAGCCCTAACCCATATATAATGATGCAGAATAGGAAAACAGAATAGAATAAGATATAATATATGTTTTTCTAGTTTATTCTTTTCTATTTTCTATTCTAGTGTAATCTTTTCAATTCAAATTCATTCTATACAAAATTTGAATTTCGGAAAATGGTTTTATAATTTTATATATATATATATATATATATATATATATATATATATATATATATAATTTTAAAACCATTTTCCAAAATTCGAATTTGGCACTGTCTTTGCTCGCAGCACATGCGTTACGGCATTAGTGTCATGGGTGGCACGGTCTGCAGCACATTACGGCATTGGCGACATGGGTGGCACTCTGCAGGCAGCACATACGTTATGGCCCATGTGCTACCTGCAGACAGTACCACCCATGCAGCCAATGTCATATTGTGCTGCAGACAGTGGCATCAATGCGACCAATGCCATATTGTGCTTTAGACACTGCATAATGGCATAATTCTACTGGCAGCATGGGTGGCACTGTCTCTGCAGGCAGCACATGCGTTATGACATTAGTGGCATGGGTGGCACGGTCTGCAGCACATTGCGGCATGGGTGGCACTGTCTCCATGCCGCAATGTGCTGCAGACAGTGCCACCCATGACGCTAATGCCATAATGCATGTGCTACCTGCTGACAGTACCACAGGCCGCCAATGCCATATTGTGCTGCAGATACTGCCACCAATGGTGGCATGGGTGGCACTGTCTCTGCAGGCAGCACATGCCTTATGTCATTAGCGTCATGGGTGGCACTGTCTGCAGCACATTACAGCATGGGCGATTTGGCAGCATGGGTGACACTGTCTCTGCAGGCCGCACGTGTTATGGGCAGACAAAGCCACCCATGCCACAATGTATAGGTGCCATTACCAGAAACAATGCAAATAGAAGAGTAATGCAGTGTTACTAGAGGTGCCATGCTACAAAAAAAACAAACAGTAAAACAGTGGTAGTAGATCTTAAAGCCCACAACACCCCCCCCCCCCCTTCCAAGCAAGCACACACCTGACCTGTGTAATTGTTGGCTGGGCCCAAGGAGTCACTTTTTCCTGGTGATCCTGCTGCTGCCTGGACTTGAGGGTCCCCCACAAACCATTCCAGTTAGATGATCATCATGGGATGCCTTTGCCGATATCCGCTGCCACCGCTGCTCCCCTTGAGTCACCCCACTGCTATTTCTTCACGGAGAGAGTAAGGCCGCGTACACACGATCGAATATATCTGCTGAAACTGGTCCGCAGACCAGTTTCAGCGGACAGGTTCGATCGTGTGTACGGGCTAGCAGACAGGTTTCCAGCAGACAAAAGTTTTAAAGCATGCTTTAAAACTTGTCTGCTGGAAAGCCGTCTGTCGGATATGTCCGCTGGCTAGTACGCCTAACCAGCGGACCGAAATCTCCCGCATGCGTCGAATGGATTTGACGCATGCGTGGAAGTATTTTACTTCCTGGTTCGGTGACGTGGCGGCATCAACGTCACCGCTGCATCACCATGCTGTCTGTCCACGGGGATTTCGATTTGATCGTGTGTACACAGATCAAACTAAAATCTCCCAGGAGACATGTCCGATGAAAATGCTCCGTCGGACCGTCTTCATCAGATATATCTCCTCGTGTGTACGGGGCCTGAGAGGAATAGGAATCACTCCGCGGCGCCAGGAGGTGACGGATGACGGCACTACAGAGGACGTGCTGGCCGGGTCTTGAGTGAGCATTGCATGAGGAGCGGGCGCGGATGAGGAATTCTTCCGCGCCCGAAATACGACAAATAGTCCCTCCCCTCATTCACATAAGAATGAACATAGCAAATAATAAAAAATAAAAAAAATTAAAATGTATGGGTTTAAACGGATGTTAAGGGACCCTGATCGATTCTTTTTTTTTCACATTCAACTACTATTTTGTTCAGGTTGCCGGGCCCCCCAACTGGGCCAGTTGTACTGGCCTATCAGCTGCCCTGCCGAGGGGATCCCGATGATTCTCATCGATCCAGATTGGCACCCAGCGTCCTTGGTACGCCGATCTTGTGCACCTGGTGGCGGATGTGCCATGGTGGCTGCCAATGCAGAAGTACCTTCTGTCTCATGCTCCCATACTGCAACCTGCTTTACAGTCACTGACTTTAACGGCATTGCTATTAAAAGCCAGGTACTAAGGGACCGAGGTCCAGGGCCGGACTGGGCATAAAAACCAGCCCTGGAAATTACTTCATAGCAGCCCCAGTGGCTTAGTGTGGGTTGTCAGCACCCAAGGCAAGTAATTTGCACCCCTAACCCGCTGACATTTAGCACGCCAAATCCCTTCCACTCGTACTGTATTAAACCCCTTATGGTACCTCTTAGGATCAGGGCCGATCCGCCCTATAGGCTCACTATGCAAGCCGCTTAGGGCCCAGCAAAGCTGCGAAGGGCCCCCCAAATTACTAGAAGCCCCGCCTGGTGAGAAGTCATTTTCACCCCCTCACCCTGCCTTTCAACTCGCTGGCTGCATGGGAGAAGAGGTAAGAAGTCAGCACACCCCGCTTCTCATATTAATGTAAGATGTAATTTCCGACAGCAGAACACCCCCTCCCCCCGCTTCTCAACTTTCTTTAATGTGACATGTCACTGTCGTCAGCCCCCCCCCGCTTCTCATTTTTAATGTGCCATGTCATTTTGCTTAGGGCCCCAGGGAGGTCAGGATCGGCACTGCTTAGGATGTACTACTCTTTCTCTTTGTTCTTCTTTCTTTACCTTTTATCTCGCTCTATCCTAATGTCTTGTCCCCCCCCCCCCCCCTATCTATCGCTCTTTATCCTTTTTTCATGTTCCTCCCCCTCTTTTTATGCCTTCTCTTATTCCTTGTTTTTTCCTCTCTCACCTCTATATCTATATACACACACACACACAGTGTATGTATTTACACCTATATGTATATTGCACCCAATGAATGATAGTCTTATGGGGGAGAGTGGATTTCAATGTGAAATGTGCCTTGGCTATAGTGCCCACCATAGAGCATCCTCCCTCTGTACTGGGGGCTGTAATGTAATTCTGCTGTGGCAGATGAGGAAGTGTGTACAGTGTGTGTGTGTGTATCATGTGTGTGCCCTCTCCTGCAGGGATTGCAGACATTACAGGGGACGGTTAGGGATTGCAGACATGGCACAGGGGACGGTTAGGGATTGCAGACATGGCACAGGGGACGGTTAGGGATTGCAGACATGGCACAGGGGACGGTTAGGGATTGCAGACATGGCACAGGGGACGGTTAGGGATTGCAGACATGATTGATTCAGGAGATGGTCAGAGACTGCATTTCAAGTTGAACTCAGTGTACAGGTATATAGTATTGTAGTGTTGCTCCACTCTATGTAAACCATCTCTGAGGGATTAAATCAGTCTTTTTCCTTTGAAAGTACAACCAAGTGACAGAAGAAATAATCGCATCCAATTTCTAAAATACAAATTTTCTTGCAAAAACTGAACTTCTCAGGATTAGTGGACAGTAACCAGTTAATTGGTCTGAAGCTTTTAGCCTGATCCAGCAGTAAATCCTCTAACAACAAAAAAACTCCCATCAAACAATCTGTGTAGGACACACAGAGCTCTGCCTAAATAGCTGACTAGAAGCTGAAATAGTTAACAGCCATGTATCCCCGGTCTCATAGAACCCTGCTGCAGCATCTTTCAGAGATCTTGTCAGTGCGATCAGACAATGTGCAGGTCAGGTTAGGCAGATAAAAAAAGTAACCAGGGAGACAAGAGGGGGAGGCTGATTGGTAACCTGCACACTGCCTGATCACATATATCTGAAAGACACTGCAGCCGGCCAGCAACACGTTACTGTTCTCCTGGTGATCCTGTTTTCTTCCATTCAGCCGGATTTGTGTGTCCTGGAGTGCAGAACGTGGATATTTGTCATCCTACCTTTCTGCATCTCCCTCCTGGCGTCCCCCATTCAGCCTCACTCCAGCACTTACAATCAAATGTGAGCGGGGAAAAGCTACACAGCAGGTCCTCCCTTGCACTCCTTTAAGCAGTGCTATTGGCTGTGGGTTTCCTACTAGAGAAATGACTGGCCAGAGAACACTCAGTAAGTGTCCATCCATGCTCCCTCCCACCTGCTTTCTTCTTCTCCACACCACAGAGCGCATACCTGCCAGTGCCTGCCGCACGATGGTCACATGCTCCTCCAGCCCCCCGTGCTCCGCTGCTGGAATTCATTTCCTCATTCAGCCCCGAGTCCTGTTCACAGCAGCCCCATGACAGCCAGCCTACCGGGATATTTCCCGCTGTCCCGGTTGGCCAGTCCGGCCCTGCCGAGGTCTTTCCGACTCAGTCATCTCAACCATGTTGAGGGCACGGAAGTCTTCTTCTAGGAAGATCTTCTATCGCACCTGGAAGGCCTACATCTCTATGTGTGAAGAGATGGGTTGGCGTTCACGGACGTATTTGACACCAGGTGGCCTTTTTGGTGACTATTACTTCTGTAAGACAGGTTTCTGAGTTGACAGCCTTGTCCTGCAAGTCATCATACTTGGTCCTCCATAAGGATAAGGCAGTGTTCTGAAGGTGGTCTCGTCATTTCACCTTAACGAGGACATTGTACTTACATCCTTGTGACAGACACTTGATGTCAGAAAGCCCAGGAAGCAGACAGAGCCACCCATGATGCTAATGCCGTAACGCATGTGCTGCCTGCATAGACAGTGCCACCCATGCCGCCATTGGCATTATCTACAGCACAATATGGCATTGCCGGCATGGGTGGCACTGTCAGCACATGTGTTATGACATTAGCGTAATGGGTGGCATTGTCTGCAGCACATTACGGCATTGGCGTATGCATCCTAGGGAGGTTGCGCTTCATTCTTTAGATGTGGTTTGCACTCTGCGGGTGTACCTGTCTGCTAAGGCTCTGTTTCGGAGTTCTGACTCGCTTTTTGTGTCTGTATCCGATGGTCCACAAAAGGGCCTAGAGGTCTCGTCGGCCATTATTTCTCGGTGGATCAGGCAGATCGTCATACAGGCCTATGCTCTTAAGGAGCGGGCACCCCCCTTTCCGGTCACGGCACATTCGACCAGGGCAATTGGTGCTTCCTGGGCTTTCCGACATCAAGCTTCTGTCTCATAGGTGTAACAGAGTAGAACAGCCCCACCCAGGGGGCGGTCCCTCCAGACATAACCACCTCCCTGCAGCATGCAGCCTCAGTTTCTTTCTGCCTAGAAAGGAGAAGGACGTATAGCTCCCTTTGGGCCCAGCGCCCTGAGTAAAACTTATGCCTTTCCCCCGTTGAAGTTGCTTCCTTGGCTGCTCCGCAGAGTGGAGGCCGAGGGGCGGGGCCGCTGATAGAAATCATGGAGCCCCGTACAGCCTACCTTACGGGGCCCCCTTCAGCTTCACCCCTTGTCCCGCCCCTGGTCCCTCCAAGGATGGCTGGATCTATGACTGCATCTGTCAGATCCCCAGCCCACAGTGCTGCTGCCTCTGCTCTCCCCCCTCTCCTCCCACACTGTACCGATCGGTCCAGAGAGGGGAGGGAGGAACCGGCGTCATCACATGACGCCGGTTTGTTTACAAGTGATCGCTCCATCATTGGAGCGATCATGTGTTAAACGGCCGCTATTACGTTTTACCGTGATCCGTGATGCACCAGTGGTCACGGAGACTCCTGTGTGCGCGCCCCAGGGGGCGTGCGGGAGTGTGATTCTGGGAGGACTTTATATAACGTCCTCCCAGAGTTAGGGAACCACCCTGCCGCCGTTATTCGGCGGTGGCCCATGGTTAAGTGGTTAAGGTAAGGTTCTAAACCACTCCACACTGTAAAAACAGCAGGAAACTGAATATATACGTGGACGCCACACCATCTCCTCACACATAGAGATGTAGGCCTTCCATGTGCAATGGTAAATCTTTAGAGAAGATGACATCTGTGCTCTTAGCATGGTGTAAATTACTGAATCCGACAGGCCTCGGTTCCTCAGTACCTGGCTTTCAATAGCCATGCTGTTAAAGCCAGCGACTGTAAAGCAGAATGAAGTATGGGACCTTGCGACAGAAGGTCCTCCCGCATCAGCAGTCGCCAAGGGACCTCCGACACCAGGCGCACTAGGTCGGCGTACCAGGGACGCCGAGGCCAGTCTGGGCAATCAGAATCACTGGAATCCCCTCGCACTCCACTCTGCGGAGCAGACAAGGAAGAAGTTTAAGTGGGGGGAAAGACATAAATTACTGACCCCACGGAGCCATCAATGCGTCTGCCCATCTGTCGCGACCTGTCCACAAACCTCAATACCTTCGATTGAGTCCAGAAACCAGGAGGTCCACGTCTGGCATGGCCCATCTCAGGCAAAGGAGTTGAAGCATTTCCTTGTGTTGTGACCATTCACCTTGGTCCAGTGTCTGGGCGACATAGGTAGTCTAGAAAAAAAAAGTGATTTTGCGCAAAAAAAACACACATCAATCAATATAAAACATATGTGTGATAAATATTGAAATATGCAATAAGTGAGAGATAAAATATAAAAGTCCATATGTGTCAAAAGTCCATAAAAGTGTAAAACATGCAGTGCACCAAGATGCTTAAACGTAGCTGTGTAGCTCACAGTAAAGTGCAAGTGCTCCTCCGTGTAGTCAGCCTCACAGGCCTCTCACCTTGGTAGCATAAAACAATGCCGTGATAGTGGGTCAAATTGCCCGTGCCACTCCAGAAACAGCCTCATAGGCCCCTCACCTCACTATAGACAAATAGGTGCATTCAAACAAATCCTCTGGATAAATCCACCGATAGTTGATATTACCAGGAACGTGTCAATCTTCCTTAGGTACTGCAATATTCCCCTTAGCTATAATACTCCGGGAAACATAAAGAGAGATAGGCCTCAAATGGTGTAGTATGTTATAAAGTGCAAATTTATTGAAACAAAGTAATCTCCTTACATCAGTAAATTAAAAGCAGGCATCAAATAAAACAAGGCGGCATCTGCCAAATATCTCACGTCACTTCCAGGTGTATGCTGCAATCTTAGCAATATTTATTCGTTTCACTATTGATTGTTTTAGCGCAAAGGATTTTTCATTATACATAGGTAGTCTGCTTGCCAGTTTTCTACGCCCGGAATGCATACGGCCGATAGAGCCGGCACGCTCCTTTCTGCTCAACTCAGGATGTGAGCGACCTCTGATGCTGCAGCCAAGCTTCTTATTCCTCTTTGATGGTAGACATACACCACTGCCGTGGTGTTGTCCGACTGGATCCTAATTGGACGCCTTAGTAGCCTCTGTAACCATGTGGAGAGGCACTGCATGATCCCCTGAAGTTCCAGTACATTGATCGGCAGGCGGGATTCTTCCTGTGTCCAGTGACCTTGTGTCAACTGAACTCCCCAAACACCCCCCCTCAACTGGTCAGGCTGGTGTCCGTTGTGATCACTGTCCAGTGAAAGGGAAGGAATGCCTTTCCGTACTGAAGGGCCGGAGACCTAAGCCACCAGACCAGGGAGGCCCTGACTAGTTGGCTCACCTGGATTTGACAATCCAGAGACAACGGAGACTTGTCCTATTTGGACAGAATCTCCTTCTGCAAGACACAAGTGTGGAATTGAGCAAACAGTACCGCCTCGAAGGAGGCTACCATGAGACCCAGGATTCGCATGCAAAGCACAGCGACGATAACCTGCGGGATGCCAACAGCTTCACTGCCACCTGAATAGCCTACAATTTCTCTAAAGGGAGAAAAAACCTTCCAGAATCAAGCCCATGTATTCCAGGCGCTGAGTCAGCACCAACACAGACTTCTGGAGGTTCAGTACCCAACCAAATTCTTGAAGGGACTGACTGGCATTCGCCACATTCTCCTCTAATCCTGAGTCTGAAGCAGCTCTCAGGTCGACCAGGTAGCCCACGATAGCGATTCCTCGCTGTCTCAGCAAGGCCAGAATCGGGGTGAGCGCCTTGGTGAAAACCCTTATGCCGCGTACACACGGTCGTTTTTTGTGATGAAAAAAAACGACATTTTTTAAAACGTCATTTAAATTGATCGTGTGTGGGCAAAACGTCGTTTTTTGTCTTAAAAAAAACGACCAAAAAAAAATTCCAACATGCTTGAATTTTTTGTGTCGTTTTTCAAAACGTCGTTTTTGTTTCACAAAAAGTCACCGTGTGTAGCAAAAACGTCGTTCAAAACGACGTTTTTCAACCCGCGCATGCCCAGAAGCTAGTTATGAAGCGAGCTTCAATGGAAAAGAGTGGTGAACGTAACCTTGCTTTTTATGAAAAAACGATGGTTTGTATGCAAAATTGTCTTTGAAAAGTGACGTTTCAAAAACGTCGTTTTTTACTTCACAGAAAACGTCGTTTTTTTTCATCGCAAAAAACGACCGTGTGTACGCGGCATTAGTGCCAAAGCCAGTCCAAAAGGGAGAGCCACAAATTGGTAGTGATCGTCCCCGACTGCAAAATGCAGAAATCTCTGATGCCTGATGCATATGGGGAAATGCAAGTATGCGTCCTTGAAGTCCAAGGGTGCTAGAAAATCCCTCGGAGTGCAGCAACCACAGAGCGAACTGATTCCATCCTGAACCCTTGCACTTTTACAACGTGGTTGAGGACCCCGTCCTTTTATGGGACTACAAACAGATTGGAGTAAAATCCCTGAAAACCTTTCCAGCAGTGGCACCTCGTGTATCAGCAGGTCCTGCACTGCCCCAAACAGGGCATTCTGACGAGCTGGAGACAGATGAAGGTCTGAGAGACAAAATCTGTTTGGTGGACAAAGAATTTCTATCTTGTTCCCTGATGAAACTCATCGCAACTCACTGGTCAGAAAGCAGGGAGGTTCACCGGGTTGCAAACTCACGAAGGCGACCCCCCACCCAAGAGTCGGACGGGGCAAACCCTTCAAGCAGTTGCAGACCTGTTTGCAAAATTGTTTGGCTTGCAAACCCAGGGACGCCTTTTGTCCCTCAGCTAGCCCCCTGCCGGCCCGGGCCCGGAATGATGAAAAAACCCTTCTGAGCGGAAAAGGAGAGCCCTGGCCTATGGCGCCTTACCCTTTCTGGATTGTGGGAGCAGTGTGCCCTTACCCCCAGTGACAACCTTAATAATGTCATCCAGTGAGGCTCCAAATAGCCTTTCACCCTGGAAAGGAAAATTAGCCAGAGCCTTCTTGGAAGTCTGGTCCCCGGACCAGAATTTTAGCCAAATAAGGCGACGCAGTACCCCAGCAGATACTGAGGCTCTAGAAAGTAGGGGCGCTGTGTCCAGGGCTACATCGCAGACATATTTGAGGCCATGCACCAGTTAGACTTCCAAGAAGGCTCTGGCTAATTTTGCCTTTCTGGGGTTAGAGGCTATTTGGAGCCTTGCTGGATGACATTATTAAGGATATCACTGGGGGTAAGGGCACACTGCTCCCACAATCCAGAAAGGGTAAGGCACCATAGGCCAGGGCTCTCCCTTTCCCCTCAGAAGGGTTTTTTCATCAGTCCGGGCCCGCAGGTAGACGTTCCCGGGCCGAGAGGGGACAGTTGGTCAGCGATTTCTACGCAGACGCAACTCCTGGTGCAAAATACCCGCAATGCATTTTGGGACCGAAAAAGGTCCTCTGCGGTCGTTCCCATTTCTTGCCTAAAAACATATCAAAATAAGTTGCATAAGTAAACACCTTAGTAGTGCGGGTCGGCTTGTGGGACCCAAAAGGGACCGACACCTCAGTAGATGCCCCAGCCGCATTCTCCAGCTTGAGGATTTCCTGCACTGCGGTGATGAGTGCTCCAACAAGCGCCTTGTCCTGTTTCACAGCCAGGCCCGAGTCATTTTTTTACCCCCACTTCCAGCCTGGCAACAAATGATTTCAGGACCGCCGACAGAACGTCCACAGATACCGCAGGTGCTACCACTGGAATGTCTGGGGAAGAAAACGCAAGCTTCTAAACGCCATGCTGAACCACACACTTGACAGCCAGTCAGGGAACAAGTCAAGGTACAAGAAAAGTCCCACCCTCTTAGCTGCCCAGACCGAGGGGTAGTCCCAGAGGACTCGCCACCCTGACCCAGGCACTGCCGTCCACTCTAAACTCCTGCACAGAGTGTGCCTGAGGTGTTTTTGAGGTGATCTGCCATTCGCACCATTCAGAATGATAAACTAGTGCTAGAGGTCCAGCCAATGTAAAAATCCCCACAAAGATTGCTGCCGGTTACCTCAGGAAAAAAGAGCATGAGCTACAAGAAAATGTCCAACTGCTGTATTAGCTATAGAAACACTGCGGCTACAAGTAAATTGCCGCCAGCTGTATTAGAATTGGGAACAGCGCCCCCAGCCAGGACCTGGAGCCCCCCTCAGCGACCGCCCAGTGAGGTGCAAAGCATGGGGAGGAGGGATGGATGGGGAGAGAGGAAAGGGAGGACTAGAGACCCCCTAATCGTCCACCCCAGGAATGCCCGTCTGTTCCATCCTGCCAAGACAGGAGGACACTTACTTGTCCATGCAAGGACTTGCTGGTGCATTCCTGACAGACCTACTTCTGAGCAGTACGGAGTTGCTGTCAGCCACGGTTTACTGTGACTTAGACAAGCAGTAGCCCAGTCATATGTGAACCCCAAAGCATATAGCTCACCGACCAACCCTGGAGCAAACAGGGCATGTCGTGGCCGACCCAGCGCATTGCTAAGGCCTGCTCACGCTCGATGGCCGGACTGGGGAGACTACAAGGATCTATATTATGCAGCCTGTCACCCAACCGGCAGTTGATAGTAGATCTCAGGATCAAAAATAAAAGTTCTTCAGGACCATGGGCCCAAAGGGAGCCAGGTCCTTCTCCTCTACTAGGCATAAAAAACTGAGCTGCTAAGTGCAGTGTGAGGGCTTGTGACCAGAGGGACCGTCCTCTGGGCAGGGCTGTTCAACTTTGCTAAAGATTACAGCCCAGATTCACAAAGCACTTACGCAGACGTAAGTTGAAATTTGCGCCGGTAAGTGCAAATGTGAGCCGGCGTATTTGTGCGCCGGACCCACAAACCAACATACGCGTAAAAACTGGCCACCCTACGCCGACGTAGCTTACATACGCCAGCGTAGCGTGGGCGCACTTTTTCGTCTGGACGCATGTTGATGCTCCCATTGATTAGGCATTCCATAATGCAAATGAGGAGAAATACGGCGATTCACGAACGTATGTGCGCATGCTACGTGAGGTGTGTGTACGTTTTACGTCCGGCCTAAAGTTATTCCCCATAGATGAGGCGCAACCCAGCAATAGACATGCAAAGGTCTGCACCAGAGAACACAGGCCGGCGTATTGGGCGTACGTGGTGATCCGGTGTAGCTTAGACATTTGTCCCGGCGTGGTTGTGAGCATACGCATAAGGTTGCTGTTTCATGCGGTCACGGCTACGTCACGGCGCATGCGCAGTTCCTGATACGCCGGGCATAAAACACTGCACCATGCTCGGACCATCATTTGCATGCTCACTCCCACTTCCACCTACACTGGCCTACGCCATCGAAACTTACGCCACGCCGACGCAGAGTTGGGAGCAATAGCTTGCTGAATGCAGTGCTTGCCTCTCCACGCTGCGTCGGAGTAGCGTACAGCGTTTGCGCTACAGTGGCGTAATGTGCGCTCAACTCTCTGTGAATCTGGGCCTATATTAACATGTCTGCCTAGTCCTCTCCTGATAGATGGAACATAACCCTGCAGTCAAGATTATAAGGAAGCTATGTCCGTCCATGGACGAAAGAGAAATACCTTATTTCTCATGTTAATAACAAGTAGTTACTTCAATGTATTTCACATTTATCTTCATTACTTAAAGAACACATGTCTGCTCAAACAGGGGTCAAAAGACACCCATAGTATCCCTGCAGTAGTGGGCTCACCCACCAACTGACTAAGTCTAGGTTCACATCTATGCAGCTGCGCTTGATGCATTTTCAGGCACGTTTTGTATTCCTTTTTGCGTTCTTAAACCTGTGTTTTTTTATGCGTCTTTGCATGCAGTTTTCATGCATTTTGCGTTTTAAGTTCATTTTTTTCCTCTTTAACCTCTTATGGACCGCCGCATGTACATTTACGTTGGCAGAATGGCACCGACAGGCACATCAATGTATATATACCTTGGTGCCTTGACGTTGGTCGAGGTCTGATCAGGACCCCCCCCCGGTACATGGGGCGGTCCCCGCGGCTGTACAAACGATCCGGGACAGGGGGGCGGCTATTCGTTTTTGTCCGCCCCCTCCGAATCGCTCCCAGCCAATCCGCGCGCTCCCCTGCTCTGCACTTCCTCCTCCTGTGTAAACACAGGAAGGGGGAAGTGATGTGATCTCTCCTCTCAGCGTTTTTTTCAACTGCCGCTGAGGAGAGATCACATCGCACAGTAAGGCACAAAATGTATTTAGCCACATGTCTTTAGTAAAAAAAAAAAAAATCGCAATAAAAAAAAAATTAGCTACCTAGCGGCAACAGTGACACTAATACAGCGATTAGAAAAACGATCGCTTAGTGACGCTGGCAATAGGGGGTGAAAGGATTAACTAGGGCGGTGATCAAGGGGTTAAAACTTTATTAGGGGGGGTACAGGGCTACCCTGGACCTAACACTAACTGCCTGTCACACTAAATGTCACACTGACACTAAATGCAGTGATCAGTAAATATATGATCACTGCAATCCGTGACAGTGTGACAGGGGGCTGGGGGGGTGATCGGAAAGGGGTATGTGTGTGGTGTCAGTGTGCTGTTGGTGCGACTTACTGTGTGAGTCTTCTCTCCTCTCGGCGGATTGAAAATACCGCCGAGAGGAGAGTTGACATCACTTCCTCTGCCAGTGTTTACATTACACAGGCAAAGAAAGTGACACGGCGGGGGTTCTGCTGATTCGCTGGGAGCGGTCGCGAGGGGACGGACAGAAACCAACAGCCGTCCCCTCATCACGTATCGCTCCCACAGGTAAAACGACCACCGCATGTAGCGGTGGGGTCTCGATCGGACCCCCGACAAGGCAGGGACGTACATGTACGCCCATGTGCCTGTACGTGCCATTCTGTGGACGTACATATACATGCGGCAGACGTTAAGTGGTTGAACGCACTGTAAACACACTGTATATAGCTGGTTGCTAAGCAGGGGGCCTAGAAGCCAGTTGCTGCATTCTTAACAAACGATGAGTCATCAGCTGTCAGCAGGCTTCCCCACTGAAAGCTGAATATAAAAAATAATAATAATTGCCCCCCCTCCTGAACCATAACAGGCTACATGCCCTCAGCATGGGGGGGTGCTTTGGGGCAGGGGAGCTCTGTGCCCCCATCCCAAAGCACCTTGCCCCTATGTTGATGAGGACAAGGGTGTTTCATCCCGACAACCATGGCCAGTGGTTGTCGGGGTCTGCAAGCGGGGGGCTTATCGAAATCTGTAAGTGCCCATTGAAAAGAGGGGAAACCAAGATCCCACCCCCCCCCCCTATGTGAATGGGTATCCGGTACATTGTACCCCTACCCATTCACCAAAAAATCTGTGAAATGTCAAACTACAAGAGCCGGTTTTTCTCCCACAGCTGTCATCTCCCAGTGCAGTCTTCTTCCTCGCCACCACTGCCACCTTCTTCTACCTCACCGCTGCCACTATCTTCTTCCTTGCCACCGCCGTCTTCTTCTTCCTCGCCACCATCTCCTGTGAGTTTTACAGCTTTAAACAGAACATTTGGCAACCACAATTGAATTCGTAGTTGCTGGCCACGCAGGGCCGTGCAACAAAACACATATACTCCTAACTATCTAATGGAGGCCCCCTTGGTAATAGGGGCTTTCAGATTCAAAAAAGCCCTCCGCCCACAGACCTCAACAACCACTGGCCAGGGTTGTCGGTAAAAAAACATTGTCCTCATCAACATGTGGGCAAAGTGCTTTGGGGTGGGGGGCACAGAGCCCCCCTGCACCAAAGCACCCACCCCTCCCACCCCCCATGTTGAGGACATGTGGCCTTGTATGATTCAGAAGGGAGGCGCTCACCCCTCCCCTCTCTTTCCTGACCTACCGGGTGGCATGCTCTGATAAGAGTCTGGTATGGATTTTGGGGGGACCCCATGCCAAATCCATACCATACCAGGGCCTGGTATAAACTTTTTTATTTTTTTTGCTGCCATTTTTTATATATTTTTGCACTCAGCTTTTAGCAGGGAAGCCCGCTGACAGCTGATGACTAATCGGTTGTTAAGGACACGGCAGCCGACTTCCCGGCCCCCTGCTTAGCAACCAGCTTTTTTATACAGTGTTAAAATATAAACTGAAAAACACATTCAAAATCGCATTACAAACACAACACTTGCGTCTCTGGTGCAGTTTCATTGAAGTCTATTTCCCGCAAATCGCGGGAAAAAAGTCCCTGACCCTTTCCAAAAATGCACTGGGCCCCAAGATACATAGATGTGTACCATAGCAAACCATGTTAGATGCACTGTAGTGCGTTTCAGGAAACTGCAAAACACACTAAAAAATGCATAGGTCCGTTTTTCAGAACCCGAAAAATGCTCTGAAGCCCACACATGATTGTTTGTAATGACATTAAAAAAAAACGTTTTTTTACAACCCGAAAAATTATCATGTGTACGCGGCATAAGGAGTTTTTGGGATCAGAGAATACCACTTTACCCTAGGTTAATTTTCCGGTTATAAAAAAATAGGATTTTTGTACTCAACGTAAAATCCATTTCTCTGAGTTCATGGAAGGACACAGCAGCAATTGACCTTAGGGTATTATATCCTTCCTTCCAGGAGAGACTAGGCAGTAAACAGCACTTTAGGTGTTAAAACACTTTCCTCAGTACAGCTTCTCCCAGGGGGCGTAGTCCCCCGAGTATAACCCACTCTCTGACTCAGCAGCTCCAGTTCGTAACAAGCAGTACAAACAAAAGGAGGGGTGGGTGCTGTGTCCGTCCATGAACTCAGAGAAATTAATTTTACGGTGAGTACAAAAATCCTATTTTCTCTTCCGTTCATGGACGGACACAGCAGTAATTGACCTTAGGGATGTCCCCAAGCAGTGTCAAAAAATTTGAGGGGTGGGAAAAAACACAGCAAATTAAGCTTCACCCCAAACAAACCAGAGTTCCTCAACGGAGGAACTTCAACCTTAAGCAGCCGCCTGCAAAACCTTGTGGCCAAAAGAGGCATCCGCAGATGCACTCGCATCCATCTTGTAAAACTTGAAAAGGTGTGGCTTGAAGACCAGGTCGCTGTCTTACACACCTGTAAAACAGACGCTTGATGGCGGAAAGCCCAAGAGGTATCAATCGCTCTGGTCAAATGCGCCGTAACCAGAAAGGGAGGCGCCCGCCCCTTTAGGGCATAGGCCTGGAGCACGACCTGTCAGCTCCACCTGAAAATGGAGGCCGACGAGACCGCCAGACCTTTCTTAGGACCAGTCACTGACACGTCTCCTCCTAGCCTCCTTCGAGTTCTTTGGTTGAGGACATAAGGATAGTAAAACAATGTCCTCATTAATGTGAAAAGCCGAAACAACCTTCGAAAGAAACGATCACCTTATCCTTGTGGATGACCAAGTTAAAGAGCCTTGCAAGACAAGGCCGCCAGATCAAAAACTCGTCTGACCGAAGCAATGGCTATTAGGAAGACTACCTTCTGGGACAGAGTCAACAGAGGAATCTCCCGAATGTCTTCAAACAGAGCCCCTTTGAAGCACCGAGAGGACCAAATTCAAGTCCCACGGAGGCAGTGGAGGACGCACAGGAGGGGCCACGTGCCTGACCCCCTGTACAAACGTACGCACCAGGGAGTGCGTCGCCAACGGTCTCTGCCAATAAACAGCCAAGGCCGAAATCTGACCCATAACCGTACTTGAGACGAGAGCTTGATCCACTCCCTGCTGTAGGAACAGCAGAATCCGGGACAGCACATATGTGCGGGGGTGCCATTTCATCTCTGCACACGTAGAGATGTAGGCCTTTCACGTACTATGGCAAATCCTACCTGAAGTAGTCTTCCGTGCAAGTAGCATGGTAGAGATCACAGAGTCCGACGGACCTCGGTCTTTCAGCACCTTTTAAAGCCAGTGACTGTAAAGCAGGGTGAGAAAAATCGGACCCTGCAACAGAAGATCTACTCTCAGGGGTAGAAGCCAAGGGACGTCTGCCACCAGACGCACCAGGTCCGCGAACCAGGAACGGCACGGCCAATCCGGAGCGACCAGGATTGTTGGTATCCCCTCCGCTTCCACTCTGCGCAACAGGCGAGGGAGAAGCTTAAGAGAAAGGAAAGGCGTAGATTAGGCGATGATGACCCCACGGTGCCAATGATGCGTCCGCCCTAGGGTCTCTTGACTTGGCCACGCCTGGAGTGCCCCATTTTTGGCACAAATCTGAAACACTTCCGGGTGACACGATCATTTTCCCTGGTCCAGTGTTTGGCGACCTAGGTAGTCGGCTTGCCAATTCTGCACCCCCGGAATGTACCTTGTGGCTCACCAGAGGATGTGTGCAACCTCCGCTGCCGTGGCCGAGCTCCGCCTGCCCCCTTGATGTTGGATGACTGGATCCTGACCGAACGGTCCTGCAGACTCAGAGACCACTTGGAGAGACGCAGCCTGATAGCCCGGAGCTCCAGGACATTGACTGGCAGATGGGACTTTACCTGAGTCCAGTGCCCCTGGGCTGACTGGACACTCCAGAAATGCCCCCAGTCGGAGAGGCTGGCATCCGTCGTGACCACAGTCCGATAGCACGGCAGAAATAATTTCCTGGTCCGAAGTACTGGAGATGTCAGCCACCACACTAGGGAGGACCTGACCAGGCGACTTACCCAAATCTGGTAATCCAGAGACCAAGGGAGCTTGTCCCAACGTGACAGAATCTCTTTCTGTAACACTCGAGTGTGAGATTGGGCATACGGAACCGCCTCAAAAGAGGCTACCATGGGACCCAGAATTCTCTTGCAAAAGCAAAGCGACGACCACTTCTGGGTCGCAAACCGCTGCACCGCAGATTGCAGTGTCTGGAGTTTTTCCGTTGGGAGAAGAACTCTCTTCTGAGGAATCCAGGACCAACCCAAGGTATTCCAGTCACCAACATTGACTTCTGAACATTCAGTAGCCACCCGAATCTTTTGGAGGGGCTGGCAGGTGATGAACACATCCTCTCCTAATTCTGAGCTTAAAGATGCTCTTAGGAGAAGGTCGTCCAGGTATCCCACAATAGCGATTCCGCGCTGCCTTAGCAGGGCCAGAATCGGAGCGAGCACCATTGTGAAAACTCGTGCCGAAGCCAGGCCGAAGGGGAGGGCCACAAACTGAAAATGGCCCTCTTCGACTGCAAAACGCAGAAACCTCTGTGTTTTGCGCATATGGGAATATGCAGGTAGGCATCCTGAGTATCTAAGGACGCCATAAAGTCCCCCTGATGGAGAGCCACCACTACAGAGCGAACAACTCCATCCTAAATCCTTGCATTTTAACAAAAGAGTTAAGGGCCTTGAGGTCCAGGATTGGATGGACCCCTTCCTTTTTTGGTTACTACAAACCGATTGGAGTAAAAACCCCTGAAACCGTTCCCTGAAGGGCCACCCGGCGTACAGGAGGAAGCTGGAGGTTAGAAGGAAAAATCTGTTTGGTGGACAAGAGAGAAACTCTATCTTGTACCCCGAGGAAACTACCTTGCAAACCCAGCGGTCAGAAAGGAGGGATCTCCACCGAGCAGCGCATCCGCAAAGTCAGCCCCCCCCCCCACCCGAGTGTCTGGCAGGGGCAGACCTACATGCAGAAGCAGTCTTGTCCGCAGGCTTGTTGGGATTGTGGTACCAGGTGCGCTTTTGATCTACAGCGGGCGCCTTAGACCCCTGGAAAACGTTTTCCTGGCGCACCTGGGGGGCAAAAAAAAAACGATTGGGGGAGGTAAAGGAGAGACCCTGCTTATGACGAGGCTCCTTACTCTTCGCACATTGTGGGAGCAGAGTGCTCTTACCCCCCTGTAGCATCTATAATGATGTCGTCCAGGGACACCCCAAAAAGCCGCTCACCCTCCAAGGGTAAGTCCCCTAAGAACCTTTTAGAGGATTGGTCCGCAGACCAACACTTTAGCCACACAAGGTGGCATAGTACCACCGTGTAGGCGGAGGCCTTGGAGAGCAAGGGGAGCGTATCCAGGGCCAATTCACAGACAAAACTACAGGCCCTGCACCAACTGGTCAGCCAGGCCCACACAAAGCTCAGGAGCATTATGCGCCTCCAGCTCCCGCAGCAGGGACTTTGCCCGCTCGATAATTGTCTGTGACACTAGAGCTCCGGCCAAAACTGGTCTCACTGCCTACCAGTGGCGGCCCGCCCATAGAGGGCGCAGGGGCGCCGCCCCCCAAAGCTACTCATACTCATCATTTTTTTAGAACATGTCCCTTTAAATGTGTGTGTGGGGGGGGGGGCGGAGCGCCGGCCACAGAGGTGCTGGGGAAGCATTACATCATCGAAATCATGCGATTGGGCAAGCAAATATATCGGCTGGCTTTTATCCTGCCCATGGAGCGCAAAGCTCTGCGCTCTTACTACCACTGTGTGCTGGATGTGTCCTGTTTGTGGTTAGTGATTGGCTGGTCCGTAGGACTTAGGGCGGTGCTTTTATCGGACCAGCCAATCACTTCCGGTTTCCTGAGTGACTCATCCTGGCTGGTCTGAACATGAGAGGATTCGGCTGGTGATCGGGACATCTCACTGAAGCTGCTAGCAGGTAATAAAGCAGAGAACACTTGTGTTGTGTTTTCATAACTTGCAGCAGTTGTGTGTGTACTTTGTGTAGTGGATCAGGGAGGTAGAAGGAGGGGGGAGTGCAGTAGAGGGCTGAGAAGCTTTTAGCACATTTCCTGGGGACAGGACATCTGGATGGGGCTGCTAGTGTTAAATGTGTGGCAGGTAAGGGGAGGGGGAGTCTGGCACACAGTGGATGTTATGGTAGTTGTTCTGGCTAACCTCTCCTCTCCTCTCATCCAGCTGAATTTACTCCCAGTCTGAGAGCAGAGATTAGAGCTTCTCCTTGGCAGGGGGGTCAGATCATACATACTGCATGGTATGGTGACATTGTGCTGGGAAGACAGGAGGAGGGAAAGACAAGCTTCCTTCACTGTACACTGATCTGTGCTGGATCAGAACACTGACAGGCAGATCCACATTCTCCTGATCATAAAATATCTCCTTCATTGCTCCATCCACCCCATCCCACCCCATTCATCCACCCACCCATTCCATCCACCCCGCCCCACCCCATTCATCCACCCACCCCACCCCACCCCATTCATCCACCCACCCCACCCCATTCATCCACCCACCCCATCCATTCCTCCCACCCCACCCACCCATTCCATCCACCCTACCCCACCCCATTCATCCACCCACCCCATCCATTCCACCCCATCCCCCCACCACATTCACCCATCCCATTCATCCACCCATCCCATTCATCCACCCACCCCATCCATTCCACCCACCCCACCCCATCCACCCATTCCATCCAACCCACCCCACCCCATCCACCCACCCCACCCCACTTATCCACCCATCCCATTCATCCACCCACCCCACCCCATTTATCCACCCATCCCATCTATTCCACCCCATCCACCCATTCCATTCACCCCACCCCATTCATCCACCCACCCATCCCATCCACCCCACCCCATTCATCCACCCACCCCATCCATTCCACCCACCCCACCCCATCCACCCATTCTATCCACTCCACCCCACTCACCCATCCCATCCACCCCACCCCACCCCATTCATCCACCCCACCCCATCCACTCATCCCATCCATTCCACCCCATTCATCCACCTATACCATCCATCCATCCCATTCATCCACCCATCCCATCCATCCAACTATCCATTCCACCCACCCCACCCCATTCATCCACCCATCCCATTCATCCACCCATCCCATCCATCCACCGTATGCATTCACCTATCCATCCATCTCATTATCCACCCACCCATTCTCCTACATGTCCATCCACCCCTGCACACCCCTTCCTGCTGGTTGTGTATATCGTGGCTATCCATCCTTTTTCCTATATGAAAGCAGTTTATTTCTTGGTATTGTCCCAAAGCTGACCATACTCTGTCCAATCCCCTTTTTCATCAGACAATACACAATACAGTCTGTGCAATTTCCTATAGATCTGCCAACTACTATGTAGCGCAAGAGCCTGCCTTGGGGGAGAGCAAGTGAAAGGGGCCAGTTCTGTTTTGCGCCCCCCCTAAAATTTTGACCACCAGCCGCCACTGCTGCCTACCCCACTACTGTGAACATGGAGCGGGCCACAGCCTCAGCTCTCCTATCTGCAGGGTCCTTAAAGGCAGGAGCCCCTTCCACAGGTAACATGGTAGACTTGAGCAGTCTGGACACAGGGGGGTACGCTGACGGAGGACTTTTTTTAATTTATTTTTTTAATCTTCCTCAAAAGGATAACGGACCGCAAGTATGTCGGCTGATCCCATTCCTTGTATGATATTTTGTCCAGGTATGGAACACAAGGAAACACTTTTGCGGTGCGGGGCGGCTTGCGGAACCCAAAAGGGACCAGCATCTCTGATGTCTCTGCCATCCTCAAGGTTTTGAGTATCCCGCACCGCAGTGATAAGAGCTCAAACAAAACGCCATATCAGCGCTGACCCTGAAGCAGAGTCATCCTCACTGACCATGTGGGCTAAGCCTGCATCATCTGACATGACAGAACCAGAACCAGAGCCAGCAAGTAGGGTCCGGTTCCGTGTCAGAGCCATCCCCAGAAGCAGGCGCAGGGATGGGTTTTTTTTTTATTTTTTTTAGGGGATGGGGTTTTTACCCCCTTTCTGGCCACTTGTTGCTTCAATCCTGGCAATAAACGCCTAAGGGACTGCCATATGGGAACTCACCCCCCGAACCAGTTGCAGTGTTAGCATGGGGAAGAAGGGAGAGGAAGGGAGAGAGGAAAGCAGGTCGGACCCTTATTCGACCTCCCCAAGGAAGCACCAGCCATACCACCTTGCCAGGGCAAGAGGCCACTACTTACCCATCCTGCGACACCGGCTGGATGCATTCAGGACAGAACCAACGTCCGCTAAACGGCATGGCTGTCAGCCAGACACACTGTGACAAAGCCATAGAGACCGGTCATATGTGTGCCCTGGAACATGTAGTTCCCCGGCCACCCCTGGAGCAACGGGGCATGTCGTGGACGACCCAGAGCTGAGCGCCGGAACACTCTTGATGGCCGAGCATGGGGGGACTAATCAAGATCCAGCCTGTCACCCAGTCGGCAGTTGATAGTAGTATATCTCAGGATCAAAAATGAAGGAACAAAACAAAATAAAAGTGAAAAAAATTCCAGAGTACATGGACTCCAAAAGGCCATGTCTACTCCTGACGCTAGGCAGAAAAAAACTGGAGCTGCTGAGTCAGAGAGTGGGTTATACCCGGGGGACCACACCCCCAGGGAGGAGCTGTACTGAGGAAAGTGTTTTTAACACTTAAAGTGCTGTTTTCTGCCTAGTCTCTCCTAGAAGGAAGGATATAATACCCTAAGGTTTTTTTTTTTATGTCATTACAAACAATCGTGTGTGGTCTTCAGAGCATTTTTCGGGTTCTGAAAAACGGACAAAAAAAAACTTCGAACATGCGTTTCACGACTTTTTTAACGTTGTTGTTTTTCGGGTTCTGAAAAATGGTCGTGTGTGTGGGCTTTAACGATGTGAAAAATCTGCGCATGCTCAGAAGCAAGTTATGAGACGGAAGCACTCATTCTGATAAAACTACTGTTCGTAATGGAGTAAGCACATTCATCACGCTGTAAAAGACAGAAAAGCGTGAATCGTCTTTTACTAACACAAAATCAGCTAAAGCAGTCCAAAGGGTGACTTAATCTGAATGGAACTTCCCCTTTATAGTGGCGTCGTACGTATTGTATGTCACCACGCTTTGCTAGAGCATTTTTTTTTCACGACCGTGTGTAGGCAAGGACGTTTTAATGATCGGGTTGAAAAAAAAAACGTTTTTTTACAACCCGAAAAATAATCGTGTGTACATGGCATTAGAGTCCCAAAATGCAGTTCTGGACTAGGAACTCTCATCCATGTGCTGGTATACTGCTGCAATACTGGGGGAAATTGTACACACTATGGCATTATAAGCGGACATCAAAACACCTTTGACATCAAAATTTGTCTATAAGGAATATCAGATGAAGCACAATATCAACATGCTAATTTAAGAGCAAACACTTACCTACTCTTCCTAGCGTGAAAGCTGATTGCACAAAGTGGGTTCTATCCCAACCCACTAATATTTGCCTCATGGAAAAACCAGGTCAATATTAACCTGAATTTGGAAAAATTTGTATACCAACACAGAGACTGCCCTTGAAGATCCATGAAGATATGGCATTAATGTATAGCAGACCTTACCTTGGCCCTACCTTCACTATTACTACAACAGTCATTCCAGTAGCCTTTTCCTAGTATAGTATAGAAGTATCTAAGTGTTAAAGATAAGTGTAGTGCACAAAATATTTTAAATATCGAAATATTTTTAAGGCTGATTTTACATTAGTGTGCTGGGCTATATCGCATGTGATTTGCACCGCACTGCTGTGCAAATCACATGCAATGTCTGTGCGATTCGAATTCAGCCATACAGATTGTATGGCTAAATTTGCATCACATTCGAACCAAAATCATGCAGGACCCTTTTTTTGTCACACCCATGCGATCCGATTCATGTTCGAATTAAAAGTTCACACTGCGATATGCGAAACAATCTTGGGGTGTCATCAGGGCCGGACTGGGCATAAAAACCAGCCCTGGAAATTAAGGAAGTCACGTGGTGTGACGAGACGCGTAGGGATCGAGGAGCCACAGAGTCCATACGCCTGACGCAGAGTGTTCCACCTGACGTCTGTTTGTTTTATGCCCATTGGATCGTTTTAAATGTGAGTGTTATTTTTTATTAAATGTGTTTTTACCTTGTGGGATTGCGCTATAGTCTGTTTCTTTTTCATCATGTATGCTACCTGAGAGGTCCATTGCTTTAAATGACCATTTGGCCATCTTAGAAGAGGGTACCTGCTACTTGATCAAGAACGAACTCGCTGTTCGTGGGAGATAGGCCCATCATCCATCACCTTGTGGTGAGTGGATGTATGAGTGACACAAGCTGTCCATATAGAAGTTTTTGTATTGTCACTCACCCGCTTCTCCCTGCTTCATTTTTTACTGCTGAGGAGTGCTTCTGCTGCTTGCCCTGCTGAGGGATCACTGTCCTCCACCGGGAGGTGCTGTTGTAGGCTATCCGTGCAATAGCCTTGAGGTGAGGAGCTGGGGACCACCCGAGGTGTTTTCTGCTGTCACCCTTTCCTGGCACCACTATTTCACTCTGGACTTTCCTGGACATTTTGTTTTTTTCACCAGAGACTTTATCTATTCATTTATTTATTTATTTTGTGTATCCAGAGGCATTCCCCCATGGATTTTTCTCTGGTCTTATAGTCTGTTTGGATCTAGTATTGTGTTTTATTTAAGGTTCTTTTGGTTTCACATTGCACCGGCTAGTTTTTTTTTTTTTCCTTTGTTGTCACAATATTTATTGGTAATCACCCTTAATGTGTACAATCATGACTATGGTATAACTAAACATGACCCTTAACTGCTAAGCAATCACATTTTACCCAACCTCTATTTTAATAAATAACCGAGACCACCACTTAATGTTGGAGTAAAAAACTGGCCGTAGCAGCCTCCATTTATTTTAAATAACTTCTTAAATATTAAATAACCTTTATTAACAAAAAACATATATGTAAACCTGAAATATAATCACATTTTCTTTTAACCCTACTAGTGCTGGACTTTGCAGGAACATTAACACAACTTTTTAACCCTTGAAAAACCTTTTTGAGCACTGCGGTACCTAACCTCTGGTCATAGGCCTCAAGCCGACAAGCTGGCTCAGAGACGACCACTGACCGCAGTGCCCACATTAAGAACCTCCCAGCTACACCTTGGTAAACTGGACTAACAGCCCCTTCAGAACCCATACCACCTCTGGGTAATGGCATCCACTTTAGGGTAATTTCTTCTCCTGCAAAGTCCAAACACCCGCCGCCACGACATCCTAATTCCGCACCTGTGTGAGAGAAACAAAACAAGGAAAGCACCAAAAACACCAACAACCGCACAATTCACTTAACATCCTAAAAGGCACATTACCCCTTATCCCAAACTTACCAAACCAAAAACAAAAAGGGAGGGTGGGTGGGAAACTTTCCTCCACGTGTGTTAGCCCGGGAAGGAGGAGGAGGGGAATTTAAAACCTCAGCCAGCACACGAAACCACTCCCACCGACCAGACCAGGGCTTAGTTAACCCTGTCATGGCCGGCACTCCACTTAATGGCTTTGCCATTGCTACGTGCCTTACTTGACTATGGTATAACTAAACATGACCCTTAACTGCTAAGCAACCACATTTTACCCAACCTCTATTTTAATAAATAACCGAGACCACCACTTAATGTTGGAGTAAAAAACTGGCCGTAGCAGCCTCCATTTATTTTAAATAACTTCTTAAATATTAAATAACCTTTATTAACAAAAAACATATATGTAAACCTGAAATATAATCACATTTTCTTTTAACCCTACTAGTGCTGGACTTTGCAGGAACATTAACACAACTTTTTAACCCTTGAAAAACCTTTTTGAGCACTGCGGTACCTAACCTCTGGTCATAGGCCTCAAGCCGACAAGCTGGCTCAGAGACGACCACTGACCGCAGTGCCCACATTAAGAACCTCCCAGCTACACCTTGGTAAACTGGACTAACAGCCCCTTCAGAACCCATACCACCTCTGGGTAATGGCATCCACTTTAGGGTAATTTCTTCTCCTGCAAAGTCCAAACACCCGCCACCAGCACCCAAAGGTTACTCCTTACCTTTGGGCGCACCTCCACACCCTCAGCGCCCGTTGCACAACGTCCTGCAGGCCCAACACCCACATGTCAATCCCCACATCCGTCAAATGAACTCCATCTCCCCGCTGGTACCTCCACGTATCCACCTCCAACTCCGGATGCCTGACCACCAACCCACCATTTCTGATAACAAAACGTGCCACGTCCCGGTTAACCTTCCTCCTGGCCCTGTTCACTCCCTCTACCGACCTGGCCATCCTCCAGGATGACCGGGGAACAATATCTGACCACACGACTACCGTGTCCGGGTAGGCCATGCGGATCCTTAAAAAATCAAACTTAATGTCTCTTGCGACGTCCAACATTGTACGAACCCCAAGGTCGTTGCCCCCCACGTGTAGTAATAAAACATCCGGCGAACGGTCTAATTGTGCAAACTTGTGCACTTCCGGAACCACCCTGCCCCACAACATACCCGGAAAACCCAACCATCGAACACTCGCTTCATGTCTTGGTACCCCAAGCTGACGACCGTCCGGTCGCATGTCCGCTCTCCTAGCCCCCCAATGAACGAAGGAGTGGCCCATTATCCAAACCAGTCCCTGTCCCGTACCTGAAAGACATGAAACAAAATTACGTCACCACCAGACTTTCAAGAATCACATGGTCCCTTACCAAAAAACCCTGGCCCCCCTGAGCCTAATGAGTGACCCCCCCCCCCTTAAGACCCTCCAGGTCCCCCTGTGTGGCTTGTTCTCCCATTGACCCCCAAGGTCACCAACAACTGTGGTCTCACATACAGCCGAAACCTCCTCGACTCCCATCTGCCAATCCTTTTTACCAACTCATCATCCATGCCACTACGTGCAGCCTCCGTCGCGTCACCAATGCGAAAAGAGTGTGCAGAAAACTCCCTTGCCACAAGGCCCAATGCCCCCAAACATCTCCTGAACACCGTCACAAACTGGTACCGTGACAACGGTGTACCATTCTCATGCACCAGAAATGTACCACCCAACGTCGGACGGACGTCTAAAAATTCCCGCACCACTTTAACAGGACACAGCTCCGACCCCCCAATAGGGAAAACCTGCACGACCTTGCCCGTCCCCCTTTGATCAGTTTTTGACTTCCGTAACCACAAACTGACCCCTTCCTGTGCCCACCGCACATCCGTGGCTAACATGCCGCCCTGTGTCGACTTCGAGGAGCTGACCAGCTCCCCCACCCGAAACGCTCCAAAGAACGCCAGCGCAAAAGCTGCCCTAAACAACAGCGCCTCGTACCTTGACATGCACAACGTAGCCAATTCCCCCATAATACCCCTCAGTATTTCAAAAGACACCGGGCGACGGGCGTCCGCCCGCCGCCCCTGCTTTCTGTAACCTTTGAGTGCCTGCCGCACACAAAACTCCTTTGTAAAGTCCGTACCCCCCTGCAACTTCAACCAAAATGCCAAGCCTGCCAATTTTTTATCCAACACGGAGTGGGACACCCCCGCCTCCATGTTCCTAGCCACAAAATACAGCACTAGATCCCGTACTTCAGGCCCCTCCGGGTCCACCACCGCCTCGCGAACCAGAGCCTGCCACTCTAACCATACCTTCTCGTAGGCCGCCCATGTGCCCACACTTACCGACTTTTTGATCCAATCGGAGATGATTCCAACGGAATCTCCCATAGCCACTCTGGACAGGGTACCCCCTGCTCTTCCGCTTCCGGCACCAACTCCCGGAACCTGTCCCACTGAAAGCGAGACAAGGCGTCAGCCACTACGTTTTCCACACCCGGCAAATGCACCGCATACACAAATACATTCATCTGCAAACAGCGCAGCACCAGGTGCCGCAATAGCCGAATAACCGGTGGGGAAGATGCCGTGACCCTGTTAATCACCTGAACTACCCCCAGATTGTCCCCATGGAACCGGACTTTCCGGTCCCGGAAGGACGAACCCCATAGCTCCACTGCAAGCACCACCGGAAACAATTCCAGTAGCACCAGGTTTTTAGTGAACCCCGCTTCCAGCCAGGACTGGGGCCAAGGCCCAGCACTCCACTGACCCTGAAAATATGCGCCAAAACCCGAGCCCCCGGCCGCATCTGTGAACAACTCCATGTCGAAGTTGCTGACCGGACCGGACATCCACAAGGCCCTTCCATTAAAGGACTCCAAAAAGGAGTGCCACATCAACAGGTCATCCCTGTGATCCTGCACCAGACGGACATAGTGCCTAGGGGACCTGACCCCCGCTGTACTAGCCGAGAGGCGCCTGCAAAAGACTCTCCCCATCGGCAGAATGCGGCACGCGAAATTGAGCTTACCCAATAGCGACTGCAGTGCTCGGAGCTGCACCTTCCGCAGACCTAACAACTCGCTAATCTCCGCCTTGAGGCCGTTCAGTTTGTCTAGCGGCAACCTGCACTCCATTGCCTCTGAATCAATCACAATTCCTAAAAATTGAATGACCGACTTGGGTCCTTCCGTTTTCTCGGGCGCCAGCGGCACGCCGAAGCGCTCTGAAATGTGTTCCAGCGTGGCTAACAATATTGCGCAAATGCGCGACCCCGCCGGGCCGATGCAAAGGAAATCATCCAGGTAATGTATCACGGAGCTCACTCCGGACACATCCCTAACCACCCATTCCAGGAACGAGCTGAACTGTTCGAACAAGGCGCACGAAATGGAGCAGCCCATCGGCAGACACTTGTCCACGTAGAACTCCCCACCCCAGTGGCAGCCCAACAGCCGAAAGCTATCCGGATGAACCGGGAGCAGTCGAAAGGCGGCCTCAATGTCTGACTTGGCCATCAACGCCCCCCAGCCGTACCGGCGAACCCATCCCACCGCAGCATCAAAAGAAGTGTAGCACACTGTACAATCCCCCACACTGATGGCATCGTTAACCGACCCACCCTTTGGAAACGACAGGTGGTGAATGAGCCGGAACTTGTTCGGCTCTTTCTTTGGCACCACCCCTAACGGTGAAACCACCAACCCTTCCAAAGGAGGGGAGACAAAGGGGCCCCCCATACGGCCCAGCGCCACTTCCTTCAACAGTTTCTCGGAAACCACTTCCAGACGTTGTAACGCAGAACGCAAATTTTTTGCCACCGGGGGGACCACCGCCAAGTTGCAAGGAATCACGAAACCCTCAGAAAAACCCCTTTCTAACGACAGAGCAGCCGCCCTGCCCGGATACCTACCGAAAACAACGGGAAGAGGGGTGATTACCCCCACAGCCAGAGCACTCGTGCTTGAACCGGCAGGACCCTCCAAACTTGCAGTTACCCTCGTTGAACTGCCAGCAAACCCCCTTTTTCTTTCCGGCCGACTGACCTGGGGAAGAGGTTCCGCCGGCCCCCCCCTGAAAAAACGGAGCAGACGTCCGCGGAGCCGACATAAGCCGCATCCAAAGGCCGATGTCCTTGGTATCCCACCTAATATCTGGCCTAATTGCCCGGCGCTGCCGGAATTGCTCATCGTATCGGAGCCACCCCGTGCCCCCGTAACACCGATAAGCCTCGCTGATGGCCTCCTGGTAACTGAAAAGCACCGAACAGTGTTCGGGGTTTTTCTCGCCAATCACGCTAGCCAAGATCGAATAAGCCTGCGACCAATTCGTAAACGTCCTGGGAATAAGCCTATAACGCCTCTTCTCTTCATCCTCCTTCTTGGACTCCTCCGGCTTAACCCTGTCAAGGTTAAACTTCTCCAGAGGCAACAGCGCAAATATCTCAACATATTCGCTCTTCCAAATTTTCTCCCTCACCTCCTGCTTCAAATGCGAACCCAGGGGCGCCTCATAACAAGTGTAAACTTCTCCCCTTGCCGCGTCCGCCAACCGGACCAAGTCCCTTTTTTTTGCAGAGTCACCCCCTGCATCACCCTTTGCACTTGGCTGTGCAGCAGGCAAAGCCCCATCCACCGCCAAACTCGACCCTCCATCCACTGGCACCACTGTCCCAGTCACTGAAGACGCCACCACGGGTACTATCGCCCCGGCTCCTAACGTCGGCGCCCAGGCGGCCGCCGGGCCCATGGCAGGGCTCTCCCCCCCTTTCAACTGGCTCACCAATGCCTCTAAACCCACTAAAAAACGCTGCAACCCAGCGCCCTCACCTGACTGCGCCCCCTGGGCCCCAGACATACCCCCACTACCCGCCGCCGCCGCGGGGACTACCAACCTACCCCGGGAGCCCCCCCCCCCAGCCCCCAGACAACACACCATCATTGCATAAGACATCAGAAAAAAACGAAAACGACTTACCGGGCTGTCTGGAAGCAATCCCACCAGCCGCACGCCTCGTCTCCCGCGCTGCGAACTCCGTCCTAGGAACGAACTCCTCCTCCGAGCCGGACAGCTCACCCTCCGAAAGCATACCAGGCCGGACGTCTTCACCAGATGATGGCCCACCAGGCGACTCGGGCCTGGCAGCCGAGGGCCCAGAGCTGGCCTCGCTCACCCTGCGCGCTCTGGACCCGTTCACCGATTTCCCCGACGCTTTTCTGGGTGCCGCACATTCTCTGCCGTCTTCCACTCCCCCACGCCCATCGTGGTGGCTGGCCGCGGATGGAGCCAGGCTAGCCACCGCATGTACAGACCTCCCCCGCGGAGGCTCCCGGACCTCCGGTGCACAACCGGGGTTGAAGCCCGCATCCCTCTGCTCCACACGCTGGGCGGGCATGGCCGCCGCTTTTGAGCCCCCTGGCCTCCCCCCCCCTGCCCCCCGCTGCTGTCTGGCTGCCGTTTCGTGCCCCCCCCTCGCCCCCGCCGCCCTGCGCTTGGTGGATGGGGCCGGGGGAGAACGGATGGGGCTCCCTTCCCGCCTGCGGGACGTGGAGGAAGGACCCGGGGAGTAACGGCTCGGGGGCCGAGAAACGCGGGTGCGGGACCCACTGCCACCCCCCCCCCCCGGACCGGGGTATCGCCCAGCGCGTCCCCCCACAGGAGGAGAGGCCCCAGCGCGGCCTGCAGCCACCCCTCCCCGCGACGCTCAGCCTCCTCCCGGAGCTGAGAAAACAAAATATCAGTGCCTGACATGGCAGGGCAGGGAAATGGAACCGAGCGGATGAAAAACTAAATAAAAAGCAGGTAATTACCCCCCTTTCAGGCAGAGCACAAGACCCCAGCAGCACGTCCTCCAAACTTTCCTCCACGTGTGTTAGCCCGGGAAGGAGGAGGAGGGGAATTTAAAACCTCCCCTCCCCTCCCTCAGCCAGCACACGAAACCACTCCCACCGACCAGACCAGGGCTTAGTTAACCCTGTCATGGCCGGCACTCCACTTAATGGCTTTGCCATTGCTACGTGCCTTACTTTCACATTGTTCATTGTATAATGTTGGTTATTATGTTGTCCTAAATTCACCTTCATTCACCTTCCACCCCACCAGTCACCTGCCCCATTCCCACACATTTTCACATATTCCCCCCTCCCCCTTTCACTTTTTCAGCGCAGACACCACCCCCTCCCTTTTTACAGCCCTGGAAATTACTTCATAGCAGCCCCAGTGGCTTAGTGTGGGTTATCAGCACCCAAGGCAAGTAATTTGCACCACTAACTTGCTGACATTTAGCACGCCAAATCCCTTCCACTCGTACTGTATTAAACCCCTTATGGTACCTCTTAGGATGTACCACTCTTTCTCTTTGTTCTTCTTTCTTTACCTTTTATCGCTCTATCCTAATGTCTTGTCCCCCCCCTATCTATCGCTCCTTATCCTTTTTTCATGTTCCTCCCCCTCTTTTTATGCCTTCTCTTATTCCTTGTTTTTTCCTCTCTCACCTCTATATCTATACACACACACACAGTGTATGTATTTACACCTATATGTATATTGCACCCAATGAATGATTGTCTTATGGGGGAGAGTGGATTTCAATGTGAAATGTGCCTTGGCCATAGTGCCCACCATAAAGAATCCTCCCTCTGTACTGGGGGCTGTAATGTAATTCTGCTGTGGCAGATGAGGAAGTGTGTACAGTGTGTGTGTATCATGTGTGTGCCCTCTCCTGCAGGGATTGCAGACATTACAGGGGACGGTCAGAGACTGCAGACATGGCACAGGGGACGGTTAGGGATTGCAGACATGGCACAGGGGACGGTTAGGGATTGCAGACATGGCACAGGGGACGGTTAGGGATTGCAGACATGGCACAGGGGACGGTTAGGGATTGCAGACATGGCACAGGGGACGGTTAGGGATTGCAGACATGATTGATTCAGGAGATGGTCAGAGACTGCATTTCAAGTTGAACTCAGTGTAAAGGTATATAGTATTGTAGTGTTGCTCCACTCTATGTAAACCATCTCTGAGGGATCAAATCAGTCTTTTTCCTTTGAAAGTACAACCAAGTGACAGAAGAAATAATCTTATTCAATTTCTAAAATACAAATTTTCTTGCAAAAACTGAACTTCTCAGGATTAGTGGACAGTAACCAGTTAACTGGTCTGTGAAGCTTTTAGCCTGATCCAGCAGTAAATCCTCTAACAACAAAAAAACTCCCATCAAACAATCTGTGTAGGACACACAGAGCTCTGCCTAAATAGCTGACTAGAAGCTGAAATAGTTAACAGCCATGTATCCCCAGTCTCATAGAACCCTGCTGCAGCATCTTTCAGAGATCTTGTCAGTGCGATCAGACAATGTGCAGGTCAGGTTAGGCAGATAAAAAAAGTAAGCAGGGAGACAAGAGGGGGAGGCTGATTGGTAACCTGCACACTGCCTGATCACATATATCTGAAAGACACTGCAGCCGGCCAGCAACACGTTACTGTTCTCCTGGTGATCCTGTTTTCTTCCATTCAGCCAGATTTGTGTGTCCTAGAGTGCAGAACGTGGATATTTGTCATCCTACCTTTCTGCATCTCCCTCCTGGCGTCCCCCATTCAGCCTCACTCCAGCACTTACAATCAAATGTGAGCGGGGAAAAGCTACACTGCCTGTCGATTGGCTGTGGATAGACCGGAGGAGGAGCAGGTCCTCCCTTGCACTCCTTTAAGCAGGGCTATTGGCTGTGGGTTTCCTACTAGAGAAATGACTGGCCAGAGAACACTCAGTAAGTGTCCATCCATGCTCCCTCCCACCTGCTTTCTTCTCCTCCACACCACAGAGCGCATACCTGCCAGTGCCTGCCGCACGATTGTCACATGCTCCTCCAGCCCTCCGCGCTCTGCTGCTGGAATTCATTTCCTCATTCAGCCCCGAGTCCTGTTCACAACAGCCCCATGACAGCCAGCCTACCGGGATATTTCCCGCTGTCCCGTTTGGCCAGTCCGGCCCTGGGTGTCATCAACTTTGTATTGATACTCCCAGCAGTTTGCATATGGCAGTGTTAACTGCCTGCGAGTCGGGTGCAATGTGGAAACCCACAGTGGATTCGCAGGGCTTCCTGCATCGCACCAATGTGAACCGAGCGTAAATATTCAAAAATGTATTTGCATGTCAGACATTCAGTTCTTTAGTACACCTTCATACATCTTTACTATATACTATATGAATCATTTACTTATTTACATAATATTATTACTACACAGTGATAATTATGAAAATTAGGAGTTAACATTGCTGCATTCTTGGTATGATTGTTGTATTGTCACATCCCTGAATTTAATCTACTGCTTAACTTCTATTTTTGAGACAGCTGTGTCACTCCAGTGTATGTGTATTGTCCCCTTTTACAGTTTTTGAGTAAAGGAGAAATCATCAACCATGTTTGTAATGTTTTTTATTTTTTTTATTTTTTTTTAAAAGGAACATGTAGAAACTTTAAAAATAACTAGTTTTATGTAATATTATTATTATTATTATAATACAGGATTTATATAGCGCCAACAGTTTGCTCAGCGCTTTACAACTTCAGGGAAGACAATACAGGAGGAATCAGAGGGCCCTGCTCGTTGGAGTTTACAATCTAGAAGGGAGGGTAAAATGAAACAAAGGGTAGTAGCTGTGGGGGATGATCAGATGAACAAGATGAAAATACAGTTGGGTGTGGGTAGGATAGGCTCCTCTGAAGAGAAGGGTTTTCAGGGATTGTCTAAAAGCTAATAGAGAAGGAGATAAGCAGATTGGGGTATGGCGTTTCAAAGGCTTGGAGAGGCTCTGGAAAAGTCCTAGAGACAAGCATGGGAGGAGGTGATGAGAGAGCTAGAGAGCAAGAGGTCTTGCGAAGAACGAAGAGAACGATTAGGTTGGTATTTTGAGACTATGTCAGTGATGTAGCTAGGGGCAGAGTTGTGGATGGCTTTGTAGGTATTTTGAATTTAAATACTGTTATTTAAAAACAATAGTTATCCACCATTTCTACATTTAACTGTGTACTGTACACACCTTGGATTACGAGCATATTTTGTTCCGAAAACATGCTTGTAATCCATAGCAAATTTCCTTTATAAGAAATAATGGAAACTCAGATGATTCATTCCACAACCATTTATTCATAAGTCCTTCAGTCTATAGTCCATTTAAAAAGATTATAGCAATTTAGTTGTGTAACCAATAAAATGTCCATCCACAAATGGAAGCCTCCACAAGGGGATTAGAAGAAAAATCCAGCAGGAGCTACAGAGTATAAGAGAGAAGAGAGGCACGTCTAAGGCCGCGTACACACGATCAGTCCATCCGATGAGAACAGTCCGAAGGACCGTTTTCATCGGTTAACCGATGAAGCTGACTGATGGTCTGATCAGTTAAAAACCTGATCGTGTCAGAACGCAGTGACGTAAAACACAATGGCGTGCTGAAAAAAATGAAGTTCAATGCTTCCAAGCATGCGTCAACTTAATTCTGAGCATGTGTGGATTTTTAACAGATGGTCGTGCGTACTAACGATCGGTTTTGACCTATCGGTTAGGCATCCATCGGTTAAATTTTAAAGCAAGTTCTCTTTTTTTGACCGAAGTATAACTGACCGATGGGGCCCACACACGATCGCTTTGGAACGATGATACGGACCTTCAGTCCGTTTTTCATCGGTTTTGACCGATTGTGTGTACACGGCCTAAGTGTAGCAATATGGTTACTATTAATGAAGGTACAACATTTAGAAACTCACGTGATTGATGTTTAAAAAAAGGCACATCTAATTATGAAGTCAGTCAGTGTAAAGCTGTCCAGATAGACCATCCTCCGCACCGCCGGCTCTCACCACAATCGACCGGTGGTCACTACCATGCAGTAATGTGATCTGAAAGCGAGGCTTGAACCGCGCGTGGAGTGCAGCGTGAAAGGGATGATGTTTATGGCGGTGCGGAGGATGGTCTATGTGGACAGCTTTACCCCGAATGTCTGCATACTTATTTGTGCCTCTTTTAATCATCAACCATGTGAGTTTCTAAATGTTGTACCTTCATTAAATGTAACCATATTGCTACACTTACAGGCGCTTCTCTTCACTTGTATATCAAGACATCGCTTATATATCAAGTCAAAATGTATTTAAAAATGTTCTTTGTCTTGCAAAATGCTCTCAAACCAAGTTACTTTCAAACCAAGGTTTTACTGTATTGCTCAATTTATCAGCCACGTCAATTTTTTCTAATTGCATTAGCCAGAAAAAAAGAGCTACTCTGCATAACCTTTCTATCATTACAGTAAATTGTATTAATATAAATAAACATTTTGGGCTAAACTACATTGCTTTTTGTATGAACAGTTGGTCCATATGCAGTTCATTGAAATCAATATATTGCAGATGAGGTAAATCTTATAAAACATTTTCTGCAAATAATTAAATTCAAAGCATAGTTTAGGCCTTACTGTTGCCAATCCAACTGGGTATGTTGCTACTTTCTTCATATGGAGGGATTATATTATCCTAAATTGTTTTATTGCAATATTACTATTTCTTTATTCTATCTGTTTTACTTCACAGTTCATGGAACGGTTGAAATTACTGTTTGCTACACCTAAGCATCAGCCAGACCTCATTTACCTTCGTCATGTTCCTCTCCGGAAAGTTCATCTATTCACCCTAATTCAAATATCTTGTTTGATCATTTTATGGATATTAAAATCAACAGCTGCTGCAATTATTTTTCCACTGATGGTAACAAATATACTACTTTCATTTGGACTGATTGTTGAACTTGTACATAGTGATGGCCAAAAGAAGCAAAGTTCAGTTTGCTGGACGATCATCAAATACTTGGAAAAATGTGCAATCCCAAAACAACCCCCAAGCCCTACTAATGTAGGAGCTGAATTCGTAACTTTTTCTTGCATTTGTCAAGCCTATTTACAATAAGGTGACCAGATTTTTAAAATGAAATCCGGGGACATATTTTTTCTTTACTAGTAATGGCGGCAATCAGCCACTCACTGCCCGTCGCCCCCCGCCTCACAGCCTCTCAAGTCTTACTCTTCAGGCCCCGGCTACTACTGGATGGGGAGCGATGGAAGATCACTCTGCCAGGGAAGGCAAGGAGATAGGCAGGTGGCTGGCCAGGATTTGAGCCAAGGCAGAAAAACATGCGAGCAAAGCTGAATGGGCATGCGCCCAAAACTGAAGAAATATTCCCTCCGCTCCGACCAGTACATGATCATCAGAAAGGGGCACAGATGATGGGAAAAATATAACCCCCCTATGCTAGTAGGCGCGGGGGGGGGGGGGGTAGGGGGTGTAATTCATTTTTTTTATTTAATTCTGCACTGATTGTCTTTGAAATTGCCCCTGCCCCCTATTAAATCCAATCTGGGGACAAAACCGGGGACAGACTTGGTCCGGGGACAGTGTCCTCAATCAGGGGACTGTCCCCTGAAACCGGGGATGTCTGGTCATCCTAATTTACAAGATTGTGATAAAAAAAATAACATGGGTAGCTGAGCAATGGTGTGGGTAAATGTTCCATTGCAAAAAAAACAAACCAAAAAAATATATACAGTATATGTTCTGCTTCGCGTTATTGAACTGTTGTATAACACTAGTCAGACAGCTTAACAATAATTCAAAAGTCAAGAAATGTGAAACATCAGATCTGTATGTATTATTTTTTTCTGAATAACTTTGTAAAACTACAACATAAGCATAAACAAAACATGTGTGTCAGTACATTAAACATTACACAGCAGCCTCAGTCCATCAGTAAAAGTACTTACAGACAATTCCACTAGTCCAGGAATGTATTGAGAGCTTCTCTGTATGAGTCTGCTTAGATCCAGGAGCAGGCATGAAATGGAGGAAATACAGTTCCAGGTTAAAGGTTGCTGCTTTTCTGAGGAAAATACAGCTTTCTGCAAGCTCTGGCAAAATAACCAACTCTGACCACTAGATGGCAGCAATGTCAAACTAACATTTCACATATTGCGATGGACAATATGGGCAGAACAGATTGGGGTAGATTCACATACATCGGCGCATATTTATGCCACCGTAGCGTATCTCTTTTACGCTACACCGGCGCATTGCGGAGAGTCAAGCATGGTATTCACAAAGCAAATGCTCCCAACATTGTGCCGGCGTAGCATATATTCGTAGGCGTAAGGCAGCGTAAGTGGAAGTGGGCGTGATACATTTAAATGAAGCGTGAACCCATGAAAATAATGGGCCGAGCTTCAGACAAGTACTTAAAACGAACGGCGCATGCGCCGTCCCGTGGCCGCATTCCCAGTGCGCATGCTCACAATCACGTCAAAACAACTGGCTAAGATACGTTGAATCACTGCCTACGGTGTGAACGTAACCTACGCCCAGCCTTATTCACGTACTACGTAAATTATGTAAAATACGACGGCTGTGTTCCCTGGTCCATACCTTTGCATGAGTTGCGCCTCCAATATGGGGAATAACTTTACGCCGGACGTAGGACTTACGCAAACCGCTTAAATCATGGGCCGGGCGCAAGTACGTTCCTGAATCAACGTATCTCCCTCATTTGCATATTTTAATAGAAAATCAATGGGAGCGACACATGCATCCAGCGTAAATATGTGCCCACTATACGCTGGCGTAGGAAAGTTAAGTCGGGTGGCTGAAGCCTACTTTTTGATGTATCTAGCTTTGGGGATCGGCTCATAGATACGACGGCGCACATTTGTACTTACGTCGGCGTATCTGCAGATACGTCGACGCAAGTGCTTTGTGAATCTACCCCTATGTATCTAGAATAAGGGCCTGGTATAGAAAGGGGGGGTTGCATGTGGTCTCCTTCAAAATACAGACTCTTATCCATGCATGCAGTCTGGGTGGCCATCAGGGGGAGGGGCAGCAATCATGTGCCACATCCCCATGATCCACACCAGGCCACATGCCCTAAAGAAGGAAAAACAATCAAACAAAAACAGCATGAATCCCCCCTCTCCAATTCACACCAGACCCTCTTACATGTCAGGGCAAAGACTTCATTCCCCGATCCTTGATCTGTTGGTGGTGGGGGTCTGCAGGGGGACTTATTGGAATCTGAAAGCCTCCTTTAATATAAGAGGGTCTGCAGATATTCAGTTCTTCTATATAAATGATTGAGGAGTACATAGTACCCATGGTTTCTAATTCACTAAACATATTGACAAAGTAAATAAACACACACACCATTGAAAAAGTTTCTTGGAATTCTGTCAGGATCAATCTGTATTTTTCAGTGCTTGCACATTTCCTCAAATATTTCTCTTAAAAACACTAGGCCAGATTCAGAGAGCCGTAACTCCTGTCTAATTAGTGTTAGACTGGAGTACTTTCAAATTACGCACGTTTTTTAGCTAGTCTGAAACCTCAAACCATGAATAGACGGCTGCGGGCTTCAATTCGACTGGATTACGTGTTCGTACGCCTTCGGATCTAGGCTGCAATAAAATTGCGGCCACTGGGTGGACTTCCCGTCTTTTTCCGCGTCGGGGTATGTTAATGAGCTTTTGCCGGCAATCCCCGAAATTACGATCTTCAATCGCAATCTCTACAGCATCTTTAGTCATCTTTTTTTTGCGTAACACTATACCAGCTTTTTGCTGCTCTAATATTAGACAGCCCATGTTAAGTATGGCCGTCGTTCCCGCATCGAATTTCAACGTTTTCCGACGTCTTTTATTATTTTTTACGTAAGTCATCCGGGAATAGGAATGTTCGTAAACGACGCTACTCAAAAAAAAAATGACGTAACAACGTGATTTCGCGCAATGCACGGCGGGAAATTTCTGAACGGAGCATGCGCAGTTCGATCGCCGCGGGGACGCGCCTAATTTAAATGCTTCACGCCCCCTAGTCGCGTATTTCGATTACGCGGCGAGAAATAGACTACACCGCCATATCGTATGGGAAAAAATCTACCAGAATTCGATTACGCTGCGCAAATTTACGTGTACCTGAATCTACCCCATTGTATGTATTGTATAGAATATGTTTTATTTTTTGCCTGGATATGCATTTTCATAGTTTACAGGTTTTAGCTAAATTCTCTCTTTTTTTTTCAGCTGCTGGCCCTTGCAGGTATACGGAAGGCAATGGAATGCATTTTTTCATTACATGATCTAAGTTGGCTGGATGACATATTGCCACAAGAGTTTGTTCGTGAAGAAGGGCAAAAGTCAGAAGAAATAGATTCAACTGACAGTGAAGATGTAAGATACAATTTTTTTTCATTGTACAGACTTTTTTTTACCTCACAGCAATACAGTAGTTATGCTTTGAATACCCATAGTACTTCAGCTCTAAAATGTTTTCACTACTTGCAGAATGAAAATAACACAAACGTGCAAAGTGCACTTGTCCTGTTTGTGTGAAGAAGCTTTAATAGAAGGTAAAAAAATAGGTACAGAGGAACCGAACTATGGGGCAGATTCACAAAGACGTAATATTCCGCTGCGTAATCGAAATACGGTACGCTGCCGTATTTCACCAGACTCTACACCGAATTCAGGTAGTTTTTTTGCGCGTACGCTATTGTGTCGTATTTTTTTTCCGCCGCGCAATCGAAATACGTGATTAGGGGGCGTGAAGCATTTAAATTAAGCGCGTCCCCGCGACGATCGAACTGCGCATGCTCTGTTCAGGAATTTCCCGCCGTGCATTGCGCGAAATCACGTCGTGACGTCATTCGTTGTTTGAGTAGCGGCGTTTACGAACATTCCTATTCCCGGACGACTTACGTTAAAAATAATAAAAGACATCGGAAAACGTTGAAATTCGACGCGGGAACGACGGCCATACTTAACATGGGCTGTCTAATATTAGACCAGCAAAAAGCAGGTATAGTGAAACGGAAAAAAAAGATGACTAAAGGTGCCGTAAGAGATTGCGTTGAAAGTGCGAAATTTTGTGGATTGCAGGCAAAAGCTCATTAGCATACCCTGACGGCGAAAAACAACAGGAAGTCCGCCCAGTGGCCGCAATTTTCTGGCAGCGTAGATCTGAAGGCGTACTAACACGTAATACAGTCGAAATGAAGCCCGCAGGTGTCTTTTCATGGTTTGAGGATTTCGACTAGCGTAAAAACGCCCGTAAGTCGAAATTACTCCAGTCTAACAACATTTACACAGGCGTAATCGCTTTGTGAATCTAGGCCTATGTCACTTGTTCTATTACAACTTTTTTAGGCAGATCCATTCATATATGTAACATACGTATACCATCAAACACTACCCTGTATTACATTTACAGTATAAGTAAATAGTAAAGAATGCCTGTTTCATGAATAGCTACTGTAATTAAGATTAGTAGAGATGAGGTGACTGTTTGTGTCACTCCACTTTCAATTTGTTTGCAGCTGAGCACCACATATTATTTAGGCGCTGTTAGATCAACCAAAGCACAGCGGTTTACAGTGCACTTAAAGGGTTTGTAAAGGTATAAAAAAAAAAATCTTAAATAGCTTCCTTTACCGTAGTGCAGTTCTAACTTACCTCATCATTCGATTTTGCTTTTAAATGTCCTTATTTCTTCTGAGAAATCCTCACTTCCTGTTCTTCTGTCTGTATTCTGTCTGTATGCAAGGCTTTCTCCCTGGTGTGGAGAAAACCTCTTGAGGGGGAGGGGACGAGCAGGAGTGTCAGGACGCCCACTAACACACAGCTCCTTTCTCTATCTGCAAAGTAGAGAGCGTCCTGACCCTCCTGCTCACCCCCTCCCCCCCCCCTCAAGAGGCTTTCTCCACACCAGGGAGAAAGCCTCGCATTACTGTGTGTGTTACAGACAGAAGAACAGGAAGTCAGGATTTCTCAGAAGAAATGAGGACATTTAAAAGCAAAATTGAAGGATGAGGTAAGTGAAGGAGGAGTGCACTAAGGTAAAGGAAGCTATTTAGGAAAACATTTTTTTACCTTTACAACCCCTTTTAAGATTCAGTTTGCAGTGCAGATGCACTGCAAACTGAATAAGCACCACATTCCCCTCATACATCTCTTTTACTAGCACTTTGAAAAGGGTCAGTCATCTGTGAAAGTAAAGGTGCCCCCATATGCAAGGCAGTGACTGAACTCTAGTTGACTCCCGTGAAGCTTGACCACGGTAACCATTGCATTTAGGAGAGACACACAGAGCCTCACTACCAGTAATGGAATAGAGGTCTCGCTGTGCACCTAGCATGTGCATGCTCACTTAACTCTTCCTCTTCCATACCTGTGCAGAGACTGAGGACTTCTACAGTTCTAATTTCCTTCCATTGCTTTGAAAGACAGACCTGTCGTCAACTCCTCCTACAAGAGGCTATGCCACCTGCCACATGTACACACTTACATGGTTACCCTTGGTAACAACTTGTATCTCACATTGTATTAACTCTGCCGTCCTCATACCCAATGTACTTGGCTCACTCAAACTGTAGACTATGTGTGCCTGTTACTTGCATTACACAACTTCAGTAACTTCAGAGCAGGCAAAGACACATTCTCTAAAACTTTACTTAAATGACTAGGCATGGCAGTAAAACAAAGGCAACCGTCTGTTCCCAACGAATCCCTAACTCAAGCTTGTGGCTGCCCCAACATACATGCACAGTTTAGAGTCCATAACTGGTTGAGTCCATGATAGTAGTATCCAGGATTGTCGTCTTTAGGTGCGGACAGCAGGGTCCCAGCAATCCCCTTGGCATGCAGGAACAGGCTGATAGTAGTGGTATTGATCTTGACAGAGAAATCATCAGAACGGGAACGTTGGGGAGGAAAGATTATGAGCTCAGTTTTAGATAAATGAGTTTAAAAGAAGTGGCGTGACATCCAGGCGGATGTGTCTGTTCGTAAATTAGTGATACATGAGGAGACGAAGTGAGCTCAGAGATAGAGAGATACATTTGGCTGTCGTCAGCATAGAGATGGTATTGGAAGCAATGGGAAGTGTTACCTAACCCAGGGAGGAGGTGTAGATGGAGAATAAGAGAGGTCCAAGAACAAAACCCTGGGTGACTCCGACAGAGAAAGGGAGAGGAGAGGAGGAAGAATTGTAAGTAACGCTAAAGGTGCAGTTGGTTAAGAAGGATGAGAACCATCAAACAATACAGTCACAGAGACCAAAAGTGTGGAGTTTTTTGAGGAGGAGGGAGTGATCCACTGTGTCAAAGGCAGCAGAGAGGTCCAGGAGTAGGAGTACAGAATAGTGTCCATTGGATTTAGCTGTTAGTAGAACGTATGTGAGTTTTAGGAGCGTAATTTGCGTGGAGTGTTGAGGGTGGTATCCAGACTGAAGGGAATCAAGAAGGCTTTTCTTGCTGAGGTGGTCAGTTATAGACCAGACATTCAAGGAGTTTGGTTAAAAAGGTGAGCAAGCAGATTAGGCGTAGGTTATTGACATTGGTGGGGTCTAGTGAGAACTTTTTAAGTATGGGGTGACTGGTGTATGTTTTAAATCTTTTGGGGAAGATGCCAGAAGAGAGGAAGTGAATAAAGATGCGAGTTAGAGAGTGTAGAATAGAGCCAGATGGTGACTTTAGCATTTGCGAGGGAACAAGGTCCAGATGGTTAGGTGGACATTAGAGGAAAGTTTAGCAAACTTGTCTATAGTGGCGGGGTTGAATTAAGGAAGTAATGATTGTAAAAAACTCATAATAAAAACCCTGTTTGTGCTCAACCGACTCCAACAACATACAGTTGCAATAAAAAGTATGTGAACCCCTTTGGAATGATATGGATTTCTGCACAAATTGGTCATAAGATGTGATCTGATCTTCATCTAAGTCACAACAATAGACAATCACAGTCTGCTTAAACTAATAACACACAAAGAATTAAATGTTACCATGTTTTTATTGAACACACCATGTAAACATTCACAGTGCAGGTGGAAAAAGTATGTGAACCCTTTGATTTAATAACTGTTTATACCTCCTTTGGCAGCAAAAACTTCAACCAAACATTTCCTGTAGTTGCAGATCAGACGTGCACAATGGTCAGGAAGAATTCTTGATCATTCCCCTTTACAGAACTGTTTCAGTTCAGAAATATTCTTGGGATGTCTGGCGTGAATCGCTTTCTTGAGGTCATGCCACAGCATCTCATTCGTGCTGAGGTCAGGACTCTGGGCCACTCCAGAAGGTGTATTTTCTTCTGTTTAAGCCATTCAGTTGTTTATTTACTTCTATGCTTTGGTTCGTTGTCCTGTTGCAACACCCATCTTCTGTTGAGCTTCAGCTGGTGGACAGATGAAGTTCTCCTGCAAAATGTCTTGATAAACTTGGGAATTAATTTTTCCTTTGATGTCCGTCCAGGCCCTGATGCAGCAAAGCAGCCCCAAACCATGATGCCCCCACCACCATCTCTCATCTCTCCACAGAATATTTTTCCAGTACTGCTGTGGAACATCCAGGTGCTCTTGTGCAAACTGTAAACGTGCAGCAGTGGCTTCCTCGGTGGTATCCTCCCATGAAATCCATTCTTGTTTAATGTTTTGCATATCATAGATTCACTATCAGGGATGTTAGCATATGCCAGAGACTTTTGTAAGTCTTTAGCTGACACTCTAGGATTCTTCTTCTCTTCATTAAGCAGTCTGCACTGTGATCTTGCAGTCATCTTTACAGGACAGACACTCCTAGGGAGAGTAGCAGCAGTGCTGAACTTTCTCCATTTATAGACAATTTGTCTTACCATGGACTGATGAACAGCAAGGCTTTTGGAGATACTTTTATTACCCTTTCCAGCTTTATTCTTAATCGTAGGTCTTCTGAGAGCTCTTTTGGGTGAGGCATTGTTCACTTCAGGCAATGCTTCTTGTGAAAAGCAAACCCAGAACTGATGTGTGTTTTTTATAAGGCAGGGCAGCTGTAACCAACACCTCCAATCTCATCTCATTAATTGGACCCCAGTTAGCTGACACATCACTCCAATTAGCTCTTGCAGATGTCATTAGTCTAGGGGGTCACATACTTTTTCCACCTGCACTGTGAATGTTTACATGGTGTGTTCAATAAAAACATGGTAACATTTAATTCGTTGTGTGTTATTAGTATAAGCAGACTGTGATTGTCTATTGCTGTGATGAAGCATTTTTATGACCAATTTGTGCAGAAATCCATATCATTCCAAAAGGGTTCACATGCTTTTTATTGCAACTGTAAAAGGGGATAAGGAAATACAGTAACACAGCCCACTGTGCAAATACAAAAAGTCAAAATATATTCTATCAAAAACACATAAATGGCAGTAATAAAAATGGAATCATTCACAACATGTCAATCATACTGTGATAAAAACTCAGGGCCAGATTTTCAGAGGCGTTACGACGGAGTATCTCAGATACCCCGTCATATTGCCTTTTTTTTTGTCTCGTATCTATGCGTGTGATGCTGAGCATCACTTTTGCATAGATACGCTTCTACATCCGACAAGTGTAAAAGCATTACACTTTCGGATCGTAGGTGTAATGACAACTCCGGCCACTAGGTGGCCTTTACGTTGTTTTTTCATTTGCATATGCAAATGAAGTAGTACGCCGATTCTCGATCGCTTTTACGCCGCCCCGTCGTCGCGTACGTCGTTTACGAACTCGTAAGGTTACCCCAGCTTCTATGTGGAGTAACCTTACGAAGTTCCGTCAGATGCCGTCAGGAGCAATGTTAAGTATGGCGTCGGGTCAGCGTCAGCTTTTTCCGTCGCTTACGTCGTTTTACTAACTCCTTCGCGAATAGGGACTTACGTAGTGACGCTCACGTCGCTTTTACGTCGGTTTCAACGACGCTTCCCGACGTGAGCTGGAGCATGCGCACTGGGCTGTTTCCCCGGCCGGCGCATGCGCAGTTCGTTCGACGCAGGGGCGCGCTTAATTTAAATACAAGCCGCCCCATTTGAATTGCGCGGGTTTACGCTTGGCAATTTACGAGACGCCGGCGAAAACAACAGAGCAAGTGCTTAGAGAATAAAGCACTTGCTCTAGTACGCAGAGGCGGCGTAGTGTAAATGTCTTACGCTACGCCGTCGAAATTCTATGAGAATCTGGCCCTCAATGTCCATCATTCTTGCCCCTATCCAGTAACAGTATATATATATATATATATATATATATATACACATACTGTATATATATGCGAGGAATGTGACACTGTGAAATTACAATATCTGAAATTACAATAATCCTAAGCAGCAATAATAAATTGAAACCTGGAGATTGCATGCATGTGAATAGGCTGTGTAGCCAAGTTGGCTCCCAATGGGAAATGGATCCTAGGGAAATTCAACCTGGATCCTGGGAAAAAGGCACGCTGGCATATTGTGGTAGGTGGTGTTAATTCCTTGCTGTATCCAAAAGGGGGAAATTGCTGAGATATGAAAGGGGAAGGGACAGCATCCTGAGTCAACAGTGGTCTAGATGGGGGAAGATGGAATTGAAAGGTACAGTCACAGTATGTATGTGGCATTAAACGCCAGAGATTTGAATGGAAAACATAATTTGATATGCAGAGTATGCATGCAAGTTGACAAACCTGGTGCATGGGTCAAAGAATATAGTCCCAAGCAGTGGCGGCTGGTGCAGTTTTAGGATGGGGTGAAAGACCCCTCCCCTCCATGTTTGGTCCCTCCCACTTCTCATAAGCCACACCTCTTATAGAATCTACCCACTCCGTCCCCTGTATTCCACTTGCTTCATAGTGTCAGGAGTATACAGCTCAGCATCACAGGACTGAGTATACAGCCCCAGCATCACAAATCATGGTATATAGCGCAGCCTTACAGATCAGCGCAAACAAACTAAAACATTAGAGACTGCGGACATACTGCACAAGATTACCAAAGACTGCAGACATACTGCACAAGATTACCAAAGACTGTGGACATACTGCACAAGATTACCAGAGACTGCGGACATACTGCACAAGATTACCAAAGACTGTGGACATACTGCACAAGATTACCAAAGACTGTGGACATACTGCACAAGATTACCAGAGACTGCGGACATACTGCACAAGATTACCAAAGACTGCGGACATACTGCACGAAATGACCAAAGACTGCAGATATACTGCACAAGATTACCATTACCAGAGACTTCGGATATACTGCACGAAATTACCAGAGACTGCGTACATACTGCACAAGATTACCAGAGACTGCGGACATACTGCACGAGATTACCAGAGACTGCGGACATACTGCACGAGATTACCAGAGACTGTGGACATACTCCACGAGATTACCAGAGACTGCGGATATACTGCACATGATTACCATTACCAGAGACTTCAGATATACTGCACGAAATTACCAGAGACTGCGGACATACTGCACAAGATTACCAGAGACTGCGGACATACTGCACAAGATTACCAGAGACTGCGGACATACTGCACAAGATTACCAGAGACTGCGGACATACTGCACAAGATTACCAGAGACTGCGGACATACTGCACAAGATTACCAGAGACTGTGGACATACTGCACAAGATTACCAGAGACTGCGGACATACTGCACGAGATTACCGGAGACTGCAGACATACTGCATGAGATTAACATAGGCTGCGGATATACTGCATTGGGGGGGTGATATGGGCTTGCAATTGCCTGTCGCTATTTTCATGAAATAAAAAAAAAAAAAATATTAATAACCCGGGGGGTGGATGCATTTGTGGTGCCGTTGATGCCATACATTAAAAAAATAACCGGGGGGAAGTTGATTTGCCAATTTAAAAAAAAAGTTGTTAAGCGGGGGGTGTTGTGCTGGGGGTTTGCCGTTGAAAATAAGCGGGGGGGTTGCTTTGCCGCCGAACAGCAAAATAGCTGTCGGACCCCCCCACCCCTATTTCTGGTTTGCTGCCGAACGGCCGCTATTTTCCCAAACTTTTCAATTTAGGAAAAAAAGTTGTGAAGCGGGGGGGTTTGCCACCGAACGCCCGCTTTTTTTGCTGAACTTTTAATTAAAAACAGACAGTTAATAAGCAGAATCGGGGGGGTTTCCGACCACTATTTTGCCGACCATAAAAATAAAATAATAAACTGTAATAAGGGGGGGTGGTTTCTTTACCTTTAAATTACAGTCTGGCTGACGGGATGCGTCCCTCTGAGTTGCAGATTGCCGACGTCACTTCCTGATGTCGGCACTATGCACAGCAATATACTGGGCCCCACTATAGTCCATCGCGCCGGAAGCTGTGGCGCGATGGGCTCTGCTACAAAGGCTTTTTCTTCCTACCAATGTAGTGCCTCGTCTGCAATATTGTGATTGCACAGACGTGGCACTACTAGTACTGCACTGTGCCCGGTGCCGGGCACAGTGCACATAAGAATGTGCAAGAATAAAATGTTTTTATTATAATTTTTGAACTGACTGGGGGGGTGGCACCCGGGCGCCCCCTATGGACGGGCTGCCACTGGTCCCAAGTAGAAAGAGTAAATGAACACTTATCAGGTGGTGATGGAAAGACAAATCTTTAGTGCCAGTGCCGATTTCCAATGAGGCATGTCAAATATGAGCAAGTGTTCATATCCTCCAGGAAAAAGAGAGCCTAACCAGTTTTGCCGGTGACGTGGAAATTCCACTACGCGCAATCCATCTCACATTCAGCCTTTTGGTATAATGCATCTGTGTAAACCCCTGTCTCTTGCATTTCCCCAAGTAAACAGACATAGTCACCGTCCTCCTATCCTTAGCTTCACAGCTCGACTGCCCCTCCCGAACACAGCCACTTCGTTTTTATTCATGGGCAACAAAAGGAATGACGAACAGGAATTCATGGCCCCAACAGCCAATCGCTTTCTCCATGCGAAATGACAACACAGGAAATAACAGTAAAGGGGGGGCACCCATGGGCATGTGGGGAGAAGTGTACAAGTGGCTGGGTAGGGGGCATGTACACTGCCCCCCGCCCAGCCACATGCATGCACATCTACCATCTTGGTCAGCATGGAGCCCATTCAATACTGTAACCAGTATCTAGTAAGATCATTCTACTTTTTCTTACAGGTTTCAGAAGATCTGCGGGGACATTGCTACTGCTGTTGTCAATATACAGTACGAGTATACCAACAAGGCAGATATCAATGTCCGCTTATAAAAGCAGATATGTGTCCAAAAGGGATAGCGTAGCTAGAGCGTGCCTCGATTAAATCAGACACAGGGAGACAGATGACAATCTATTAAACACACATCCTAGAATAAAATGTCCACATGAGTTCATTTAATATTTCCACAACACTGGTCATGGCTGGCTTCGCCAGAGTCAGTGTTGTCCAGTTTCTGTACAAAAGCCCACTGAACTTCTAATTAGCAAATCTCAAGTGTGTCCTGGTGTGCAGCGTCAATGTAAATCACGTCATCACTTCCGGGTAAACATGGAAGTGTATCAACAGCTGACAGGGCTGTGTCATGTTGCACACCAGTAGACACTAAGGGCTAGATTCAGGTAGATGGGCATAAAAGTATGCTGGCGTAGCATATCCCATTTACGCTACGCCTCCGCAACTTTTACGGGCAACTGCTGTATTCACAAAGCACTTGCCTGTAAAGTTGCGGCGGCGTAGTGTAAATGTCCCGGCTTAATTCAAATTCGGTGGGTAGGGGGCGTGTATCATTTAAATGAAGCGCGTCCCCGCGCCAAACAAACTGCGCATGCGCCGGGCCTGAACGTAGCCCAGTGCACATGCTCCAAATCACGGAAATAGTCAATGAAAATGACGTGAATGTCACTTACGCAAAGCCCTATTCGCAAACGTTTTACGCGAACGACGGGAAAAATTACGCCGGCACGCCGTCCATACTTAACATTGGCTGCGCCTCATACAGCAGGGGTAACATTATGCCAGACCTACGCTAACGCAAACGACGTAAAACAAATGCACAGGCCGGGCGTACGTTCGGGAATCGGCATATTACGCTCATTTGCATATTTTACATGGGAAAGCCACCTAGCGGCCAGCGTAAATATGCAAGTTAGATATGACGGCGTAAGAGACTTACGCCAGTCGGATCTAATAGAAATCTATGCGTAACTGATTGTATGAATCAGGCACATAGATAGGAGGGCTCAGAGGCAGAGATACGACGGCGTATCTGGAGATAAGCCGTCGTATCTCCTACCTGAATCTAGCCCTGAGTATAGTAGACAGCCCAGGCATAAATATATGTCACAATCTCATTGATCCCAACAAGAGATGTATGTGTGATACACACACATCCCTGGAGTGTCCACATGCATTTCAAGCAAAGTCGGGCAGATGTCAGGGATGGGCGTTGGGGAGTGCATAGAACACTTGGATCCTAGGGAACACTACTTTGATGTATTCAACTGTCTCTTTGTCAATGAGACGTTTGCAGAATGTGCGGTACCTGATTGATGCTGGGAATGGATATCTGTTATTGATTATCAAAAAACACATATTTTGGTACACAGCTTGATCCATCAGGACAATGTTCCCCCCTTGTCTTTAGCCTTAATAATCAGGTCCTCATTGGAGCGTAGAGCTGTACCTGTTAGGAGTGTTCCCATCTTAGTTTTCTGTTAATAACCCTCAGCACATCTTGCCCCCCCCCCCCCCGGTGTGACACATATCTGTCCATTCCGAACGTTTTCATTACTGGAGTGTGTAGTGAGTGTATACTGTGGGAGGCTTGGTGTGTGGAGTATGGAGTTGGAGGATTGTGTACACCCACCATAACGGTTGACTGTGGGAGAAAACCACCGGTGTCCCCTCCTTCGGTGCCTGCGGTGTCCCCCACCACGTTTTTAGAAGGGTGTGTACTTCTTGCTAAACTACCCCATCTGTGCCATCCAGGGCCACTGTTAGAAATCATGGGGCCCCGTACAGCCTACCTGAAGGGGCCCCCTTCCACTACGCCCTTGCCCCCACCCCCGACTATGACTTGAAGAGAAATTCAGGTTTGTTGCCGTTTACATATGGGTGCAGAGCCAATGCATGTGTTTGCAATTAGTAAGCATGAAGGAGCAGGGGGCAGTTTAAACTTATTTTAAATTAGAATTTTATTTATTACAAATAATTAAAAAAAATCTTACAATGTATCTTTAATTTTTTTATATATTTTTTTGCTTTCACAAGGGATGGACAACATGCCTTGTGATAGCATGGGCCATGATATTTCCTCTTTATGGAGAGATATGGGGCCAGATTCAGAAAGTACAGTGCGGGAAAATAAGTATTTGAACACCCTGCTATTTTGCAAGTTCTCCCACTTGGAAATCATGGAGGGGTCTGAAATTGTCATCGTAGGTGCATGTCCACTGTGAGAGACATAATCAAAAAAAAAAAAATTCCAGAAATCACAGTTTATGAATTTTTAACTATTTATTTGTATGATACAGCTGCAAAGAAGTATTTGAACACCTGTCTATCAGCTAGAATTCTGACCCTCAAAGACCTGTTAGTCTGCCTTTAAAATGTCCACCTCCACTCCATTTATTATCCTAAATTACATGCACCTGTTTGAGGTCATTAGCTGCATAAAGACACCTGTCCACCCCATACAATCAGTAAGAATCCAACTACTAACATGGCCAAGACCAAAGAGCTGTCCAAAGACACTAGAGACAAAATTGTACACCTCCACAAGGCTGGAAAGGGCTACGGGGAAATTGCCAAGCAGCTTGGTGAAAAAAGGTCCACTGTTGGAGAAATCATTAGAAAATGGAAGAAGCTAAACATGACTGTCAATCTCCTTCGGACTGGGGCTCCATGCAAAATCTCACCTCGTGGGGTTTCAATGATCCTAAGAAAGGTGAGAAATCAGCCCAGGACTACACGGGAGGAGCTGGTCAATGACCTGAAAAGAGCTGGGACCACCGTTTCCAAGGTTACTGTTGGTAATACACTAAGACGTCATGGTTTTAAATCATGCATTGCACGGAAGGTTCCCCTGCTATAACCAGCACATGTCAAGGCCCATCTTAAGTTTGCCAGTGACCATTTGGATGATCCAGAGGAGTCATGGGAGAAAGTCATGTGGTCAGATGAGACCAAAATAGAACTTTTTGGTCATAATTCCACTAACCGTGTTTGGAGGAAGAAGAATGATGAGTACCATCCCAAGAACACCATCCCTACTGTGAAGCATGGGGGTGGTAGCATCATGCTTTGGGGGTGTTTTTCTGCACATGGGACAGGGCGACTGCACTGTATTAAGGAGAGGATGACCGGGGCCACGTATTGCGAGATTTTGGGCAACAACCTCCTTCCCTCAGTTACAGCTTTGAAGATGGGTCGAGGCTGGGTCTTCCAACATGACAATGACCCGAAGCACACAGCCAGGATAACCAAGGAGTGGCTCTGTAAGAAGCATATCAAGGTTCTGGCGTGGCCTAGCCAGTCTCCAGACCTAAACCCAATAGAGAATCTTTGGAGGGAGCTCAAACTCTGTGTTTCTCAGCGACAGCCCAGAAACCTGACTGATCTAGAGAAGATCTGTGTGGAGGAGTGGGCCAAAATCCCTCCTCCAGTGTGTGCAAACCTGGTGAAAAACTACAAGAAACGTTTGACCTCTGTAATTGCAAACAAAGGCTACTGTACCAAATATTAACATTGATTTTCTCAGGTGTTCAAATACTTCTTTGTAGCTGTATCATACAAATAAATAGTTAAAAAAATCATACATTGTGATTTCTGGATTTTATTATTTTTTTTTTGATTATGTCTCTCACAGTGGACATGCACCTACGATGACAATTTCAGACCCCTCCATGATTTCCAAGTGGGAGAACTTGCAAAATAGCAGGGTGTTCAAATACTTATTTTCCGCACTGTATATACGTATCAAGAGATACGCCGTGTAAATACTAAGAATAGCCGGCATATCTTTTTTCTGTATTCAGAAAAGAAGATACGCCGGAATTCTGCTAATATACGAGCTGCGTAAGTCACTTACACCGTCGTATATTAGTTGCATTTTTACGCTGGCCGCTAGGTGGCACTTCCATAGTTTTACGCGTTGAATATGTAAATTAGGGAGTTAACGGCGATTCCCGAACGTACTTGCGGCCGGGCGTCTTGGTTTACGTTGTTTGCGTTAGGCTTTTTCTGGCGTAAAGTTACCCCTGCTATAGGAGGCGTAGCCAATGTTAAGTATGGACGTCGGGACAGAGCCGAATTGTACGTCGTTTACATCGTTTGCGTAAATCGTTCGGGAATGGGGCTGAACGTAAGTTGCGTACACGTCGTTTACATTGACTACTAGCGACGTGATTTGACGCATGCGCACTGGGATACGTCCATGGACGGCGCATGCACCATTCAGAAAATACGTAAATTACGTGGGGTCATGATTCATTTACATTAATCACGCCCCCACAATAATAATTTGAATTAGGCGCCCTTACGCCAGACATTTTACGCTACGCTGCCGCAACTTATGGAGCAAGTGCTTTCTGAATAAGGCACTTGCTCATAAAATTTGCGGAGGCGTAGCGTAAACAGCATACGCTACGCCGCCGGATAGATACCCATTTGTATTTAAATCTGGCCAATGAGGTCTTTTAGACCCCATATCTGTCCTTTGGCCTCCAATGCATCTGATCAAACCAAGATCAGTTTGATCAGATGCTTGTTCAAGTCGGTAATGGCTTCTTTACAGGAGCCTGAAACCGGAAGTGATAAAGTCCTCATCACTTCTGGTTTCTGATGTCACACGGTGGGAGGAACAATATCCATCCCTCTCACTGTGTTCCAGTAACCAGATGCTACTGGTCACATCTTAAAAGCAGTAAAGGTGGTGGTGGGATCCCCTTGCACTGCCTGTAAAAGTAATCCAGTGGCTTCTTAGCCACTAGGATTACTTTTACTTTGTGCAGAGTCGATGGGGCTAAAAAAATTATATCTCGATCATTGCTATAGTGATGACCAGGATATCACTCCTCCAATCCAACAATGTACTGCTACATCGCTGGATGGGAAGCAGTTTAAGGGGATTGGTTTGGGGGGCAGTACAAATGCATTTTTCTGCTCCCCCAAATTAAGTTTAAAGTACCATATTTCTTTTTATCATCAGGTTACAATTATCACACATGCAGCACAGTAAGCAGGGGATATACAGTATAATGGCTTTATCATGGCTCTATGTCACATGGCTGTTGGGTGCTGGCTTAGTTAACCTATGGCTGTATTGTATATAACAGACTGTAGCAGTACAACCATAACAAAATCAGGACCCAAAAGCAATGTGACACAGAGCCATGACGGAGACCCTGCTATGCTGCCTGTGTAATGATTGTAATCTGCTGTGCTGTGAGATACATATAATAGGACACAGTGAGTATTCTTTCATCTATTCCCCACTCACTGTGTCCAATGCAGCTATGCTCTCCTCCTGCTCTTCCCTGTCATCCGCTCAACTTTTTCATATCTCATGAGAAAAGCAGCCGGGAGCCGAAAGGAGAATCACTGTATCACTCTGCCTGCCGGGACTAATAGAATAGTGGGGTGGCATGATGTACATGCGCCCGAAAACAAAGAAATAGTCCCTGTGCTGTGCTCCCCTCCTGGGCCCCTGTGTTGACCCGATGGGGCCCAGGAAAATTATATACCCACCCACTTTTTTTAAATTCAGTAAAGGATTGTAATGATGCCCGGGCCCAACTGTGTAGCTGATAGGGGCGGTTGTACTGGCCTATCGGCGTCCCTGGCGCCATCCTCTGATTGTGAGGTGTAGGTGTCATCAAGGTCCTCCAGAACAAACTCTACTCCTTTCTCTTCTGTGAGCTACCGTCTTTATTTAATTAATTCTGGCTTTTACCTTTTCCTCTCCCTCTTCCCCTATGTTGTGGTAGACCCCCCCCTCCTTGTGAGAGTTCGGGCTCTGACTGGTTTCTTAATTGGTTTTATAACTCCTGCAGGGGTTAGCTTGCCACTGAGTGTTAAAGATGGTACCTCACCTATAGGTCTTGTTGCTGGTGCAGACAAACCTGGCTCTGTCAAGTTTTTGACCTTTGCTGTTGACAATTTCCTTATTGATTTTCTCAATAGAAATGCATATGTCCTTTTCCTTTTGTATGCAAGTTGTTCTCTGCCTAAAGGGAGTTAGGGAATCTAGAGTCTCCTGTATATTCTTGTTGATCTGTAAAAGATGCTGCTCGTAGAAGTCAACAACGAGAACAATTATGTTCCTAGTGCACTATTGTAGGTTATTCTCCCATTTGGTTGTAAAATCATCAATGATCTCACTGATCTTAGGAAAAATCTGAATACATAGTCCTTTAGAATAGATGTTTTCATTGATATACTTTCCAAAAAAAAGTTTTACCAAATCCTATATTTCCTTTCATAAGGAGCCTTCAGTTTGTATAATAGTCTATTTTGTTTTCTCTCATGTGAACTATCCTGGGAAACCCCCTGACTCTGTACCTGAGAGTTTATTAAATATCTCTTCTAAAAGTTGTGGATCCATGACAAAAACAAAAAGGGAAAAGCCCAAAAAAAGAGAAAAAATAAAAAGGTCTCTAAATAGATTTTTTGGTTTCTATCTGTGGACATGGGGTGGAGAAGGTAACCGTACAGCGGAGATCTCCTAACAAATTGTATCAATCTTATGTTTTAAGTGATTGGTGCTCTCCTGGGCAGTGAGTGAGTTAGTGGGTGGAGGCAATAGAGAGTTAAAGGTAGAGAAAAGTTGACAGGAACGGAATGATACGTTTTTAATGAGTGATAAAATAGGTCTGCTTGGAGGCGATGAGGCAGGAATTGTATTTTTGAAGAGCAGATTTAAATTGGTTGCAATCTTTCTGAGGCTCAAGTGTGCAGCTATGTTATTTCAGACTTCTGGTGTCATCTGTTTGCCAAGATTGTAGGGGTCAGAGCCTGATTCTGTGTGTAGTGTGGGGGGCCAAAATGTCCAGGGAGGATGAAAGTGAAGTTTTGTAGACCGGGCTTGGGCAGGACAGGGATGAGATTTTGTCATAGGGTAGGTCCGTAGAAAAGAGAAGGGTTGAGGTGGCAAAAGTTTCTATGGGCAATTGTTATACGGTTGGAGGCAGATGAGATGGAGGAGAGGGAGAGAGTGAAACAGGCCAGAGAGAGGGATAGGATTGTTAGAGAGGTTGCATGGAGTGCCTAGGTGGGAGAAAACAAGGTCAAAGTTGTTACCATCAAAGTGAGTAGAAGCATGTATCTATTGCTTCAGGTCAAAGGAGGAGGTTAGACTGAGAAGTTTGAAAGTAACAGGAGTGTTAGTATTAGTGTTACAAATTATTGTGGGAATTTTAGAAGAGAGAAAGTAGGGTAGCCAGGCAGGGAAGACATCAATAAAGGCTGATACCGGTCCGATGACCCATTAATCACAGCTATCCTTAGACAAACTAAATAGAAAAGATGACTGCAATGTGCCTCAAATGAGGAGAGTGACAGAGAGGGAGGTGGGTGTAGTACCTGAAAGGTGCTATGTGGCGTTAAAGGATCTCCATTTGGCATGTCATTTTTTTTGGGGGGGGGAATGGGGGCTTCAGGAGGAGTGGGACTTCCTGTCCCACTTCCTCCTTCCGCCGAGGGGCTGGTAAGGCGATTAGCTTAATAGCCTTACTGCAGCCCTCCCTGTAGGCGTTCGCCTGGGACACGTCACAGGTCCCAGGTGATTGCCTGTCCAATGGGATGGCACAGTGTGTGCCGCGGCCGTGAAGCCGAAAGCTGTCATGGCCGGGTGCCCACACTTGGTATGAAGAAGGTAAGTGTATGTTTATTAAAAGCCAGCAGCTACACTTTTTGTAGCTGCTGACTTTTAATAAACATACAAAAAAGGCTGGAACACCCCTTTAAGCTGGGGGAGAGAGCCTGCTTTAAGTGCAATAATTTGCTTGCTGTGAAGTGGAGGGATAATAAGAATGTTTTCATTCTGTCCTCCCTTCACGCAGACACGACGGTCCAAATTCCTACGATGACTGGTGTTGTGTCCACGAATATAACCAAAATATGGGAGGGGTGGACCTCAACGATCAGTTGTTGACACCGTACCTAGTTGCCTGTAAGGCCAGACGCTGGTACAAAAAAGTGTCTGTATACTTATTTCAATTGGCTTTGCTATACAGAGCTTCAGAACAGACTGGATCCTTCCTTAAATTCCAGGAAGAGATCGTCAGAACCCTTCTGTTTCCAGACGGTGCTTCACCTCTCCATCCCAATCCAAATGCAGTAAGCTGGCTGCATGAGAGGTATTTTCCGTATGTCCTCCCTGGTACCCCTACCCAACGAGCCCCCCAAAGAAGATGTTGTGTCTGTAGCAAGCGTGACACCCGTTATTGTCCTACCTGTCCTGACAATCCTGGTCTTTGCATTGGTGAATGTTTTAAATGCTACCATACACTAGTGGAGTGTTAGTGTAGGGTAGGGTACAGCACTTTAAACAAGGTCTGCCAAGATGCATCTCATTTTGAGAGCCCTGAACCTGGAACCGAACCATTACAGTTACAAATAAAAGTGTAAAAAAAATAGTTAAAAATAGTTAAAAATAGTTATGTTATTGTTCTCTCTCTCTATTGTTCTGCTCTTTTTTACTGTATTCTATTCTGCAATGTTTTAATGTTATTATGTTTTATCTTGTTTGCTTTTCAGGTATGATTTTTTTTATACTTAACTGTGTTTTATTGTTAACCATTTTTTTGTTTTCAGGTACGCCATTCAGCTGCAGCACGGATCTATTTATCTTGACAGCAACAGCTTTCGCTCGCACAATACATAAAGCCATGACTCCATCACTGTAGGAGGTGATTTCACCACCACAGTTAAAAAAAAGAGCATATATGCCAAAGCATGGGGGCAGCAGGGGTGAAAGAGCAATTTGCTCCTAACTTTAGGGGCAGATGCCCCTATGCTTCGGCATATATATATGTTAGGCTCAGATTGCGTTAAAAAATGTTTTTATTTTTTACTGTGTTTTTTTTAATTTGCTTTGCAGGTCTTACTGTTATACTGTAATGTTACTTTGTTTTATTGTTAACCAACATTTGGTATGGTATGTTATGCCATTCAGCTGCAGCACTGATTTATTTATTTTGACAGCAACAGCTTTTGCTCCCATGATACGTAAATCAGTGACTCCAGCGCTGTAGGACCACCACCACAGTTAAAAACAAAATGGTGTATGTATGCCCATCATTAGAAGTGGGTGGATGAAAGGAGATATTCTAATGGTGGGCATACCCACAGATCAATCTATTTTTTTCATGCAGCCCACAGGCTGCATAAAAAAAAGGTTACAATATATGCCCAACAAGGATAAGCAACGTATTGGTATGTTGCTGACTGAGTGGTTATACCAGAATGATGCCTGTGGGTTTAGGTATTATCTTGGTATCATTCTTTTCAGCCGGTGGTCGGCTTTCATGTAAAAGCAATCCTAGCGGCTAATTGGCCTCTAGACTTCCTTTACAAGCAGTGGGAGGGAACATTCCCCTCACCACTGTCTTCTATGGTTTTCTTTGGCTCTCCAGTCCCACCAGGGAACCTGGTTCCGCCAGCTAACCATAGAGCTGATCAGAGACCAGAATGGCTCAATCATCTCTATGGCCTAAGAAACCAGAAGCTACGAGCATTTCATGATTTAGGTTTCACCGGAAATAAACAGCGCCATTGGGGAATTGAAAAAGCTTTTTATCACATCGATGCACTAGCTAGTCAGCCCCATACTTAAAAAGCCCTCACTGGACCCATCCAATCTTGACAATCTATGTCCCATCTCCTTGCTCCCCTTTTTATCCAAACTCCTTGAACTTCTAATCTACAACCGACTGAGCAGCCACCTTGCTGAAAATACCCTTCTTGATCCCCTTCTTCTTTGCTGGTTCTCTACCTACTTATCCAACCACACCTTTATCAATTATCCACTTTCTCCTCTCTCTTCCTTTCTCAGTTGGGGCCCCCCAAGGTTCTGTTCTTGAACCTCCCCTATTTTCAATCTACACCTTCTCCCTGGGTCAACTTATAGCATCCCACGACTTCCAATACCACCTCTTAAATCTATTTCTCTGCCCCTCAACCCACTCCTTCATTCTCCTCACATATCACTAATTTACTATCAGATATATCAGTTTGGATGTCACACCACTTCCTTAAACTTAATCTACCAAAAACTGAACTTATAATTTTTCCTCCCCCACCTGCCTCGTCCCCTGATCTCTCTGTCAAAATTCATGGCACAACTATCAGCCCATCCGCACATGCCAAGGTCCTAGGAGTACTCCTGTTCTCTGAACTCTCCTTTAAGCCTCATGTCCAAATCTTGCCATCTGAACCCCTGCAACATCTCCAAAATATGCCCCTTTCTAACCAATGACACAACAAAACTCTTTAATTCACTCCCTGGTCATCTCTTGCCTCAAATACTGCAACTCCCTCCTCATTGGCTTACCTCTGCATATTCTATCCCCCCTTCAGTCCATCATGAATGCTGCTGCCAGACTCATCCACCTTTCCAACCGCTCTATCTCTGCTGCTCCTCTCTGTCAATCCCTCCACTGGCTTTTGCTTACCCAACAAATTAAATTCAAAATACTGACAACTACCTTCAAAGCCATCCACAACTCTGCCCTCAGCTACATCACTAACCTAGTCTCAAAATGCCAACCTAATCGTTCTTCTCAAGACCCCTCTAGAGAGATCATCACCTGCTCCCATGCTCGTCTCCAGGACTTTTCCAGAGCCTCTCCAAGCCTATGGAACTCCTTACCCCAATCTGTCTATCTCCTTCTCTATTAGCTTTTAGAGGATCCCTGAAAACCCTCCTCTTCAGAGAAGCATATCCTATCCACACCTAACAACTGTATTTTCATTTTGTCCACCTGATCATCCCCCACAGCTACTACCCTTTGTTTCACTTGACCCTCCCTTCTAGACTGTAAGCTCTAACGAGCAGGGCCCTCTGATCCCTCCTGTATTGAATTGTATTGTGACTGTACTGTCTTCCCTGATGTTGTAAAGCTCTGCGCAAACTGTTGGCGCTATATAAATCCTGAATAATAATAATAATAATAATAATCTTGGTGTGGTCAGATGCTTTGAGAGCAAAGGAGATCCAGGGCCAGATTCAGAGACATCTGCCTATCTTTAGGCAGGCGTAGCGTATCTCAGATACACTACTCCGGCGTAACTAACAGTGCCAGGTTCCTTATTCAGAAACAACTTGCGCTGTAAGTTACGGCGGCGTAGTGTAACTGTGTCGGCGTGAGGCCGCGTAATTCAAATGAGGAAGATGGGGGCGTGATCCATGTAAATGGATCATGACCCCACGTAATTTACGTTTTTCTGAACGGCGCATGCGCCGTCCTTGGACATATCCCAGTGCACATGCGTGAAATCACTACGCAAGTAGTCAATGTAAACGACGTGAACGTAATTTATGCCCAGCCCCATTCCCGAACGATTTACGTGAACGACGTACAATTCGACGCTGTCCCGACTTCCATACATAACATTGGCTGCACCTCATATAGCAGGGGTAACTTTACGCCGGAATAACACTTACACAAACGACGTAAACTACGACGCCCGGCCGCAAGTACGTTCGTGAATCGGTGTATCTCCCTAATTTACATATTCGACCCGTAAAACGACGGAACCGCCACCTAGCGGCCAGCGTAAATATACACCAAAGGTCCGACGACGTAGTAAGACTTACGTCGGTCGGATCAAGCAGAATTTAGGCGTAAATGCCTTTCTGAATCAGCGTAAGGATGCGCCGGCGCAAATTTAAAAAAACGTCTGGAGATACGCCACCATAAAAGCTATCTGAATCTGGCCGCCAGTGTCTAATAGACCCCAATTTTTTTTTTAAGAGTACCTGTCACTACCTATTATAGGGGATATTTACATTCCCTGTGATAACAATAAAAATTATAAAACCCCCAAAAAAATGAAAGGAACAGTTTTTTAAAAATTAAAAAGCAAAATAGTAAAAAATAAAATAAAAGCACCCCTGTTTCCCCTGCTTTTGCACAAAGGCAAACATATGTAAACAGCAATTGCACCATGCATGTAAGGTATAACCGCGAAGGTCAGATTGAGGGCAGTTATTTTAGCAGTAGACCTCCTCTGTAAATCTGTAAAGGCTTTTAAAAAATGTATGTAGTTTGTAGTCGCTGCACATTTGTGCGCAGTTTTAAAGCACGTCGTGTTTGGTATCCATGTACTCGGCCTAAGATCATGTTTTTTATTTCGTCAAACATTTGGGCAATATAGTGTGTGCATTAAAATAAAAAAAAGTGTGTTTTTTCCCCCAAAAAACATTTTATAAAAAGGGCTGTGTAAATACTGTGTATATAAATAAATATATATAATGTTTGGGGGTTCAAAGTAATTTTCTTGCAAACATTTTTTTTTCATGTAAACACAAAGGGCCAGATTCACATAGAATCTGCGGCGGCGTAGCGTAAGCCATTTACACTACGCCGCCGCAACTTAATGGAGCAAGTGCCGTATTCCCAAAGCACTTGCTCCGTAGTTTGCGGCGGCGTAGTGTAAATGGCCCTGCGTATCCCCGCGTAATTCAAAGGGGGCGGCTTGTATTTAAATTAAGCGCGCCCCCGCGTCGATCGAACTGCGCATGCGCCGGCCGGGAAAAAAGCCCAGTGTGCATGCTCCAGCTCACGTCGGAAAGCGTTGTTGAAACCGACGTCAAAACGATTGTGATCGTCACTTACGCAATGCCCTATTCGCGAACGACTTAGTAAAACAACGTAACCGACGGATGAAGACGACGCTGACCCGACGCCATACTTAACATGGCAACGACGGAACTTCGTAAACCTACCCCTCATATAGCAGGGGTAGGTTTACGCTTACGGAAACAACGTAAATGACGACGGAGCGGCGTAAAAACGTTCAGGAATCGGTGTATTAGGCTCATTTGCATAGGCAAATGAGAAAACAACGTAAAGGCCACCTAGCGGCCAGAAAAGTAATTACATCTACGATCCGATGGTGTAAGTGTTTCACACCTGTCGGATCTTCACTGTATTTATGCGTAAGTGATTCTAGGAATCACACGCATAGATACCCAGTAAAAAAAAACAGAGATACGACGGTGTTTCCTGCGATACACCGTCGTATCTCTTTTGAGAATCTGGCCCATAGTGTCAGAAAGGGCTTTGTCTTCAAGTGGTTAGAAGAGTGTATGATGTGTGACATAAGCTTCCAAATGTTGTGCATAAACCCCTCCCAAATGACACCATTTTTGAAAGTAAACACTCCAAGCTATTTGCTGAAAAGGCATGTCCAGTCCATGGAATATTTAATATTTTGACACAAGTATAAAAATATATATATTTTTTTTTGCACAAAGTTGTCCCTAAATTATATATTTCTCAAACATGCCATGAGCATATGTGGAATTACACCCCAAAATACATTCTGCTGCTTCTCCTGAGTACGGGTATACCACATGTGTGAGACTTTTTGGGAGCCTAGCCGCGTACAGGACCCGAAAACCTAGCACCGCCTTTAGGCTTTCTAAGGGTGTACATTTTTGATTTCACTCCTCACTGCCTATCACAGTTTCGGAGGCATGGAATGCCCAGATGACACAAAACCCCCCGAATGACCCCATTTTGGAAAGTAGACACCCCAAGCTATTTGCTGAGGGGTATGGTGAGTATTTTGCAGATCTCGCCTTTTGTCACAAAGTTTTGAAAATTAAAATTTTCTTTCTTCATTTTCAAAAACAAATGAGAGCTGAAAAATACTCACCATGCCTCTCAGCAAAAACATTGGGGTGTCTACAAAATGAAAAGAAAAAGACAAGGAATTTTGGACTTTAAATGAAACAGTGGACCTAAAGGGGTAACAAAAATTGAATGAACACTGGGAAAATTTTGCATGTGTTTATTGAATAGTAAACAGTACATATAAATAAAGCAGATAGCATGTACAAAAGCAAGAGCATTGCCAGTAGTACATAACTATTTATCGCTGTGTGTGTTAATATTTAATTGATGTAATTGCATATAAGCCCATAAAAACTGAGCAGCACACAGCAACATGTGATAATGTATCCATGCAAAGAAAAGGAAAGAGGGTCATAAAAATCTGAGTAGAATACCATTTGCGCAATGGCTGCATTATTCATTAACCACTTGCTTACTGGGCACATATACCCCCTTCCTGCCCAGGCAAAATTTCAGCTTCCGGCACTGCGTCGCTTTAACTGACAATTGCGCGGTCGTGCGACGTGGCTCCCAAACAAAATTGATGTCCTTTTTTCCCCACAAATAGAGATTTCCTTTGGTGGTATTTGATCACCTCTGCGATTTTTTTTTTTTTTGCGCTATAAACAAAAAAAGAGTGACAATTTTAAACAAAAATCAATATTTTTTACTTGTTGCTATAATAAATAGCCCAATTTTTTTTTAAAAAGGCCAATACATATTCTCCTACGTATTTTTGGTAAAAAATAAAAAATTGCAATAAGCGACTGGTTTGCGCAAAAGTTAAAGCGCCTACAAAATACACAGAATAATTTTGTATTATTATTATTTGTATTATTATTTTGTTTTACTAGTAATGACGGCGGTCTGCGATTTTTATTGGGACTGCGACATTATAGCGGACACGTCAGACACTTTTGACACATTTTTGGCGCCATTCACATTTATACAGCGATCAGTGCTATAAAAATGCACTAATTACTGTATAAATGTGACTGGCATTGAAGGGTTTAACACTAGGGCGTGAGGAAGGGGTTAAATGTGTACCCTGGATTGTGTTCTAACTCTTTGGGGGAGAGGGGTGACTGGGGGAGGTGACCGATCTATGTCCCTATGTACAAGGGACACAGATCGGTCTCCTCTCTCCCTGACAGGAAATGGATCTGTGTGTTTACACACACAGATCCACGTCCTCGTCTCTGTAACTGCCGATCGCGAGTGCCTGGCGGACATGTCAGTGATGTCAGTAATGCGATGATGTCAGTAATGTCAGTCAGTGATGCGGCGGGCACGTGCGTGCCGCCAGCTGCGCTCGCGCCTCCCAGTGGCCCGGAGGCCGTAAAAAGACGGCCTCCCGGAGATTTGGAACCACCCTGCGGCCGTATGACTTTGTACGGCCGCAGGGTGGTTCTAAATCTCTGGGAGGCCATCAGGAAGTGGTTAAAGGCCCGACGCTAGTCAGGGTATAGACTCCATTCCACCAGAAAAGACATAGTCCTATCTGGGTACTTAAAAAATGTACCAGACAGAGATGTGTATGAAACTTGAGCCAGGAGGCTGCCTGTCCCCGGAGCTGAGGTGGCGGAAAATACCAGCAAAGACATCATCCCCAGAAAAACAGGAGGCTGCCATTAGGTCATGGAACCAAACATTCTGTCATAATACTCTGTCATAATACTTCTTATTGTGCAGCCCTCTGTCTGGTACATTTTGTAAGAACCCAGATTGGACTATGTATTTTCTAGTGGAATTCTACCCTGACTAGAGTCTATACCCTGACTAGAGTTCATTCTGTCATTTCAGATATTCCTTTGCATCTGCCCCTGAGGAGTGTTTTTTACACAAAACTCATCGGGCCTTTAATGAATGATGCAGTCATTGCACAAATTGGATTCTACTCAGATTATTATGACCCTCTTTCCTATACTTTGCATGGATACATTATCACATGTTGCTGTGTGCTGCTCAGTTTTTATGGACTTACAGTGCAGAAAATAAGTATTTGAACACCCTGCTATTTTGCAAGTTCTCCCACTTGGAAATCATGGAGGGGTCTGAAATTGTTATCGTAGGTGCATGTCCACTGTGAGAGACATAATCAAAAAAAAAATTCCAGAAATCACAATGTATGATTTTTTTAACTATTTATTTGTATGATACAGCTGCAAATAAGTAGTTGAACACCTGAGAAAATCAATGTTAATATTTGGTACAGTGGCCTTTGTTTGCAATTACAGAGGTCAAACGTTTCTTGTAGTTTTTCACCAGGTTTGCACACACTGGAGGAGGGATTTTGGCCCACTCCTCCACACAGATCTTCTCTAGATCAGTCAGGTTTCTGGGCTGTCGCTGAGAAACACGGAGTTTGATCTCCCTCCAAAGATTCTCTATTGGGTTTAGGTCTGGAGACTGGCTAGGCCACGCCAGAACCTTGATATGCTTCTTACAGAGCCACTCCTTGGTTATCCTGGCTGTGTGCTTCGGGTCATTGTCATGTTGGAAGACCCAGCCTCGACCCATCTTCAAAGCTCTAACTGAGGGAAGGAGGTTGTTGCCCAAAATCTCGCAATACATGGCCCCGGTCATCCTCTCCTTAATACAGTGCAGTCGCCCTGTCCCATGTGCAGAAATACACCCCCAAAGCATGATGCTACCACCCCCATGCTTCACAGTAGGGATGGTGTTCTTGGGATGGTACTCATCATTCTTCTTCCTCCAAACACGGTTAGTGGAATTATGACCAAAAAGTACTATTTTGGTCTCATCTGACCACATGACCTTCTCGCATGACTCCTCTGGATCATCCAAATGGTCATTGGCAAACTTAAGATGGGTCTTGACATGTGCTGGTTTAAGCAGGGGAACTTTCCGTGCCATGCATGATTTCAAACCATGACGTCTTAGTGTATTACCAACAGTAACCTTTGAAACGGTGGTCCCAGCTCTTTTCAGGTCATTGACCAGCTCCTCCCGTGTAGTCCTGGGCTGATTTCTCACCTTTCTTAGGATCATTGAGACCCCACGAGGTGAGATTTTGCATGAAGCCCCAGTCCGAGGGAGATTGACAGTCATGTTTAGCTTCTTCCATTTTCTAATGATTGCTCCAACAGTGGACCTTTTTTCACCAAGCTGCTTGGCAATTTCCCCGTAGCCCTTTCCAGCCTTGTGGAGGTGTACAATTTTGTCTCTAGTGTCTTTGGACAGCTCTTTGGTCTTGGCCATGTTAGTAGTTGGATTCTTACTGATTGTATGGGGTGGACAGGTGTCTTTATGCAGCTAATGACCTCAAACAGGTGCATCTAATTTAGGATAATAAATGGAGTGGAGGTGGACATTTTAAAGGCATTTAAAGGCGTCTTTGAGGGTCAGAATTCTAGCTGATAGACAGGTGTTCAAATACTTCTTTGCAGCTGTATCATACAAATAAATAGTTAAAAAAATCATACATTGTGATTTCTGGAATATTTTTTTTTGATTATGTCTCTCACAGTGGACATGCACCTACGATAACAATTTCAGACCCATCCATGATTTCCAAGTTGGAGAACTTGCAAAATAGCAGGGTGTTCAAATACTTATTTTCTGCACTGTATATGCAATTACATCAATTAAAGTTTTATTGCTATGTGTGTTTATATTTAAGTATGTGTATATGAATGTACTGGTAATGCTCTTGCTTGTGTACATCTATCTGCTTTATTTATATGCACTGTTTACTATTCAATACACACATGCAACATTTTCCCAGTGTTCATTCATTTTTGTTACCCTTTTAGGTCCACTGTTTCATTTAAAGTCCCAAATTCCTTGTCTTTTTCTCTTCATTACGGGATGGAGATGCATCTCATGATGCTATCTCATTTAAAATCCCAAAGCGCCGACCGGCATTCCCCTTGCCTTTTTTACTTTACAAAATGGGGGGTTTGTGCCATCTTGCCATTTTATGGCCTTTGAAACTGATAGGCAGTTAGGAGTAAAATAGAAAATTTACGCCCCTAGAAAGCCTGAAGACAGTGCTTGGTTTTTGTGGCCCCGTACGCGGCTAGGCTTCCAAAAGTACCCACATGTTACCTATCTCCGTACTCAGGAGAAGCAGCAAAATGTATTTTGGGGTGTTATTCCACATATGCCCATGGCATGTTTGAGCAATACAGTGGGTACGAAAAGTATTTAGACCCCCTTAAATTTCATCATTTTCACACAGCACCCCATATTGATGTAAAAACACAGAATTGTTGACATTTTTGCAGATTTTTAAAGATTTATTAAACTAAGTATTCAGACCCTTTTCTGTGACACTCATATTTAACTCAGGTGCTGTCCATTTCTTCTGATCACCCTTGAGATGGTTCTACACCTTCATTTGAGTCCAGCTTTGTTTGATTATACTGATTGGACTTTATTAGGAAAGCCACACACCTGTCTATACAAGACCTTACAGCTCACAGTGCATGTCAGAGCAAATGAGAATCATGAGGTCAAAGAAACAAAGAAGAGCTCAGAGACAGAATTGTGGCAAGGCACAGATCTGGCCAAGGTTACAAAAAAATTCTGAGCACAGTGGCCTCCATAATCCTTAAATGGAAGTTGTTTGGGATGACCAGAACCCTTCCTAGAGCTGGATGTCTGGCCAAACTGAGCTATCGGTGGAGAAAAGCTTTGGTGAGAGAGGTAAAGAAGAACCCAAAGATCACTGTTTCTGAGCTCCAGAGATGCAGTCGGGAGATGGGAGAAAGTTTGTATAAAGTCAACCATCACTGCAGCCCTCCACCAGTCGGGGCTTTATAGCAGAGTGGTCCGACGGATGCCTCGCCTCAGTGCAAGACACATGAAAGCCTGCATGGAGTTTGCTAAAAAAACACCTGAAGGACTCCAAGATGGTGATAAATAAGATTCTCTGTTCTGATGAGACCAATATAGAACTTTTTGGCTCTAATTCTAAGCAGTATGTGTGGAGAAAACCAGGCACTGTTCATCACCTGTCCCAACAGTGAAGCATGGTGGTATCAGCATCATGCTGTGGGGGTGTTTTTCAGCTGCAGGGACAGGACGACTGTTTGCAATCGAGGGAAATATGAACGCGGCCAAGTACAGGGATATCCTGGACACAAACCTTCTCCAGAGTGCTCAGGAATTCAGACTGGGCCGAAGGTTTACCTTCCAAAAAGACAATGACCCTAAGCACACAGCTAAAATAACTAAAGAGTGGCTTGTATGGCCTGTTCTTGAATGGCCCAGCCAGAGCCCTGACTTAAACCCAATTGAGCATCTCTGGAGAGACCTAAAAATGGCTGTCCACCAACATTTACCATCCATCCTGACAGTACTGGAGAGGATCTACAAGGAGGAATGGCAGAGGGATCCCCAAATCCAGGTGTGAAAAACTTGTTTCATCTTTCCCAATAAGACTCATGGCTGTATTAGATTAAAAGGGTGCTTCTACTAAATACTGAGCAAAGGGTCTGAATACTTAGGACCATGTGATATTTCAGGTTTTCTTTTTTAATAAATCTGCAAAAATTTCAACAATTCTGTGTTTTTCTGTCAATATGGGGTGCTGTGTGTACATTAATAAGGAAAACAATGAGCTTTAATGATTTTAGCAAATGGCTGCAATATAACAAATAATGAAAATTGTAAGTGGGTCTGAATATTTTCCATACCCACTGTATATCATTTAGTGACAACTTTGTGCAAAAAAAGGTTTAATTTTCCAGCAACTTGTGGTATAATATAATATATTATTTCATGGACACAACATGCCTCTCAGCTTGGGGTGTCTACTTTGCAAAATTGAGTCATTTGGGGGTTTTGTGCTATCTTGGCATTTTATGGCCTTCGAAACTGTGATAGGTAGTAAGGAGTGGAATCAAGCATTTACGCCATTAGAAAGCCTGAAGGCAATGCTTGGTTTTCGAGGCCCCAATATGTGGCTAGGCCCCCAAAAAGTCCCAAACATGTGGTATCCCCGTATTCAGGAGATACAGCAGAATGTATTATGGGGTGCAATTCCACATATGCCCATGGCATGTTGAAGCAATATATCATTTAGTGACAGAACTAATGTGTTAGCATAGGGCAGCCATCCAGCCTAGCAGTGTTTGGGGGAGGGGCCGCTCCTCTTCCTGACACTAGGGTTCTAGTTTTCAGTGGCTGCTGAGTGCTGATGTGCAGGAATGAATTCATCAGTCTTGGATCCCGCACTGTCTCCACCAACTCCAGTTGCAATGCCTCCCCCTCCCATCTCTATCTCGGGCTGCACAGAGAGAGAACCGAGGTGAGTCACAGTGTTCAGTGTGCTGGGGGATGGCAAGAGGAGAATAAGGGGGGATATTATCAACATGTACAAATATATAAGGGGTCCATATAGTGAACTTGATGCTGAGTTATTGACTTTACGGTTAACACAAAAGACAAGGGCGCACTCTTTATGTCTAGAGAAAAAAAGATTTCATCTCCAAATATAGGAAGGTTTCTTTACAGTAAGAGCTGTGAAAATGTGGAACAGATTCCCTCCAGAGGTGGTTTTGGCCAGCTCAGTAAATTGCTTTAAGAAAGGCCTGAATACTTTCCTAAATGTATATTAATAACTGAATACTAACATTTATAGGTAAAGTTGATTCAGGGTAAATCCGATTGCCTCTCGGGGGTCAGAAAGGAATTTTTTCCCCTGCTGTAGCAAATTGGATCATGCTCTGCTGAGGTTTTTTTGCCTTCCTTTGGATCAACTGTGGGTATATGGAATTGTACGATATTTTTTTTTTTTTTTTATGGTTGAACTGGATGGACGTGTGTCTTTTTTTCAACCTGACTAACTATGTAACTATTTAACGTGCTCTGGGCTGCCCCTGCTCTAGATGTTTTATGGCATGATCGAGTACATAGGTGTACAAAGAGCCCTTTCACACTGACAGTGCTGGGGCGTCGGCGGTAAAGCGCCACTAGTTTTAGCGTCATTTTAGAGGTACATTTAACCCCCACTAGCAGCCAAATAAAGGGTTCAAAGGCGCCAGTGCCAAATCGCTTTACAGGCACTGCCCATTGATTTCAATGGACAGGGGCGCTTTAGGAGCGGTGTATACACTGCTCCTAAAGTGCCTCAAAGAAGCTACTTACAGGATTTTTTTTTTATGTCCTGCACAGCCCCAGTGTTAAAGCTATTTTTAACGCTAAAGCGCCTGAAAAATACCTCTAATGGAACATCTGCTGTACTATGTCTGCAGTCTCTGACCATCTCCTGTACTATGTCTGCAGTTTATGACCGTCTCCTGTACTATGTCTGCAGTCTCTGACTATCTCCTGTACTATGTCTGCAGTCTCTGACCATCTCCTGTACTATGTCTGCAGTCTCTGAACATCTCCTGTACTATGTCTGCAGTCTCTGACCATCTTCTGTACTATGTCTGCAGTCTCTGACCTTCTCCTGTATCATGTCTGCAGTGTCTGACTATCTCCTGTATCATAGCTGTAGTATGTCTGGTGGCTCTTTCTAACAGACTCTCTAACAGAAGCCCTTTCTGTGTCCATCAGAAAGACCCCCTCCAGGTCCCAATAAAGTACTCTGCTTCTCTTCCTGTATTTTGTTTATTGTTAAGAGATCATGTAAGGATCCCAAGTTAATGAAGACTTCGTGGGGAAGCATCTCTGTGGTTGAGTCATTGCCATAGAAACATTTGTAAAGAGAGGAGTTAGTAAAATGACCACGCCCATTTCTGCATTTCTGCACCCAGGTGTCTGTGACCTAGGATCAGCCCTGGTCTGGTGTATTTATTCAACCTTTCCAAACAATGTATTTTAGAAACCGAAGAAGGAAAAAGTTCACACCTTTGCATCACAGTTAATAAACCTTTTTGAACACCCATCATTTCTAAGGGATTGAGCAAAGATTGAATTTATTTCCCTGCATGATTTGGTATCATCCGCAAATATATATCATTGAGAAACTAGTTCAGGAACCATAAATATAAAAATGAATTTGCGCAAAAAAACAACACATCAATTAATAAAACATATGTGATAAATATGCAATAAGTGAAGAGTAGATAAAATCATATATTAAAGTGAAAATAGAAGTCCATTTGTGTCAGAAAAGTCCATCAAGTGCAAACGTGCAGCGCACAAAAATAGCTCTCAGTGAAGTTGTAAAACTTGCAATAAAGTGCTGGTGCTCCTCCGTGCATACAGCCTCTCAGGCCTCTCACCTTGGTGGCGTAAATAAATGCCGTGAAACTGGGCCAAGATAGCCCGTGCCACTCCAAACACACAGCCTCACAGGCCTCTCACCTCTCTATAGATTAGTATAAGCATCGACCAAAACCTCTGGATAAATCCAATGATGGTGGACAGCACCAGGAGCCTGTCAGTCTTCTCTATGTCTTGTAATACCCCTTCGCTGATATACTCAGGGAAACATAAAGAAAAGCGAGGTTCCCCAGATGAAGGCAAAAGAGCCGTAACGCGTAGGGATTCAGACGTACACCTGGAAGTGACGTGAGATATATGGCAGATGCCGCCTTGTTTATTATTTGATGCCTGCTGTGTTTTTTGCTGATGTAAGGATATTACTTTGTTTTCAATAAATATGCATGTTGTTACATACTACACCATTGGAGGCCTATTTTTCTTTATGTTTCCCTGAGTATATCAGCGAAGGGGTATTACAAGACATAGAGAAGACTGACAGGCTCCTGGTGCTGTCCACCATCATTGGATTTATCCAGAGGTTTTGGTCGATGCTTATACTAATCTATAGAGAGGTGAGAGGCCTGTGAGGCTGTGTGTTTGGAGTGGCACGGGCTATCTTGGCCCAGTTTCACGGCATTTATTTACGCCACCAAGGTGAGAGGCCTGAGAGGCTGTATGCACGGAGGAGCACCAGCACTTTATTGCAAGTTTTACAACTTCACTGAGAGCTATTTTTGTGCGCTGCACGTTTGCACTTGATGGACTTTTCTGACACAAATGGACTTCTATTTTCACTTTAATATATGATTTTATCTACTCTTCACTTATTGCATATTTATCACATATGTTTTATTAATTGATGTATTTTTTTTTTGCGCAAATTCATTTTTATATTTATGCTTCACTTGTGTATGGGTAAACACTATTAGTTTTTGCTGCAATCTGAGTAATATTATTCTCACAATTGATTATTTTAGCTCGAAGGATTTCATATTTTATTTTAGTTCAGGAACCATTACACCGACTCCTGGTAAAAGAACTTAACCCCTTCCCGACCGCCGCACGCCGATATAAACAAGGCATTTACCCATTTCTGCCTAGTGACATGACAGGGATCTACTGCTCTCTGACATCAGGAGCAGTGATCTTTGTCATGTCCTAGGTAGCCCATCCCCCTACGGTTAGAACTTACTGAGGGAACACATTTAACCCCTTGATCGCCCCCTAGTGTTTAACCCCCTTCCCTTCCAGTGCCATATATACAGTAATCGGTGGATATTTGTAGCTCTGACCGCTGTATAAATGTCAATGGCCCCAAAATAGTGTCAAAATAGTGATTTGTCCACCGCAATGTTGCAGTCCTGATAAAAAAATCGCAGACCACGTTAGTATTAGTCATTAGTAAATATAATTCGTGGGACACAGATCCTCAAATCAAGACAATTTATTTTACAAATTCAAGCATGTATAAAAAGCATCCATAATAGATACAAAACGCTCAACCGTAAGCGTAGAAAGCCTGCAATGGAATCGCTCTACATGTTTCGCTCACGATGAGGTTCTTCAGGAGCTTTGCAGGTGATGCTGAAAGTCACAAAAGTGTACAACGGATGGAACAATTAATTAGTACGTTTGAAAGCAGTAACCAATAATATAAATGACAATTTGAGTATTATAAATATAGAGAACAATAATATTAAGAGTGCAAATTGAGCAAATCTTACCATGGTAACCAATCCCATTTGAGGATGGTCAAAATAATCAGACAATCCCGTGGAGGATTTCTAAGCCAAATAATTCACCCAATCACTGCTCATTCAATATGGTCACAGTAGGAAAGAGCCTTATTGAACATGATTTACCTAGAGAATGTAAAAAACAGAATAAATACAAGCGATCAAATTAATTAAAAACATAAAGAAAAGGAATATAACTGAATTGGGAATCATTGTGACCATTAGCGAAGTGAAAAAAGAAAACCACGATTCAATAATGTAATATCGCAATTTGGCTGATGCCCACTGCACAGTAAATGGACCAGTAAGCTGGAAAAAAGTAAAAATAAAATAGAGAAAAGATGTTGCAAAAAACTGAATGCTGGAAAGAGAAGTAAATCCGCATTTGAAAAACAGAGGAGGCTTACCTATAACAGAAGGTTAAGGATTAATCAATCCAAACAGAGGGGAGAGACAATGCAGCAACTCCCTCTCTGGTCCTAGGTCCCTGACAAAGATCGCGGCCCACGCCGCGCTCTTATATACCTACCATCTCAGCAGCGGCTGACTTCACCGCCGGGATGTGGGCGTAGCGTGGAAACATGTAATCCAAGCACGTCAGCCTCACAATAACCGATACAGACGAATAAACCAGCCATCCCCGCACATGTCCAATCATGCAAACGGAGCAGACTGATATCATGCTGAAAATGTTGGTGTAGGGAAAGTCCCAATGGAGGAATATGGAAAAAAGGAACTCTGTAGCTGATAAAATAATTATCAATTACAGGTTAGGATACCAAACAATAATATGGTTGTGTGGCGGAGCATGGGTCAAACATGGATATCCTAGGGCTCACCATGGAGCAAGTGATTGACTGGACACTTGATCCCTGATGTGCCCGGGACACCTGTGTTGCCAAAAATGGACAGGAATTATGCAAAGGGGAAAAAACGGCTTGGAATCAGGGACTTAGAAAACAAAATAAATATAAAAGAAACCCATCATATTATAAATAATGGTGACTCCAATTTTAAACAATAAAAAGGTAATTATCCAACAGGGCTCCAGGATAGTGCTCAAATTGCACTCTGATTTATACACATACAAAAACAGAATAATGATTATATTAGATCAGTGCAAAAAGATATGTTTCTCATTGGGAAGGAAAAACGTAAAATACAATAGAGAGATGAATAAAATAAATAAAAATGGGAAACAAAATGATGCCTAGACAACTATTGACTGAAATCACAAAAAAGGGTTTAAAACGAAAAGCATTGTTGAGGCCTGGATACTTTAAACCGGACAATTCATGTATCCACTTTGCTTCCTTTTGAAGAAGTATTTTTTATAATCCCCACCTCTGTCACCCAGAGCATTGTGTTCTAAAGCTGAAAAGTGCTTTTTAAGGCTATCAAAATGATGAAAAATGCCCATGTGGTGACTGATTGGAGTCTCCATTTTTTTCTTTGGAGATCAACGAAACGTGGGCGCGAATACGATGGAAAAAAGGACGCTTTGTCTTTCCTATGTAAAAGGCTTTACATTCACATTGCATGATATAAACAATACCAATGGATTGGCAGGTAACGGAGAAGTCAGATCTGTGGACATGTCCATTCGGAAGTGCGTTGCGGAATGGACGTATCTACAGAAAGAGAGCATTTGTGGCATGGTCTGGTACCTTTGGGTTCATGGGAAGAAATAACTTGCGAGATATGATGACTGTGAACCAATTTATCTCTGGGTGATTGTGATCTTTTGAAAGTGATCTCTGGATAGGTATTGATGTGTTTGGATACGGTTTCATCACTCATTAAAAGATACCAGTACTTTTGTAAAATACTGTGTATTTGGTGATGTTGACCCGGAAACCGTGTGATAAGTCATACACCAGGATTTGATTTGACTGGTTTGGAATCATGAAGGAGAAACAGCCTCAGGGTTTCCCTAGGTCCTGTACAGATGAAAAAAAATGTAATCTATGAATCTTCTCCATAGAGGGATCTACTCAAGATATGACTGCATGTTGTCTTGGTGGAAAAGGTCCCGCTCCCACAACCCCAGATACAGGTTAGCGTAGGAATGGGGCACATTTGGTCCCCATAGCCACCACCTGTATCTGGAGGTAGTGGGAGCCACCAAATAGAAAGATGTTAATAGATAAAATAAAGTTGAGCAGATCCAAAATGAACTGATTGATACTACTCTGAGATGAAGCCCTCAACAACTCAAACCCCAAATGAAGGGGTATGGAGTTTTAGATGGCCTCAACATCCAAAGCAACCAGCCAGGATCCAGCCAGCACAGTGATACCATCAAGGGTCCTAAGAAGGTCACTAGTGTCCTGAAGGTAGGAAACCAGGCCTTCAACATGGGGTCTAAGGTAGTCATAGACTAACTGACTTGCCATTTCAGTAAGAGATCTGTTTCCGGATACTATCGGTCGTCCCGGGGGGGTGGAGGGGATTTTTATGAATTTTATGAAACGCTTACGAGGGGAGGTGACATTTAAAAAATTCCCAAGTTTGTTTGGTTATTAAACTTTTGTTATATGCAGTGTCAATTAAATGTTGATAACAATTAATGGTAAGTTTTAAATGGCTGTCTCATACCTTTCGATACCACTCTTTGTTTTGTAATGGCGCCAGAACCATCGATTCATATTGCTGGACATTCATAACTACCAAATTTCCCCCCTTATCGGCTTGATAATTATATTTTTGTTGTATTGTAAAGATGTCAAAGCATCTTTTTGAGTGGGAGTTAAATTAGATTGATTTGTCAAGGCCCACACACAGAGATGACGTACCAATGTACGAAACATATGTCGGCGGCAACATCTGGCTCCCTTTCTCACAATAGACCACTTAGCGCCTTCACAACTTTGGCATCCAGCCGCACACCGTGACCTGGTGAGATCCCCAAGTGGAGAGTATCTGCTACGCTTCAGTCCCAGTGCCAGGCAGGCAACTGCCATAGTAAGAGGCCATTTGGCTGTTTGTGCGATTTTATATATTTTTAATAAAGGTAATACACTATGATTTTTTCCGTATCTGTCTCTACCATTCTGTGAGCACCACGGTCATACCTATGGTCCCATCGTGATCCAGCCACGCCCCCAGTGTAACAGGCACTCATCCTGTCCTGCTTTCCTGACCTACTTTTAATTAAGAGGTCTCGCCGTGTGGTGAGAGCATAGCATCTTCTTAGCACCTTGGGTGGAGTTCTTAATTCAGTGGTGGAGGAACTTTGCACAATTAGAGACTATCATTGCACTGTGTTTTATCATTGCACTAGATTCTCACCACGAGTGAGCAATTTTTTTCTTCACTGGTGACCATTTTATGTAATTCTGTTATAATTGTATACCTCAGGCAGGTGACTAGTTTAGGTTTATCACTTGTTATCCAATTACAGGATCTATGTTATGCATTTGTGTTGTTTATAACCATTCACCCACCTAGTATATGTTGCACATTAAGTACACCTACCTAATTTTTTCAACAGACAGGTGTCATACTGAGTCTACTCACTAGCGCCCTCTATATCTTTTCTTTTCACCATTTGCAGTATCCTACTGCACCACTGAGGAGCAGCTAAATTGTATTTCTTTGTCTCACAGAGACATTTTTTATTTAAAGCTCTGGGTAGCTTCACAAATTTATTGGCGCAGAATTCACCCATTTTCCACACGCAGAGATTACCCTGCAAAGTGGGAAACATCTTGGATTTGGGCTTATTGGGCCAGATTCAGAAAGACTTATGCCGGCGTATATCGATATGCGCCGCGTAAGTGTAAAGATGCACCGTAGTATCTATGCACCGTACCCACAAAACTAGATACGCCTGAAAACGGGCTTCCTCCGACCGACTTAACTTTCCTACGCCGGCATATCGTAGGCACATATTTACGCTTGGCGCATCTGGCACGCCCATTGATTTCCCATTCAAATATGCAAATGAGGGAGATATGCCGATCGCGAACGGATTAGCACTACAGGCGCCGCGCGCAAGTCATACGTCCGGCGCAAAGTTATTCCTACAAATAGCTGGTTTATCTTTACACCTGACGGGCACAGGTCAGCAGTAGAGCAGCTACAGCAGCACCGTTACCGACGAAAATAGCAAGCTGAGCAACCCCACTTGCAGGACAACACCTCTGTGTACCAACATGCCAGGGGAAGCCGTGGTCCTAGCATTACTAATAGGTCCACCAGTACGGAGGATGCGGGCACGTGAGAGGATATACCGCACGCGCATTAGCCTCTTTGGCATGGGTGATGAGGAGGTGTATCGCATCTTCAGATTCAGCCCTGATGCAATCCTGGAAATAACCACAGCCCTAAAAGATGACATTACCAGCAAGACACACCGCTCACAAGCAGTGCAGCCACTGGTCAAGGTACTGGCAACACTGCATTTCCTTGCCAGTGGATCATTCCAGCGTACAAGTGGAGTTGTGGCTGGGATGTCACAATCCTCCATGAGCAGATGTGTGCACCAGGTTGTCCCCGCAATCCTCAGATGCATGTCCCACCACATCATCAGGCCCACCAGTGAGGACCTGCTGCAAAATGCAATGCAGGATTTCTACAGCATTGCAGGATTCCCACGCACCATCTGAGCCATTGATTGCACACATGTGGCACTACAGCCCCCCCGTGCCACAAAGCACATATATCGCAATCGGAAGAACTGCCATTCCATAAACGTACAGGTGATAGCCGATGCCCAATGCCTCATATGGCACGTCCGTACCAAACACCCCGGGTCCAGCCACGACAGCTACATATACCGTCAAAGCCCCATCCCAGCAGAATTTGAACAAAATGTGTACAGGGACAGCTGGTTGGTTGGTGAGTGACATGGGAGTCAGGTTTGACTGTCCGACACCCTTGATGATGATATCACGAGGGGCACATGCATGGCTAACATCCTCCTGTCTTTTCCCTTCCAGGTGACTCGGCATATGCACTGGGACCCCATCTCATGACTCCATACCGGAATTCCCAAACCAGAGGAGAGAGAAAATACAATGAAGCACACATCCGTACCTGTGCAGTGGTGGAGCACACATTTGGCCTTCAGATTGACATACGTGATGACCTGACCCCCGACTCACACAGTCCCCACCTGCCAGAGGCTACCCGTCTGCTAAGGGAAGAGCAGTCAGGAGGGTCCTCGCGGTAGGCATCTTTGGACAATAAACAAACACATTGATCACACATACAATGCACGCATGCACACCACTGCTGGGTCTGCCTGGCCTGGTCCCTTGCCATTTGGTCATGGACCACGTCAGACACCCCCCTGGTCTTACGGGTCGCCTTCCTGGGGCCAGGAGATGGTAGTCCCCGGGGGGGATGGAGTCGCCCTTGAGGGGCTTCCCCTGATGGGGAAGGGGATATGAGAGGGCCCTGCCGAAGGGGAGGACTTCTCCAAAAATAAGAACACCTCCTGCTCCGACACAACCGGCTCCTCCTCAACCACCTCAGCAGGTGAGGTGTGGGCACTCCCCTCCACCGCGGTGTCTTCAGTGCCCAGGGGGTTGGGCTCGGGATGCAGTTGGGGAGATGGGGTGGAATGGCCGCCGGCAGATGATGACCCAGCTCCGTCATCTGTGGATGACACAAAGCATACACATGTTGGTGGTCCTACACACTACCCACTAGTTTGCATCAGCGAAACGTATATGCGCTGCGCTACGCCGGCACTAATATGCGCCCATCTACCTGAATCTAGCCCATAGTCTCTAGAGCGAGTTGATATGGAAGGTGAAGCAAGCAAAGCTGATAGGAGGGGGGCAATCAAAGATGGACCCGAGCTAGTCAGCCTCCATGAGGTCAGTCTCGTCAATGTTACCCTCCTCCCAAAGCTCCATCAATTCCTCCAAAGCCCTCGCATCCTCAATGGACATTTGTTCCCACATTGGATTGTCCAGATTAGTGGTGTGAATCAACGGTTTTGGCTTGTTAAACAAAACTTTGAACATAAGCTTGCGAGAGAAAAGATTCAAATCCTTTATGAGTTTGAATCGGACAACCTTTTGAGTGGGACAAATGATTAAAAACAGAAATATGGTCAGTAGGGGTGAGCTTCGCGTTCGAAACGTATGTTCGAATCGAACATCGGCCGTTCGATCGTTCGGCGAATATCGAACAAAAACGATCGTTTCGCGGCAAATTCGAGTGAAACGAAACGGCCCATAATTCACTGCGGCATTGCGCCCTGATGATTGGCCAAACATGCACTATGACCCTGCATGCTTGGCCAATCACAGCATGCAAAAAAAGGAGAGCCATAATTGGCCAAAGCCTGGGTGCTTTGGCCAATTATGGCTCAGGGCTTTAGCACACGCCCCACACTATATAAGGCCCTGCTGGGCGGCCTCGTGTAGTGTGTTCCGGCTTGTTAATGAGAGCAGTCAGAGAGACAGAGAGATTGTCTTTTTAGCTAGCTAGATAGAGCAGGCAGGCAGGCTAGTTAGTTTAGCTTTATTACAGTGTGTAGAGAATATATATACATCCTTAGGAGTTGTACATATATTTATACACTGTATAGCTTAGCTAGATCAGTTCTTTCTAATTTACTGGCAGGCAGGTGATTGTGCTATTTAAAGACGTTATCACAGGTATAGACACCCAGCAGGTACAATAGCAGTGATTTTAATGATGCTTAAATAAAAAGAAAAAAAGAAAAATTCCTTTAAATATTGTACCTGCTGGGCGTTTGCCTGTGAAAACGTCTTTGAGAACCCGGGTCTTGCCTGAGGGAACATGCATCAATGGAAAAAAGTTTTTAAAACTGTCGTTTTTTCAGGAGCAGGACTCTTGAAAAATGACCGTTTTTAAAACATTTTTTCCATTGATACTACTATCAATGGAAAAAAAGTTTTAAAAACGGTCGTTTGCTCCTGAAAAAACGACTGTTTTTAAAACTTTTTTCCATTGATACATGTTCCCTGGGGCAAGACCCGGGTTCTGAAAGACGTTTTCCAACAATAACTTGAGTATTGGTCTTTAAAATGATCGTTTTTGAATTTGAACGTTCGAGTCCCATAGACTTCAATGGGGATCGGACTGTTCGACGGTTCTGGTGGGAACCGAACGCGGGGGTGTTCGACTCATCCCTAATGGTCAGGAGAAAGTTTGAAAGAAGACAAATTTATCACCTGGAATTTGTTTTCATAAGTTTGTTGTTTGGAGGTTCCACATTTCCGAATTTCTTCAGGTCTGGCACCGGTTGTGTAAAAAATTGGGCAGGACGAAAATCCGATTGTGAAGAGGCAGGATTAGAATTGCTTACCTGTGATGGTGAAAAGAGTGCTTGAGAAGGATTTTAAGTGCTAGTGCTGACGAACGGTTCAAAGTGACCCGGTGAATTCGTAGGTTGGGTTTTGGCAGAAGCTGCTCATGGGTACCCTAGGGCCTGGAGTGCGTTTAGTATTGCCTGCTTGGGTGATGCCTTTAACTGATTTTGGTTAAAAAATGTTTTGGTGATCCGGACGTGATCATGTGCCTGCGTAGAGGAAATAGAGGAAATGGAGTCAGAATCAGTAGGTTCATTTGAAGATTCCTGAGGATTGCACTTTTTATTAAAGCGCCTACGATTTTTTATCGTTGAACCCCAATTATTAAACCTGTGCATTGTCATAAGACAGTTTGTCCCTAACAAGCTTCGTCTCTTTATTTTTAAGTATTTAAGTATGGTGGAAACATGAATTTCGAGATCCACCTTGAGAGTGGTTTCTCGAGTGGAAAAAAGCTCATTAGATGTAACCGTTTTCCTCATACAATTTCTAGAACAATTACTGTAGATCAGTGGCATATTGTTTACAGAGTAAATCCATCATTCAGGCGCAGCAGGATTGTAAATTTCGGATCCACATTGTACAATGTGGGGAAAATTTGAATTCTAAGCCCCCATGGCACCCCAGTGGCTCAGTCTAATTTTAACTCTCACTCAAAAAGATGGATCTTTTTACAACACAACCCAAATATAATTATCAAGCCCTCCGATAAGGGGGGCAATTTGGTAGTTATGGATGTCCAGCAATATGAATCCATGGTTCTGGCGCTATTACAAAACAAAGAATGGTATTGAAAGGTATCAGACAGCAATTTAAAACTTACCATTAATCATTATTAACATTTAATTGGCACTGCATATCACAAAGGTTTAATAACCAAACAAACTTGGGAATTTTTAAATGTCACCTTCCCTCGTACACACACCTTGTGCGCGCTTCCTAAAATTCATAACAATCCCCTCCAACCCCCGGGACGACCGATAGTATGCAGAATGGATCCCTTACTGAAATGGCAAGTCAGTTAGTCGATGACTACTGTCATGGACCGTGAAATACTGAAGTGTTTCTACGTGAAATCCAAATTCATGTATTGCAGAAGATGAGACATTGTGGATAGGACATATTGCAGGATGCCTCTGTCTGTCTAGATGTGAATTGCAACGGAATCAGCCTATTGAGGAATATTGAAATGCTAAGTGGCTTGTGAAAGACATTTCATTGTCCATTGTGTTGCAGGTGAATAGCCGTTGTCAGAGACGAGACGCCTAGTCACCTCGTCAGGCTTAAATAATTGGCTCATGTTAATTGTTGTTCTGATTGCTCCATTGTATTAATTACCCCCTGGGGGCTTCTGTCTCAACACACATAGTCATGCTATTCAAGCTTTGGGACCAATCTCTGCTGAGACATTTTGAAGTCCTCATTTGCATGGGAGAGGACCTGATGGGAGACTGCCTGGACTTTAAAAAGGACCAATAAGAAAGCGGTTGTTGGGGGCGGGATGTTCCAAATTCTGTATAAAAGTGTGCAGTGTACTTTCAATAAATGAGTCCTGTGTGGACATACATACAACTCGCTTGGTGTGTGTTCTTAATGGGGTTTGATCGGCACATAGCTGTAGGTCGGACCCCGGAATCTTGGATGACTGGACCATCAGATGTTGCAATCTGCAATCTGATCCGATAGAAGCAGAGGAGTGTCGGGAGAGCAGGACCTGGGCGAGCAAGGGTCTCGTCACAACTACCTTAGACCCCATGTTGAAGACCTGGTATCACTGTGCCAGCTGGATCCTGGCTGGTTGCTTTGGATGTTAAGGCCCTCTACAACCCCATACCCCTCATTTGGGGGTTTAAGTTGTTGAGGGCTTCATCTCCGAGAGTAGTGAGGCATCACCTAATTACAATCAGTTCATTTTGGATCTGCTCAACTTTATTTTATCTAATAACATCTTTCTATTTGATGGCTCCCACTACCTCCAGATACATGTGGTGGCTATGGGGCCAAATGTGCCCCTTCCTATGCTAACCTGTATCTGGGGGGTGGGAGCGGGACCTTTTTCACCAAGAAAACATGCAGTCATATCTTGAGTTGATGCCTCTATGGCAGTGGTTCTCAACCTGGGGGTCGGAAACCCCCTCGGGGGTCGAATGATTATTTGCCAGGGGTCACCAAATCCTGGGCTGTTCCTGAAGCCTGCACCACTCTCCCAGTCTTTTTGCGGCCGCCCAGCAAGGCTGTCCCTGGAGCCCACGGGCGCCCACTCAGCCACTTTGCAGCTGCCCATTCAGTTCACGGCATGGCTAGGGGGGCAGAGACTAGAGGTCAGCTGACTGGTGAGGAATTTGAAGTGGGAGGGGCTGAAGGAGACCCGTCTCCTGATTTTGGCATAGGTGTCACTGCTACTACCAGAACCAGAAAGTCAAAGACAAAGTCAAACACTACCTGTGATTATAGTTGCCATTAAAAGTCCCCACTACAGTTCTCAGATCAGCAGATGTCCTTGATCAAGAGCAAGTTGGCTGATCAAAACTCCACCGAGCACAGCCACTGATCCCAACTCTCTGCCATCACTGGCACTCATCCCAACTCTCCGCCAGCACTGCCACTCATCCTAACTCCCATCCCACCAAGAAGTGAAAATAGAGAATACATGAAAGGGAGAGAAAAAGAGGGGAAGGAACAAAGAAAGGAAGAGACAATAAGAAAGACCGCTAGAGAGAGGGATGGGGAAAAACCAAAAACAAAATTTAGGATAGAGAGAGGTAAAAGGGAAAGAAGGGAGAACAAAAAGTGGTACATCCTAAAATGTACCATAAGGGGGTTCAATACTGTATGAGTAGAAAGGACTCGGGGAGCGCTAAATGTCTGTGGGTTAGGGCCGCAAATTACTTTCCTTGGGTGCTGATAACCCATGCTATGAATATTATTTTACTGTTAGGGGTCCTCACAACTTGGGAAATTTTATCAAGGGGTCACGGCACTAGGAAGGTTGAGAACCACTGCTCTATGGGGAAGATTCATATATGAAATTTTTTTCATCTGTACAGGACCTAGGTAAACCCTGATGCTGTTTCTCAACAGCCTCAGGGTCAATGAATTCACCTTTGAGATTGACCAAAAGAGACTGACATTTTTGGATCTTGAAGTTCAAGTTCATGAAGATGGGAGTATTGGTACCACATTATTCCAAAAGCCTTCAGCAGGCAAATCTTTGCCGCACGCTTTGAATTCCCATCCTACATCCCTAGTCTCGAGTGTGCCTTACGGTCAATATTTGAGTCTTCGACGAAACTGCAGTCAAGACTCCGATTTTGAAAGGGAAGCCACGGTGTTAGTCACGTTTTCATGAATGTGGGTACAGTAACAAATGTTTGAAAAAAGCGTACACACGGGCTAAACATCATAATAGAAGGTCACTCCTTCATGATTCCAAACCAGCCAAATCAAATCCTGGTGTACGACTTATCACACTGTTTTCGGGTCAACATCACCAAATACGCAGTATTTTACAAAAGTACTGGTATCTTTTGATGAGTGATGGAATCGTATACCAAACACATCAATACCTATCCAGACATCACTTTTAAAAGATCATGATCGCTCCGAGATAAATTGATTCACAGTCATCATATTTCGCAAGTTATTTCTTCCTGTGAACCTAAAGGTACCAGACCATGCCACAAATGTTCATTCTGTAGATAAGTCCATTCTGCAATGGCTGTTGCACTTCCGAATGGACATGTCCACAGACCTGACTTCTTTGTTACCTGCCAATTCATTGGTATCGTTTACATTATGCAATGTGAATGTAAAGCCTTTTACATAGGGAAGACAAAGCGTCCTTTTTTCCATCGTATTCGCGCCCACGTTTCGTTGATCCCCAAAGAAAAAATGGAGACTCCAATCAGTCGCCACGTGGGCATTTTTCATCATTTTGATAGCCTAAATTGCACTTTTCAGCTTTAGAACACATTCCCCCGGGGGACAGAGGTGGGGATTATGATAAATACTTCTTCAAAAGGAAGCAAAGTGTATACATGAATTGTCCGCTTTAAAGTATCCAGGCCTAAACAATGCTTTTAGTTTTAAACCCTTTTTGTGATTTCAGTCAATAGTTGTCTTGGCATATTTTTTTTCCATTTTTTTTTTTAATTTTTAGTTATTTTATTCATCTCTCTATTGTATTTTTTTATTTTTTACTTCCCAATGAGAAACATATCTATGCACTGATCTAATATAATCATTATGCATTCCATCTGGATTTCCTTCTCCTTATATATTTTCTATAAATCAGAGTGCAATTTGAGCATCATCCTGGAGCCCTGTTGGATAATTTATACTTATCTATTTAGATTTTTTAACTTTTTTATTGTTTATTTTTTAAGAGTCACCATTATATATAATATTTATATATTTATATTTAATTTGTTTTTCAAGTCCCTGATTCCAAGCCGTTTTTCCCCTTTCCATAATTCCTGTCCATTCTTGGCCACACGGGCACATTAGAGATCAAGGGGCAGATTCACAGAGAAATGGATTATCGTAGCGTATCAGAAATACACTACTCCGCCGTTTTTTACCTTGCTCTACGTGGAATTCAGGTAGATTTTCTACGGTAAACGACGGCGGCGTAGTGTATTTCTCCCGTCGCAATCCATCTGCGCGAGTAGGGGGCGTGAAACATTTAAATTAGGCGCGTTCCCGCGGCGATCGATCTGCGCATGCTCCGTTCGCAAATTTCCCGCCGTGCATTGCGCGAAATCACGTCGTGACGTCATTCGTTGTTTATGTAGCGTACTTTACGGGCGATCCACGTTCCGACGAGTTACGTAAACAAAAAAAAAAATTTAATAAATTCGAAGCGGGAACGACGGCCATACTTAACATGGGCTACGTAAAGTTAGAGCAGCAAAAAGCTGCTCTAACATTACGTATAAAAAAATAGACGAAAACGATTGCGACGCTCGCTCGTTTGTTCGTGAATCCCCGTAAAAACACATTTGCATATCCCGACGCATTAAAACGACGCGAACTCCTCCCAGCGGCCGCAAATAGATGGCAGCGTAGATCCGAAGGCTTACGAAGACGTAAGCCTCTCGGATCGAAGCCCGAAGCCGCCGTATCATGGTTTGAGAATTCAAACTAGTGATACGCCGCGGGAAATTTGAAATTACTCCTGTCTAACCCCAGTTAGACAGGCGTAATTGTTTTGTAAAATCTGCCCCCAAGTGTGCAGTCAATCACTTGCTCCGTGGTGAGCCCTAAGATATCCATGTTTGACCCATGCCCCACCATACAACCATATTATTGTTTGGTATCCTAACCTGTAATTGATAATTATTTTATCAGCTACAGGGTTCTTTTTTTCCATATTCCACCATTGGAACTTTCCCTACACCAACATGGCATTTTGCTTTTCAGCTTGATCTCAGTCTGCTCCGTTTGCATCATTGGGCATGCGCGGGGACGGCTGGTTCATTTGTCCGTATTGGTTATTGTGCAGCTGACGTGCCTGGATCATGTGTTTCCACACTGGAAACGGATCGAGGACCAGAGAGGGAGTTGCTGCATTGTCTCTCCCCTCTGTTCGGATTGATTAACCCTTGACCTTCTGTTATAGTTAAGCCTCCTCTGTTTTTCAAATGCAAATTTACTTCTTGTTGAAAGCTTTGTTTATCCCAGCATTCAGTTTTCTGCACCATTTTTTCTCAATTACATTTTTACTTTTTTTCCAGCTTACGGGTCCATTTACTGTGCAGTGGGCATCAGCCAAATTGCGATATTTCATTATTGAATCGTGGCTTTCTTTTTTCATTCAGCTAATGATCACAATGATTAACCTCCCTGGCGGTATGATTCTGTCTGGAATTACGTACCAAAAGCGGTACAATTATTTTGCATGGAAATTCTGCGTTTTATACTGTAGGCCTGCAATTCTTAGGAATAACTCACTTAAATTTGTCCAAACAATAGTCTAGTAGACATCTCTGGTATAATAACGTTTGAAACACAAAATCATAAAATTATAATATAATAAATAACTATAAATAATTATAACAAATGATAATGCAATTATAATAAAAATTATTCACTAATGTAATCAAATCAAAATCACTGAAATTTGCTCAGTTGCAGAATTGTCGCTGGCATTACTTTTTTTTTATGAAAAATTTCCCCACAAATCGCTATTGCTCAATTCTGCAAGTGATTATAATTTATTATCGCTGTTTTCCAGATGCTCTAAAATAATTTTTGACATAAAAGGACACTTTTGGTTGCTATGGACAATCTACAGTTTGCAGGCACAAAAAAAATGTTTTTATTATATAAAAGTGCATGTAGGACACTGGGCAGACCACTAGGGACAAGGGGAATGTGTATTTTTTACATACAGTACTATAATCTATAAGACAACAGTATTCTGTATGTAATGTGTTTGTTTACTTTTTTGAATTTGACGCCGGTCTCCGCCCCGGTGCTCCGTTACGTCACAGGGAACGGAGATCGGCGGCGCGCGGGCACTGTGTGAGTCGAATGGAGGACGCCACTCGCTCACACAGCGTGGATGCATTGCTGGATCCAGGGACAAGGTAAGTACAGTACCCTGCCTGGATACAAGGTAAGCCAGCGTGCGCTGCAGGCTCTGCATATTCACCCCGAACGTGACTCGGGGATACCGATTTTTACATTGAAAATCCACCCCGAGTCACGCTCGGGTTTACCGCTAGGAGGGTTTACTCTGTGAACCAGCGGTGAATCTGATTGATTCCATTTCTGGTTTCCCAATTCAGGTATATTCCTTTCCTTTTTTTATGCCCCAACAATTACATTTATTTGATCGCTTGTATTTATTCAGTTTTTTACATTCTCTAGGTAAATCATGTTCAATTAGGCTCTTTCCTACTGTGACCATATTGAATGAGCAGTGATTATTATAATTATGTGGCTAAAAAATCCTCCAAGGGACTGTCTGATTATTTTAACCATCCTCAAACGGGCTGGGATTGGTTACCATAGTGAGATTTGCTCAATTTGCACTCTTTAATATTATTGTTCTCTATATATATATTTACAGTATATTACTCAAATTGTCATTTACATTATTGGTTATTTGACTAATAATATTCTAAATTTAGATTTGTTTGATTACTGTTTTCAAACTTACTAATTTATTGTTCCATTCGTTGTACACTTTTGTGACTTTCAGCATCACCTGCAAAGCTTCTGAAGAAACTTATCGCAAGCGAAACATGTAGAGCGATTCCATTGCAGGCTTTCTACGCTTACGGTTGAGAGTTTTGTATCTATTATGGATGGTTTTTATACATTCTTGTTCTTCTATTTGTAAAATAAAAATATATTTTGTTAATACTTGTTACTGTATTTCTAGTTATCTGATTGACACCGTTTAAAGTCCCTGGGTTTCGCAAAAAAATGCTCTAGTCATTAAGGGGGAAGTGACAGTTCCATAGCAACTTTCACAATTTACAGTATAGTATGCTTGTTACAGGAAACCTATAGGTATGAAAGCGAAATAAGTGTTGGGAAATAGGGAAGGGGTCAGTGTCGGCTGGTGTTTTTTAGGGGGGGAGTGGCAAGCAACTACTAACCCCAGTCGGCCAGCAGCTCCCCCCTGCTGTCTGTATACGGGTATATAAATGAATGCCTAGAGTGGATCGCTTACCATTGGCTGCAGGTCCGGGATTCTGATCCAGATGAGCGTTTCTCAGTGTTTCTTCCATCCGTCGGCCGGGTGGGTCTCTGTCTGATCCGGGGGGTGTGTGTCTGATCCAGGGTGGTCTCGCCCGGGGGATGGTAGGGATGTCGGTGTAGAAAGGAGGGCCCCCTCCTACCATGGGGGGGCTGGGTGAGGGGAGTCCAGTCTGTTTCAGGAGCTCAGTAACTGGAGACACAACATAAGCAGGAGAGGGAGAGGAGTGGAGAGACTGCATCTAATAGAGAGAAGAGGAGAGAGCAGTGGTGGCTAGTGGGTCAGTCGGTCCTCCGTCTCCTCCAGCCACGTCTCTCCTCCCTCCTCCTATCCTGTTCTGTTGCTTCTTGACTTGCATACAGGTTTTTCAGAAGACAGGTGAGGTGGTCTGGTATTCCCATTTCTTTCAGTATTAGCCAAATCTTTTTGTGATCCACACAGTTGAAGGCTTTACTGTAGTCAATAATGCAGAAGTAGATACTCTTCTCGAACTCCCTTGATTTCTCCATGATCCAGTGAATGTTGGCAATTTGATCTCTAGTTCCTCTGCCTCTTTGAAATCCAGCTTGTAGCTCTTGGTTCACATGCTGCTGAAACCTAGAATTTTGAGCATAACCTTGCTAGCATGTGAGATGAGTGCGATTATATGGTAGTTTAAACATTCTTTGACGCTTCCCTTCTTTGGTATCAGAATGTAAATAGACCCTCTTCCAGTCCTGTGGCCATTGCCACTTTAACAGCATCATCTCTTAGGATTTTAAATAACTCAGCTGGGGTGCCATCACTTCCGCTAGCTTTGTTATTAGCAATGCTTTCTAAGGCCCACTTGACTCTAAGGCGGCGTACACACGACCGAGAAACTCGTCGGGCGAAACACATTGTTTTCCCCGTGGAGTTCCTAGTTCGGCAGTTAAAAAAACTCGTTGAGCCAAATTTTCCCATTGCCCAACGAGGAAATAGAGAACATGCTCCATTTTTGGCTCGACGAGTTTCCCGACGGGTTTCTCGGCGAAAAGTGTACACACGACCGGTTTTCTTGGCAGAATACGTCTCCCATCGAGTTTCTTGCTGAATTCTGCCAAGGAAACCGGTCGTGTGTACGCGGCCTAAAGGTCTAGCCAGAGCTAAAGTCTATTTTACAGGCCAGCTTACCCAGCAGGTCTCAGTCCACTTGTGGAGCCTTCCAGACAGCATGCAGGTCCTTTCCTCACTGCTAGCAAAACAGCTCACACAAACTCTCAAACCAGCTGACTGATAACCAGGTCTGAAGGGAAAGAACCTGCCCTCTTCAGTTAACCCTCTCTTAACCCTGTCCCAGGCTGATTCTTTACAGTATTTACAAAGTGAGTCCCGCATACCCACACAAATGTACTTTGTAAAAACCAAGAAGATATTAGGTATTGCAATAATAAATGTAATTTTATTTTAGGTTTACATGTTGAAACTCTAAAGACAAGCAAGTGCTTTTTAAAATGGGTTGCGTGTTAAAAAAATTGATGTAAGTCTGTTATATGTCTCTCAGTTTTGGCAAAATGCTTCTTCTGTTTCATTCTAGTCTGAGCTAAAGTACCAAGAAAAGGGACCAGAAATCAACATTTCAGTAAATTAGAATAAAGGATGGGAACCAAATTTTTCTTTGGTAAGATGATACCTCGTTCGTTAAATAAGTTATTTTGGGTGTACATTTAGAAACATAACATTTATATGTGTATGGTGCTTATCAAATATATTATATTCTTTAATTTATTTTCCAGCAAAATCAGAGATGTTATATTTTGTGAATATTTCATTAAAAAAATCGTATATTTAAAATTGGTGCAGATATTCTACATTTAGTATTAGTGGGATGGGCTTTAATGCTACAAACATTTATTTAAAAACACACCTTACCAAATGAATGAATCCCAACTTACCAGGATATCCCAACTATCCGAAAAATTTCATTAACGTGACACAGAAAAAAAAAACTGACAAGTGTTTTAATCATTCCCTACTTTGTCCAAAACCAAGTCAAGATTTTGGCACTTTATTATATGAAAAAAAAAAAAAAGAAAACTGCTGTACAACATTGCATATACTATATTCTATTTTGCCTACTTTTGTTGCCTGTTTCTCTTACCTTTCTACTCTTTGTCATAACTAGTGATGGACGAACATCCGACGGAATGGTTCGCGAACACTAACCGCGAAAGATCGCAAATGTCTGCGAACCGCAAGTTCGCGGCGGGCCCTATTGACTTTAATGGCAGGCGAATATTAAAAACCTTCAGGTCATATTTGCAGCCAAAAAATACTTACTAGCTGTGCACAAATAGTCCCACCAGAAGTATTAAGTGAAAAACCGGATACATAAGTAGATGCTGGCCATTACAAGCACCAAAAATTAGCCAACAGGCGTTCACCTGACAGCAAACAACTTTGTATTCTGTGGCTATGGTACATTAAGCCATTCACCGCATACAGAAGTAAGTGTTGGCCATTACAGGCCCCAAAAATTAGCCCACGGCCACAGGCGTTCACCGGACAGCAAACAACCTTGTATTCTGTGGCTGGTGGTTCATTAGGCATTCATTGAATACAGAAGTAAGTGTCGGCCATTACAGGCCCCAGAAATTAGCGCACGGCCACAGGCGCTCACCGGACAGCAAACAACTGTTTATTCTGTGGCTGGTGGTACATTTAGGCATTCACCGGATACAGAATAAAGTGTTGGCCAGTACAGGTCCAAAAAATTTGCCCATAGACGTTCACCAGAATTTGAATAAAACATGGTCTACTGATCCTCCGAGATCCATACTTTATTCATTTTTATAAATGTGAGGTAGTCAACACTGTTGTGAGATAGGCGAGTGTGCTTATCGGTCACAACCCCCCCTGCTGCGCTGAGCGTCCATTGGGACAGGACACTGGATGAGGGGCAAGCCAACAGTTCCATTGCAAATTGTGCAAGCTCTGGCCAGAGGTCAAGCCTGCCCACCCAGTAGTCCATCACTTCTCAGTGCGTCCACATCGTTAACCCAATGTAGTCGGACACCTGCGGGTCTAGGCCTTCCCTGATGCTGGATCCGGAGGACAGCTGTCAATGGGTCAGCTGAAAGAATGATCTCATATCATTAGTGACTAAGACATCTTCAAACCGCCCTCTTCTTGCATGCGCTGTTGGATTGGCACCCAAAACTGTTTCTCTGTGAGTGGAAATTCCTCTGCCAGCGCACGCAAAAGCAGAATGCAGCATTTCCTCGAAGCAGGGCCTGGAAATGCTGCATTTTGATAGCCCTCTGTGATGCTGGTAACATTTCCACCATGTTTTGTTTGTACCGGGGGTCTAAGTACGTTGCCACCCAGTACTGGTCCTTGCCCTTTATGCTTTTTATACGTGGTCCCTCTTAAAACACCGGAACATGAAGGCTCCCATTTGCACTAAACTGGAAGCACTGTACTGGCCTAGTTCCTGCACATCATCCAGGATAATGTCATCCTCATTCTCCTCCTCCCATCCACGGACAACACCAGGGATCCCAGAAAGGTTTAAAGCATGCTCTTCTTGCTTCTCCTCCTCAGCCCCAGCACCATCCTCCTCTGACTTCTCTTCAGACTCCAGTTGTTCACTTGTCTCAGGTGTAGTAGCCGCCCCTGGGAATTCATCCAGCATTGTGACTTCCTCATCTAACTGCTCCTGCTCCTCGATGGCTTGATCAATGACATGAGGCAATGCACGCTCCAGAAAGAAGGCATAAGGTACGATGTCACTAATCGCGTCCTGGCTGCGACTGACCAGTTTTGTGATCTCATCAAATGGCCGCAAAAGTCTACATGAGTCGCGCATTAGCAGCCACTGGCGCGGTGAAAAAAAAACAAGCTCCCCAGAACCTGTCCTCCCGCAGAGTTCGTACGGTTAGTCGTTAACTGCACGGGCAGGTTGTGTCGCCGCTGAATGTCAGCAAGGCGAGCCATGGCCGTGTAAGATCTTCTGAATTGGCCTGAGATTTTCCTGGCCCTGGAGACCAGGGTATTTGGCAACAAATCGATGCACAACCAAGTTCAGGACGTGTGCCATGCATGGCACGTGTGTAATTTTGCCCTGTTTCAGCACGCTCAGCAGATTGGCACCGTTGTGGCACACCACTTTACCAACTGTCAAATTGAGTGGTGTTAGTCACTGATCTGCCTGTGAACGCAAAGCTGAAAGGAGTGCAGGACCAGTGTGGCTCTTGTCTTCAAAGGCACAACAGACGCAGCACAGCATGGCAACATCTCACCTGGCATGTCGAATAGGTTCTGGGGATCTTGGGCGGTGCAGTGGAAGAGATGGTAGCATCGGAAAATGAGTCGGCCGAGGAGGAGGAGGAGAAGGAGAGACAGGCCTGCATGTAATCCATGGCGGTAAAACCAAATCTTCATGGGTGCCGCGGGTTACATGCGTGAAGGCCGTCAGAAGGTTCACCCAGTGGGCAGTGAAAGTTATATACCTTCCGTGCTCGTGTTAGACCTCGTGTCTGTGGTCAGATGTATCTTGGCACCGACACTGTGTGCCAGAGATACATTCACTTGCCGCTGAACATGGCCATATAGCTCTGAAATGCCCTTCTGTGAAAATTTTTTCCTTCCTAGGACCTTCCATTGTGGTGTTCCAATGGCCACAAATTTTCGAAAGGCCTCCGACTCCACCAGTTTAAATGGCAGTAGTTGGCGGGCTATCAGTTCCGACAAGCCAGCGGTCAACCGCAAGAGGGTTATCCGACCTCATCTTTTTTTTACGATCAGACATTTGGGCCACGGAAGCCTGCCTTTTTGCAGAAAAAACATGAGGAAGGCATGATGGAAGGTGGGGTGGAGGACAATTATGAGCATAGAGGGGAAGGAGAAGGAGAAGAGGCTGGACGGTGAGAGCCTGGAGTGTGGCTTTGTGGGTTCTGATGTGCTGAAATGTCTCAATTGGCTGTCCTGCACCACCTGATGGATGTGTCATAGGTCAAAGTTCTTACCCATGTAACATTGCAGACCGCCGCGAACATCGCCAGATGTCCGACGGTTTGGCGGACCGCGAATGATAAAGCTTTGCTACGGAACAACCACCTGGCAAATTGGCAGGCCATCTCTAGTCATAACGGAATATTTAGTCTGCCTTTATTTTTTTCTTCATTAACTGTACTTATCTGATTTAGCAGACTACAAATACTCCCAGTCCCAATATCTGACAGCTTAGCTGCTTTTGGCCAAAAGGTTTCACCTAAATTGAAATAAATGTTACCTCTTTTTACATTTTCTGGATAGTTACATTTTGTATATGTATATGTGTGTGTGTGTATATATATATATATATATATACACACACACACACTGTATTTATCTGTCTGTATTCATGTTTATGTTCTTTCTTTTCAGATTGATCCAAGAGGCAAATAATGGGCCAGACAGACATTCTTAATGCATTTTTCTTTAAAATGTTAAATATTTATTGTGAGCAACCTACTACTACTGACAATACTCATTAATTATATCAAATGTATTTTTTGCCCTATTTTTTACTTGCAATTAATATTACAAAGTTTTTATTATTATTATGCTATTTTGTTGAATCACAACCTCATTTTCCAATAAAGCAGAATTTTTTTCCCCTCAAAAATAAATAGCATTCTTTTTAGTTTAGTTTGTATATTACCTTAAATTTTTTGCAGTATTTTTGCTATAAAGAAAACCGATTACTGCTCTGTAATGTCACCATGTGCGCTGCCAAAAAAAAATAGTTTTTGTTTTATTCTATTTTTTGTTTCATGTGTTTTCTTTTTTTTTCCGTAAATTCAAAAATTAGAAATTCAGAAAATCGATAAAATTTGAAAATTCAAAAGAAGAAAAACAAAAACATAAAATTTCAAACCCCCAAAATTCGAAAATCTGAAATAAAAACTTATAAATAATAACTTAACTATTAAATTTGGCTGTTAGTGAACGGAATGAATACGAATTTATCTGAAGTTACAAATTATCTGTAATGAGGAATGCCGTATCTAAATGAATAAAACATAAACATAACGAATTAATAATAATAAATAACAATAATAATAATATAAACGTATTATTATTTTGTTCCATTCGTTTAGATGCGGCATTCGTTATTTCGGAAAATTCGTAACTTCAGATAAATTTGTATTTGTTACGTTCACTAAAAGACATATTTGAAAGGAAGTTCCAATACCTATAATTTCATAGTTATTATTAGTTATTCAAATTTTGGGTTTTTTGCTTTTTTGAATTCTCCTTTCTTATTTTCAAATTTACAAATTTACAAATTTCATAGAATTTTATCAAATTTCGAATTCCGGATTTTCGAATTTAAAAAAAATTACTAAATCGGAAATTTGGGAGTCAATAAAATTCAATATAATTTGTAAATTTGAAAATCCAAAAATAAGAAAGGAAGATTCAAAAGGATGAAAATCCCCAAATCCCCAAATTTGAAAAACGAACTAATAATAACTATGAAATTATAGGTATTGGAATTTCCTCTCAAATTTGTCTGTTAGCGGACATAATGAATACAAATTAATCTGTAGTTACGAAATATCCTAAATAATTAATGCTGCATATAAACAAATACAACGGAACACAATAATAATAAGGCTTTTTTATTATTATTATTTAATATTATTAATGCATTGTGTTTCATTTGTTTAGATATGGCATTCATTATTACAAATAATTCATAACTTCGGATAAATTTGTATTTTTGACTTTTACCAAAAGCCAATTTTAATAGTTAGTAATAGTCAAGTTATTTCATTTATTAGTTATTTCAGATTTTCAAATTTTTGGGTTTTAGAATTTTCGGATTTTCACCTGTTTTTTGGGGATTTTCGAATTTCCGAATTTAGAATTTCTTGAATTTCCGAAACTTATTAATTTTCTGGATTTCTGAACATTCGGATATTTCTGAATTAACAAATTCAGCTGGTTGTGGAAAATATGGAAAATATGGAAAAAACTGTGCTAGAACCCAAGTGATGTGAAAAAGCTGCCAGCACTCAAACCAACAAAGTCAAACAGCAAAGAAAAATAAATAGTGCGGCGCTAAACAATCAATAGTAAGTGATGAACAAACTAGAAATCACTAAATAAGTGTCACAATATCAAAATGTGGAAACAGAAATAAAAACAATATTGAAATGCATCAAAATTCAATAATAAAAAGTGTGGAAAGCTACAGGGCTTCAACAAGTAATATGAAAAAAGAGTCCATATGGAGATAAACTCAATATAAAATTCTTCCCATAAGATGGCACAAAGTATGCGGACAACAAGTTGACTGTCGATATTCTCACACTCTGCATACGACAAACAAATGAGGTACTCTTACCGGAACTGGTGGACTCATCTGTTATATAACAGTGGGTCAAACAGGCTTGAGATCTTAGAGATCTGGATCTAGATCTATGTAGTAGGATTCCCAAAAGTCTGGATCTGTTCTATAGGTGGTGGTCCGGTGTACTGGGGTGTAGAGTTCACACTACTTCCGCTAGCGGATAAATGTCAGAGTGGATCTGAGCTAAATCCCAACAACTGAAAGAAGGAACAAAAAAACAGAGGATGCTCCCAATGGTGCAGGTCAAAAAAAACAATGATGGTTTATTTCATAAATTTGCCATACAAGACAAAGTAAAAAGTGATCACAATGATAAAAAGCAATGTGGGGTGCAATAATTCTGGTCCGACGTGTTTCAACTAAAACAGTCATCAACTGGGGCATAACTCTGTTACCCCCACATTGCACGACATTTATAATCTTCAAATAACCCGGGTTTGCCCATAAAGGGCGGGACAGGAACAGGAAGTGCCAGTCAGGAACTTGCCTCTCAAGCCTCATCTCAGCTCCGGGTTTAACTATAAAAATAACATAGAAATATGTATATTTCCATACAAAATACCATAAACATATGCTGTAATCGCAAGAAAATGGCATAATCACATCAATACCTAGTATATATTGGACATTGTGAAAGGCACCAGGCTATTTGCACTCCAAGCCTCTCTTTGGATCTTTGTGTTTTATCATTGGGCCTATCAGGGCTTCCATAACCACTTATATGTAGCCAACAGCCAACACGATGGTCACATGGCACGGAACGAATCACCGGCCAGTGGCTTTTTTGCTGAACCCCCAATTGTAATGCTACTCTTAGTGGCCACATGATCGCAGGGACGGCGAAACATGGACCGCCGATTTGTGGGCCCGGCGTCGCCACAGAAACTCCTCCAATGCACCAGTACAGTACATATGCCCACAACCACCAATTGGAAGAGCGCGACGATCGACTGGGCGGGACCAGACGCAGTGACACTCCCGAACGGGAGCGTGATGTCTCCACGCATATCTCTTCCAAAACGAGCGCCATCAGATCAACCAATGAGGCCGCAGATACCCATGTGACCGAGTAAACAAAGTAAACAAAAAGTCACATAATCGCAGCACTGAACATGGTCCTGACCCCTAATAGGCAGGGCAACGTCACAGCAACCCAATGGGGCAACTCCGGTGACTTGTATGGAAGGAAGGAAAAAAAAATAACGTAATTTAATATCTAAAAAATATCTAAAAAATGCAATGAGAAGTAATGAGGAAAAGCATATACTGCAACCACTCAATATTGCAGCAAGAAAGGGAGAGGCAGCCCAATAAGTATTCAGTGTTCCCAATTCCCAAATCCTGCAATTAATGTATGCTATCTGTAACGAAACCCCAAATGGGACAGGTGTTAAATTCGTTTAGGATATTCCACAATCCGGGGAACACAACCCATACGAATTCCCCCATTAACGAGACACAGCTCTGTTTGAGGTTCAACAGGAAAAGACCCTTTATTGAGAAATACAGCTCGTTATATACAGTTTAGGATACTGCAGTAATCAAATTAACAATGACCCAACTCCACCCACAACAACACACAATGGTTCCTAACGAACCCCAATACACATCTTTTAGTAGACATTATGACTCCGGCTCTGACTTAATTCACATGAGCTAATTAACTACAGTTGATAATTCAGACACCTGACCTTTAGGCTGTCTGTTAACTCATAACACACATTATCATCAATAGACCTTCACACACTACAGGGTCAATTGGCACAAGCCACAATGAAAGATCCTTAGAAGTTAGTCTGGATTCATTACACATTTATCACAGTAGCAGACTTAATTACCACAATAGACAATTGAATGCAATCACAGCAAGCTTTATAGTACACTACAGCCAACACACAATATACAGTATATACAATATATACAATGTATACTGCATTAAATGTGACTAGCACAGATCATAGTGGGGATCTCATTCACCCTGTGCCCCTAGTAGAGACACAGAGTGATCTACACATAAGAGCCATCGGGGAAGCTGAAACAGGAGTATCTCATACATTCTAAGAGCTTCTGGGTCCCACGGGCCCTTCCGTTACACTATCCCACCCAGGGGAAAAACAAACAAAATCTCAATAAACTAACTGCTTAATATCCAAGACTAATGCCGCAGATCACTTTTTGTGATAAAAAAAAATGACATTTTTAAAAATGTCATTTAAAATGATCGTGTGTGGGCAAAATGTTATTTTATGTCTTCTGAAAAACGACCAAAAAAATTCGAACATGCTTGAATTTTTTATGTCATTTTTTAAAATGTCATTTTTTGTGTCTGTAACGGTCACCACCGTTTACGACCTTCCATCCAACCACGACAAGCTTATCTGACACACTGCGACAATCCTCCATACACGATCCATTCCATTTCCCATAATAACCGAGACACAAGCTCTGGTACTGGTTTCAAAATGAATGAACACTTTATTGGTTTCTTCTCAGCTTTTTATACAGTACAAGATGTTACAGCCAATCACAGGACAATGCAATCTCCACCCCCCTTATTCACACACTGAGGCCAATTATCTAATCAGTAGCTAGACATCTGGGCACCGCATCATCAATAGAGTTCAATTAAACTTGAATAATACACAATCACAGATAATCTTCACACACATATAAGGAACCTCAATCACATTCTAAAAGGCATTTACCTCAAACCACATATCTAGACAGACGTACTGTCTCTGACACCTGGGCATCAATAGGCTTTACACCGTGTTATCAGACAATTGAAAGGTCTAGCAGCAGACCTGAATTAACACCTTTATACAATGAAATGTCTTTCACAAGCCGGGCCACTTAGCATTTTAAAAGCCTATTATACAGAGGGACAAGTCACTGTCTTGTTAACCTGGTCTCAAGTCAAAATGGACCCCTTGTAATATTCCAGTCCTGCAATATGAATTTATTATTAATGTCCCATTTCATGTAATACATGAAGTATGATCCTATTAGCCACCCTACACCCAAAAGGGCACAGGGTGGAATTAGACCCAGGAGTTATTAGGGCCGCCGGCACATGAGTATCTCTCATCCTTCAAACTCCTCTGGTTTTCACGGTTCATTCCGTTACAGTTTCATAAAAAATGATCGTGTGTTGGCAAAAATGACGTTTTAAACCTGCACATGCCCAGAAGCAAGTTAGGAGACGGGAGGTAAAACTACCATTCATAATGGAGTAAGCACATTCATCACGCTGTATCAGACTAAAAAGCAGGAATTGTCTTTTACTAACAAGTAACCAGCTAAAAGCAGCCTCATGGCAAATAGAACTTCCCCTTTAGAGTGCCGTCGTTTTGTTCATCATTTTCCAAAAATGATGGTGTGTAGGCAACATCATTTTTTAATGATGAAGTTGGAAAAAATTTGTTTTTTTTCATGAAGAAAAATTTCATTTTTTTTATCACAAAAAGTGATCGTGTGTACGCGGCAATATGCTCAATGAACATGTATAGTGCGCATGTTCATTCAACAATAAAAAATATAAAAATGGGAAAAATGGGTGAGTAATATATTACACCACATATTCACATTGTGAAGTATATAAGGAGTGTGATGTATATAATAACCAGACTGAAAAATACCATGTACAGCATCCCAGCGGATCAATCCGCGTGTGCATTAGCAGCAAAATGACCACCTGGGAAACTGAATGGAAGATCTCTAAAGGACAAAAACATAAAAGCAAAAATAGACAAAGATAAACATGAGCTCAGGGTACTCACACCCGGATGATGTAGCAATTAATGTCCCAGTCCACATTCATACCGTGGAGTAACACCTGGGCTGTGTATCCAATATGTTTCAAGTCTGGATACATCCCGTAGACAGGAGTCACCCCTTCAATGGGGGGTGAACCTGTCAATGACCTGAAATTGAGTGCCCTTTGGGTCCTTGGCATGGTGTTCCAGATAATGATGAGACACAGTATGTTTGATACACCCTTTGCATATTTTGGCCAGATGTTTATTTACCCTAATGGCAAAATTCCTAATGGTGTGACCAACGTACTGTAATTTGCATGGACAAGTTATGAGATATACTATGTATCTGGTGACACGGGTGGTAAAGTGTTTCATAGTATAAGTACGCAAGGGGGTGGTAGACATAAACCTCTCCGTTTTGCATCTACCAAAGACATTGTGAATGTACACGTTGCACTTCCGGCACGGGTAATACCCATTAGACTCCAGAAAGAAGGAGACTTTTTTAGGGGGGTCTATGGTGTTCGGAGCAATATCACTTTGAATCGAACGTGCACCCCTAAAAATTACTCCAGCTCGCTCTGGGAGAGAGGGTCCCATCATTTTGTCACTGCAAAGAACCTTCCAGTGCCTAATAAGGATCTTTTTAATTTCCCCATGTTGGGTAGAATGTGAGGTAAAAAAGGACCATTTGTATTTTTCATTTCTGGTAGTTTATGGTTTATCCACAAGAAGAGAAGCTCTATCAATCCTGGATACTGCACTGATGTCCTCTTCCAGCTCCATAGGGCCATAGCCCTTATCCACAAATCTTTGTCTCAAGATGTTAGATTGAGAAAATAAATCACTCTCCTATGAGCTGGAGAAACTGGCACCGAGGACAGCTGTCAACATGAATGTAACCATGAAGTATGTTTTAAATTCCAGATGACTATTAACAGCTGAGATTTCCAGATCCAGGAAATGGATAGAGGTGAGACTAGCCTCATAGTTTAGAATGATGCCATTATCATTACGGTTCAGGATTGTCATAAAGGAGTCTAATTCTCTGTTGCCTCTCCAGAGGAGGACGATATTGTCTATATACCTAGCCCACAGGACCAATTCGGGCCATCCTAAGGGCATAGACAACATTCTCCTCCCACTGGGCCATGAACAGATTAGCCAGACTGGGGACATATTTAGCCCCCATCGCTACACCATTAAGAGAGAAGAAAATAGGACACAGCCTTAATCTTGACAAAGTGGGTATTAGCCTTGCTTTAGGAGTGACTAGGCAGAAAGTGTTAACAACTTCAAAGCTGAACAGCCCTGCCCAGGGGGTGGTCCTACTGGCTATATCCCCTCGGCCTGCACTAAGCAGCTCAGTTCATCTAAATCAGTACAAACTTAAAAAAGAGGGGTGGGTGCTGTGTCCATCCATGAACTCAGAGAAAAGGATTTTACGGTGAGTATAAAATCCTATTTTCTCTTTCGTTCATGGACGGACACAGCCTTAATCTTGACAAAGTGAGACGTCCCAAAGCAGTGTCAAAAAGAGGGGTGGGAACAGCATAAAATTAAACTTCACCCCAAAACAAATCAGAGCTCCTCAACTAAGGAGTTGTAACTCTAAACAGCCGCCTGCAAAACTTTGCGGCCAAAGAAGCGTTCGAAGATGCACTCACATTAACCTGTAAAGTTTAGTAAAAGTGTGACCGGGCGACCAGGTCGCCGCCTTACACACCTGGGAAACAGGCGCTTGATGTCAGAAAGCCCAAGAGGCACATATTGCCCTGCATCGCGACAGGAAGGCGCCCGATCTGTCAGATCTACCTTGAAATGGTGGCCGATGAGACCGCTGGGCCCTTCTTGGGACCAGCCACCGAAACAAACAGTGAGTCTGAACTCCAGAATGGAGCAGTAACAGACAAGTAAACTCTCGGAGCTCAGACAACGTCCAAGAAGTGCCACGTCATCTCCTTAGGATTCGACGGATAAGGACACAAGGATGGCAGAACAATGTCTTCCTTGAAATGGAAGGTCGAAATTACCTTAGGAAGAAATGAAGGCTCTACGCAGCACCACCTTATCCTTGTGGAAGATCAGATAGGGGGCCTTTCATGACAAGGCTGCCAGCTCAGAACCCGTCTTAACTGACATAACAAGGACCACTTTCTGAGAAAGTGTCAACAAGGGAACTTCTCTAATGTTCTCAAACAGTGATTTCTAAGGCACCTAGAGGCCATTGACTGTAAAGCAGGATGACGTATGGGACCTTGCAACAGCAGGTACTCTTGTAGCCGTAGACGCCAAGGGACATCTGCTATTCAAATCCCCACTAGGGATGAGCTTCGCGTTCGACTCAAACCCATGTTAGAATTGAACATTGGCTGTTCAATTGTTCATCGAAATTCGAACAAAACGGGTCATTCGCGCCAAATTCGAGTGACGCGTCACGGCCCATAATTCACTGCGGGATTGCGCGCTGATGATTGGCCAAGCATGCACGATGACCCGCATGCTTGGCCAATCACAGCGCGCAAAAAACGAAGAGCAATAATTGGCCAAAGCCAGGGTGGCCTAGTGTAGTGTGTTGTGGCGGTGTTAATGAAAAGATCAGTCCTAGAGAGAGAGAGAGAGAGACAGTTTCTTTTTTACTAGATAGAGCAGGCAGGCTAGTCAGTTTAGTTAAATTTACAGTGCGTAGAGGATATATATACATCCCAGGAGTTGTACATATATTTATACACTGTATAGTTTAGCTAGATCAGCTATTCCTATTTGTCAGGCAGTTGATTGTGCTAGCTGCAGTCTTCTAACGTGTTGTATTGCCCGTGTGCGGTATAGTTTGCAATTAAACCTACTTGTAGTTGACTGCACTTGTGCTGTATAGTTTGCACTTAAACGTACCAGGTGTTTATTGTACTTGCGCTGTATAGTTTGCACTTAAACGTACCAGGTGTTTACTGCACTTGTGCTGTATAGTTTGCACTTAAACGTACCAGGTGTTTACTGTACTTGTGTTGTATAGATTTCACGTAAACGTACTTAGAGTTTACTGCACTTGTGCTGTATAGTTTGCACCTAAACCTACTTGGTGTTTACTGCACTTGTGTTGTATAGTTTGCACTTAAACATACCAGGTGTTTACTGCACTTGTGCTGTATAGTTTGCACTTAAACGTACCAGGTGTTTACTGCACTTGTGTTGTATAGTTTGCACCTAAACGTACTTGGAGGTTACTGCACTTGTGCTGTATAGTTTGCACCTAAACCTACTTGGTTTTTACTGCACTTGTGCTGTATAGTTTGCACCTAAACCTACTTGGTGTTTACTGCACTTGTGCTGTATAGTTTGCACCTAAACCTACTTGGTGTATACTGCAAGTGTGCTCATTAGTTTTCACATAAAGTTAATTGGTGTGTACTCCACGTGTCCTCTGCAGTTTGCACCTAAAGCTACGAGGTGTGTGTACTGATTTTGTCCTCTGCAGGCCATTATAATGTCTGGAAGGACAACAAAGAGAGGCAGAGTGTTACAAAGGCAAGCATGCTCTGCATCTAGAGGCAACAGTGCTGGTGGTGGACTCGGTGCATCCTCTTCAGCACGTGGCCATTGCACACGCTCGTCCTTCTTTTCGGGAGCTGGCCTTGTTGAGCCTCAATATGCAGACAAATTGGTAGAGTGGATGACCAAGCCATCCTCATCCTCCTCCTCCTCTCTTACCCAGGCTCAGGGTACTTTGTCTGGCAAATTAGCTGCCAAGGCATCCTCTTCCCTCTGCTCAATGGCATCACTTACTCCTTCCCTAGTCCCACCATGTCCTCCTGAGGAGTCCCCCGAACTGTTTCAACACAGCGTTGGGTACATCCTGCCTGAAGATGCGCAGCATTTTGAGGGCTCCGATGATGGAACACAGATAGAGGAAGGCAGTAATGTGAGCCCAGAGAGAGGGGGTGCCCGAGTGGGACAGCAATCTGGCAGTCATGTTCCCCCAGCTTCAGCATACTGCCAGATTTTCGACAGTGATGAGGAGTGAGGGGATGATGAGGTCACTGACTCTACGTGCAAACGGAAGGAGACAACAGGAAGTGAGAGGAAATCTACCCCTAGGAAGGGAAATTCTCTTCTGTAAAAGGTGTCTCCTGTCCACTGATACTTATCACCAATCATTGTTTCACCAAAAAAAAATCATTTGTCATTGGGACAGAAAGTGAGGTGCAATCTTCTGAACAGATGCACACAGACAGAAATACAAATGTTACAGGGGTGATATGTTTTCAGAAAAGCTTAAAAAAAGATTTTATGGCTGAAGCTACACTTTAAAGAAGTACCAGTTGAAAATTACAAACAGATTCTACTTAACAACAAACCTACAGTACCCGTCTTGTTTGCACCGCCTGTATACTGCTGTGCAAAGTATATAGGGCCAAAGGGGCTTCTAATGACCTGGGGGGAGTGGTGGCAGGGAAACCCATGCTATTTTTTTCAGTGATTTTTATCCATATTGCAGAGACCAAACATTACATTAAAGCCGCAAGCAGTCTTAAATTACTTTTTTCTTATAGTAGTCTCATTTTGTGCAGGGACAGTTCTAAACACGTGCCACTAATATAGACACCCAGTAGGTACGATATTTTAAGGAGTTTTTCATTTTTTTTCACTTTAAGCATCATTAAAATTGCTTCTCTAGAAAAAACGCCCGTTTTTAAAACTTCTTTTCCATTGATACATGTTCCCTGGGGCAAGACCCGGGTCCCCAAACACGTTTTCTGACAATAACTTTTATATTGGGCTTTAAAATGATGACTTTTGAATTCAAACGTTTGAGTCCCATAGACGTCAATGGGGTTCGATACGTTCGCGCGAATGTGAGGTCCGTTCAAAGGTTCTGGTGCAAACTGAACACGGGGGTGTTTGGCTCATCCCTAATCCCCACGGAGGTAGTGGAGAACGGACCGAAGGGGCCGCATGCCGAACCCCCTGTACAAACGTTCTCACTAGAGAGTGAGCCGCCAGGGGTCATTAAAAAAAGACAACCAGGGCAGATATCTGCCCCCTAATTGTACTTAAAGCAAATTTTTGGTCCGCCCCACGCTGTAAGAACAGCAGGACTCTGGGAACCAAATAGGCACGCGAATATCACCTCATTTTCTCACAAATGGATATGTAGGTCTTCCAAGTGCGATGGTAAATCTTCCTGGCACTCCTCATGGTAGAGATCACTGAGTCTGACAGGCCCCGATCTCTTAGCACCTGGCTCTCAATAGCCTTGCCATTAACCCTCCTCTTATGTTAGGGTCAGAACCGACCCGTTTTCAGGTTTTGAATGTCTATAAGTATCACATAAATTTGTTTATTGCATCAAGATTTTTTTACTTTGTCAGGAACCTCTATTTAAGCAATATAATAGAAAAATAATCCTTTTCACTAAATTATAAAATACTGTGGTGAAAATTAAGACGTTTATGGTGTTAAGGTCAATTCTGACCCAGTTATAATATAGGATTTTAGGACACTAATAAGTGCCAAAACTGAAATCATAAACACTCTCTCTGCTTAGTAACACTGACAGCCAATCACCTCTCAACCCTGTGAGCTGTAGTGAAGGAGGGGCATATCTCTTTGCCTGCTTGTCTGCTTCTCTAATAAAGTAAAGAAACATAGGACCAATACATTTCAGAGTTGCTGACTTTATTTTACCATTTTTTTAATTTGAAAATGAGAGGTATGCTATCAAAAGAAAGGTCTAAGGGGTCACATCAAAAATATTAAAACCAATCTTTTCAAGGATAAAGAAGCCTAACAAGGTAACCAAGAGGTAAGAAACAAATTGGATGATATATAATTGTTCAGAGGGTATTTTATGGCTGATTTAAGACACGGGTCAAAACCGACCCGTTAACATCATGGATAGTAACAGAAAGCTAACATAAGAGGAGGGTTAAAGCCAGCGACTGTAAAACAGGATGGTGTATGGGACCTTGAGACAGCAGGTCCTTTCCTAGTGGTAGACGCCAAGGGACGTCTGCTACTAGACACACTAGGTCGGCATACCAAGGACAAGGCCAATCCAGAGCAATTAGGATCATTGGAATCCCCTCTGTCTCCACTCTGCAAAGCAGATGAGAAAGGAGCTTTAGAGGAGGGAAGGCATAGATTAGTCGGAGATTTGCCGGTACTGACTCTGCGGTGCCACCAACGCATCTGTCACATCTGCCCATGGGTCTCTTGACCTGGCCACAAACCTCAATACCTTGACACTCCTTTCTGCCCACCTTAGGATGTGATCGACCTCTGACGCTGCAGCCAAGTTTCTTGTTCCTTCTTAATGGTTGACATATGCCACTGCTGTGGCGTTGTCCGACTGGATCCGGGCTGGATGCCCCTGTAGCATCTGAGACCATGTGGAGAGGCACAGCCTGATTGCCCAAAGTTCCAGGACATTGATCAGCAAGTGGGAATCCTCCAGAGACCAGCGACCCTGGGTCGACTGAACCTCCCAGACTCCCCCCAACCGGTAAGGCTGGCGTCCGTCATGATGACTATCCAGTGAAAAGGAAGGAACGACTTCCCGGACAGAAGTGCTGGTGATTTCAGCCACCAAACAAGGGAGGTCCTGACCAGGTGGCTCACCCGGATTTTACAATCCAGGGATGATGGGCACTTGTCCCACCTGGACAGAATTTTGCGTGTGAGATTGTGCATATGTGTACCACCAGAAGAAAGCCACCATGAGGCCCAGGACTCACATGCAAAAGTGGAGTGATGACCATTTCTGGGATGTCAACTGCCGCACCGCAGTCTGAAGGGTCTGCAACTTTTCCACAGGGAAAAAAACCTTGCCTCTGAGGAGTCCAGAATCAACCCCAGATATACTAGGCGTTGAGTCGGTACCGTTACTGACTTCTGAGTGTTCAGTACCCAACCAGAGGGTTTGACAGGTTATAGACACGCTCACCTCTAATTCTGAGCTTGAAGTGGCCCTCAGGCGAAGATCATCCAAGTAGCCCACGATAGCAAAGCAACACTGTCTTAGTAGGGCCAGAATTGGGGCAAGCACCTTGGTGCCGATGCCAGGCCAATGGGGAGAGCCGCAAATTGATAGTGGTCTTCACCAACCGGAAAACGCAGATATTTTTGATGCTTGGTGCATATGGGGACATGCAAATAGGCGTCCCTGATGTCCAAGGATGCCAGAAAGTCCCCCGGCTGGAGGGCAGTGACGACAGAGCAAACCAATTCCATCCGGAATCTTTGTACCTTCACAAAGCGATTGAGGGCCCTGAGATCCAGGATTGAACGAACGCCCTCCTTCTTTGGTACTATGAACAGATTTGAGTAAAACCCCTGAAACCGTTCCTGTACTGCGACAAGAATAACCCCCCCGCGTTTCAGCAGGTCTTGAACTGCCCCAAGTAGGGCTTCCCGAAGAGTCAGCTGTAGCTGGAGGTTGGAGGGAAAAAATCTGTTTGGTGGGCAAGATAGAATTCTATCTTGTACCCTGAAGACACTACTTCGCAAACCCACCGGTCGGGCACCTGAGATGTCCACCGGGTCGCAAATTCGCGAAGACGTCCCCCCACCCGAGAGATGGGTGGGGAAAAACCTGCATGCGGACGTAGCTTTGTTTGCTGGTTTGTTGGGTTTGCGAAACCAGGGCAATGGGGCTGATTTACTAATGAATCTGCGCTGCGCCGGTACATGCCTTAATTAGTGCGCTGGATGAATCCCTAATTAGGCGCATGAACCGGCGGCAGCAGCAGCGCGATGTGATTGATAACTAAAGCCGCCGCCGAACTCCCTGTATAAGTCTATGGGGGAAATCTTAATAGTGAATTTTAAAGGCTAATCTGCAAGTTTTGTCCTAAAAAGTGTTTGGGGACCTCAGTCCTGCCCCAGGGGACATGTACCAATGCTTTTTTTATTTTTTAAAACGGCCGTTTTTTCGGGAGCAGTGATTTTAATAATGCTAAAAGTGCAATAATAAAAGTGTAATTTTCCTTTAAATTTCGTACTATGGGGGTCTCTAATGTCAGCATGTGAAAAAGCGCATGTTTCCCGTGGTTAGAACTGTCTCTGCACAAAATGTCATTTTTCAAAGGAAAAAAGCCATTTAAAACTGACTCGCGGCTATAATGAATTGTCGGCTCCCGGCAATTGCAGGAGAATTCATTCATTAAAAAAAGGGAAAAAAAAAGCGTGGGGGTCCCCCCAAATTCAATAACCAGACCCTTTAGGTCTGGTATGGATATTAAGGGGAACCCCGCCGTCAATTTAAAAAAAAAATGACGTGGGGTTCCCCCCAAATATCCATAACCAGACCCTTCGGGTCTGGTGTGGAATTTAAGGGGAACTCCACTCCAAATTAAAAAAAAAATGGCGTGGAGTCCCCCCTAAAATCCACACCAGACCCCTTATCCGAGCACGTTGACCTGGCCGGCCGCAGAAAAGAGGGGGGGACAGAGCGCGGCCCCCCCCCTCTCCTGAACCGCACCAGGCCACATGCCCTCAACATTGGGAGGGTGTTTTGGGGTGCCCCCCAAAACACCTTGTCCCCATGTTGATGAGGACAAGGGTCTCTTCCCCACAACCCTTGCCCGGTGGTTGTGGGGGTCTGCGGGCGGGAGGCTTATCGAAATCTGGAAGACCCCTTTAACAAAGGGGCCCCCCAGATCCCGGCCCCCCCCCCTGTGTGAAATGGTAATGGGGTACCTTGTACCTCTACCATTTCACGAGAAAAAAAATGTAAAGGGTTAAAAAAGACAAGAGCCGGTTTTTGACAAGTCCTTTATTATCTTCTTTCTTCTTTCCTTCGGGTTTCTTCTTCCTCCTCCTTCTTCTTCCTCTGCTTCTGTCTTGGGTCTTCTATTCCCGCATCTTGCCCGGCGTGTTCTTCCATCTTCTGTTCCTCCCGCTGTCCTTCTCGTCCGCATCTTCTTCTCCTTCTTCTTCTTCGCCGGAGGCGCCGCTTCCAATTGAAATCCCCGCTGTCTGCCGGACCACGCCCCCCCCTCTGACGCCACGGGCAAGCTCTTAGGAGTGTGCTGCAAGTGCGTCAGAGGGGGGCGTGGTCACATGTCAGAGGGCGGCCAATTCAATTTGAAGCTCGTGCGCGGCTTTTTCTTTGCCAGAGTCGCCGCTTCCAATTGAATTGCCCGCTTTCTGGAACATGTGACCACGCCCCCCTCTGACGCACTGGCACCACACGGGGACTTTCCTAAGAGCTTGCCCGTGGCGTCAGAGGGGGGGGCGTGGTCCGGCAGACAGCGGGGATTTCAATTGGAAGCGGCCGCTCCGGCGAAGAAGAAGAAGGAGAAGATGCGGACGAGAAGGACAGCGGGAGGAACAGAAGATGGAAGAACACGCCGGGCAAGATGCGGGAATAGAAGACCCAAGACAGAAGCAGAGGAAGAAGAAGGAGGAGGAAGAAGAAACCTGAAGGAAAGAAGAAAGAAGATAATAAAGGACTTGTCAAAAACCGGCTCTTGTCGTTTTTAACCCTTTACATTTTTTTTACTCGTGAAATGGTAGAGGTACAAGGTACCCCATTACCATTTCACACAGGGGGGGGGCCGGGATCTGGGGGGCCCCTTTGTTAAAGGGGTCTTCCAGATTTCGATAAGCCTTCCGCCCGCAGACCCCCACAACCACCGGGCAAGGGTTGTGGGGAAGAGACCCTTGTCCTCATCAACATGGGGACAAGGTGTTTTGGGGGGCACCCCAAAACACCCTCCCAATGTTGAGGGCATGTGGCCTGGTGCGGTTCAGGAGAGGGGGGGGGCCGCGCTCTGTCCCCCCCTCTTTTCTGCGGCCGGCCAGGTCAACGTGCTCGGATAAGGGGTCTGGTGTGGATTTTAGGGGGGACTCCACGCCATTTTTTTTTTAATTTGGAGTGGAGTTCCCCTTAAATTCCACACCAGACCCGAAGGGTCTGGTTATGGATATTTGGGGGGAACCCCACGTCATTTTTTTAATAAATTGACGGCGGGGTTCCCCTTAATATCCATATCAGACCTAAAGGGTCTGGTTATTGAATTTGGGGGGACCCCCACGCTTTTTTTTTCCCTTTTTTTAATGAATGAATTCTCCTGCAATTTCCAAGAGCTGACAATTCATTATTGCCGCGAGTCAGTTTTAAATGGCTTTTTTTTTTTTTTTTTTTTTTCAGAATGTCATTTTGTGCAAAGACATATTTCTAACCGCAGGAAAAGTGCGCTTTATTCACCTGCTGACATTCCCCCCCCCCCATGGTACGAAATTTAAAATAATTATTCAAATGACGTGGGGGTCCCCCCAAATTCAATAACCAGACCCTTTAGGTCTGGTATGGATATTAAGGGGAACCCCGCCGTCAATTTTAAAAAAAAATGACGTGGGGTTCCCCCCAAATATCCATAACCAGACCCTTCGGGTCTGGTGTGGAATTTAAGGGGAACTCCACCCCAAATTAAAAATAAAATGGCGTGGAGTCCCCCCTAAAATCCACACCAGACCCCTTATCCGAGCACGTTGACCTGGCCGGCCGCAGAAAAGAGGGGGGGACAGAGCGCGGCCCCCCCCCTCTCCTGAACCGCACCAGGCCACATGCCCTCAACATTGGGAGGGTGTTTTGGGGTACCCCCCAAAACACCTTGTCCCCATGTTGATGAGGACAAGGGTCTCTTCCCCACAACCCTTGCCCGGTGGTTGTGGGGGTCTGCGGGCGGAAGGCTTATCGAAATCTGGAAGACCCCTTTAACAAAGGGGCCCCCCAGATCCCGACCCCCCCCCTGTGTGAAATGGTAATGGGGTACCTTGTACCTCTACCATTTCACGAGTAAAAAAATGTAAAGGGTTAAAAAAGACAAGAGCCGGTTTTTGACAAGTCCTTTATTATCTTCTTTCTTCTTTCCTTCGGGTTTCTTCTTCCTCCTCCTTCTTCTTCCTCTGCTTCTGTCTTGGGTCTTCTATTCCCGCATCTTGCCCGGCGTGTTCTTCCATCTTCTGTTCCTCCCGCTGTCCTTCTCGTCCGCATCTTCTCCTTCTTCTTCTTCGCCGGAGCGGCCGCTTCCAATTGAAATCCCCGCTGTCTGCCGGACCACGCCCCCCCCTCTGACGCCACGGGCAAGCTCTTAGGAAAGTCCCCGTGTGGTGCCAGTGCGTCAGAGGGGGGCGTGGTCACATGTTCCAGAAAGCGGGCAATTCAATTGGAAGCGGCGACTCTGGCAAAGAAAAAGCCGCGCACGAGCTTCAAATTGAATTGGCCGCCCTCTGACATGTGACCACGCCCCCCTCTGACGCACTTGCAGCACACTCCTAAGAGCTTGCCCGTGGCGTCAGAGGGGGGGGCGTGGTCCGGCAGACAGCGGGGATTTCAATTGGAAGCGGCCGCTCCGGCGAAGAAGAAGAAGAAGGAGAAGATGCGGACGAGAAGGACAGCGGGAGAAGATGGAAGAACACGCCGGGCAAGATGCGGGAATAGAAGACCCAAGACAGAAGCAGAGGAAGAAGAAGGAGGAGGAGGAAGAAGAAACCCGAAGGAAAGAAGAAAGAAGATAATAAAGGACTTGTCAAAAACCGGCTCTTGTCGTTTTTAACCCTTTACATTTTTTTTCTCGTGAAATGGTAGAGGTACAAGGTACCCCATTACCATTTCACACAGGGGGGGGGCCGGGATCTGGGGGGCCCATTTGTTAAAGGGGTCTTCCAGATTTCGATAAGCCTCCTGCCCGCAGACCCCCACAACCACCGGGCAAGGGTTGTGGGGAAGAGACCCTTGTCCTCATCAACATGGGGACAAGGTGTTTTGGGGGGCACCCCAAAACACCCTCCCAATGTTGAGGGCATGTGGCCTGGTGCGGTTCAGGAGAGGGGGGGGGCCGCGCTCTGTCCCCCCCTCTTTTCTGCGGCCGGCCAGGTCAACGTGCTCGGATAAGGGGTCTGGTGTGGATTTTAGGGGGGACTCCACGCCATTTTTTTTTTTAGTTGGAGTGGAGTTCCCCTTAAATTCCACACCAGACCTGAAGGGTCTGGTTATGGATATTTGGGGGGAACCCCACGTCATTTTTTTTAAAAATTGATGGCGGGGTTCCCCTTAATATCCATACCAGACCTAAAGGGTCTGGTTATTGAATTTGGGGGGACCCCCACGCTTTTTTTTTGGTGTTTTTAATGAATGAATTCTCCTGCAAATTCCAAGAGCTGACAATTCATTATAGCCGCGAGTCAGTTTTAAATGGCTTTTTTCCTTCAGAATGTCATTTTTCACATGCTGACATTACACCCAGGGCCGCCATCAGGGGGGTACAGGCAGTACACCTGCAGGGCCGCCATTAGGGGGGTACAGGCATTACACCGCCCGGGGGTCCCCAGGGGCCCCCAGGGGCCCGGATGGGAACCACCCTAAAACAAAAAAAACTATTTTATTTTTTTTTTTTTTGTTTAAGGGCTCCGAAGGTCCCCAGGGGCCCGGAGGCCACTAAGGGCCCCAGATGGCAAGCCCTTTTTTTTAAATAAAATATATATATTTAAAAAAAAATATATATTTTTTAAATATATTTGTTTATTTTTTTTTTAAGGAAAGGGCCCAGAGGTCCCCAGGGCCCTGGAAGGCTACCCCCTTGTTTTTTAACTTTTTTTCGATAAATGTTATATTTAAAAAATATATATATATGTATTTTCTCTCTTTTGTATTTTTATTTGATAAAGAGCACAGAGGTCCCCAGGGCCCCGGATGGCTACCCCCCTTTTTTATATATATTTTTCTTTATTTCTTATTTCTGTCAAAATTTTTGTAAAGGGCCCCCCCGCTCCTCAATTTGCGGCACCACCCCCCCCCCCGCTTCTCAATTTCATACGGCAGCACCCCCCCCCCCGGTTCTCTGCTCCAGGGGGCCCATGCCTGAAGCTGTGTAAGGGGCCCCAAAATTCATGATGGCGGCCCTGTACACCTGTAAGGGGCCCGGGGGTCCGGAGGTGCCCAGATGCCTGGAGGCCCCCCAGTGCCCCAGATGGTAACCCCCCTCTTTTTTTTTTTGTATATATATTTGTTAGTTGGTTTTTGTAGGATTTTTTATTAAAGGGCCAATTTTTGGAATTTAATATTTTTTTGCAGTCTGGAGGTCCCCAGGGCCCCGGGTGGCAACCCCCAAAATTTGTTGTTATTAAAGGGCCAATGTTTTGGTTTAGGGGTCTGGAGGTCCCCAGTGGCCTGGTCCCCAGTGGCCCGGAGATCCCAGGGCTCCAGATGACAACCCCCCACCTTTACAAAAAAAAAAAAAAAAAAAACATATGATATATTTTTTGGTTATTTTTTAAACATATATATATATAATATAATTTTGAAAGCTCCCAGAGGGCCCCTTTTTGCTTCTAAAAATGTTATAAACATTTTCCCCAGGTTTGTTACTTTTTACTTTAATTTCTTTTTTAAAGTGTATTTTGTGCGTGAAGTCGAGAGAGAGGAGCTGGACTTGCAATCGCCATCCTTCTCCATGGCCCCGGTGGCAATGGTGGGTGTGAGGGGGGCCTCCCACTCACCCCACCTGCTACACTTGGGAGCCCGATGGGACAGAGGGACTCCCCCTATGAAGGAGTGTAGCCCACCCAGCCAGCCCTGTAGGTCCTTCGCCTCCCTTTATTTTAGGAGACCTCATGGCCAAAGTGTGTGCAAGTGTGGTGTTTTTTTTGGGGGGGGGGGGTGGGCATACTAAGCACAGGCGTACCTTGCATAGCACACCCACCGGGAGCCGGGCTGACACCACCAAACTCAATTCATATGTAGCCGAGACCGGGATCCGAACCCTTGGCTGCAGAGGTGAACGGCTTGTCAGCGCAGTGCCATTCACGTTGAGCCACCACAGCTCCCACCCAATGTGTTTTTTTTGTTAGATTTTTGGTAGTTATTTTTTATTAAAGGGCCCAGAGCTCCCAAGGCAACCCCCTTTTTTATTATTTTATATATGTAGATATTGTAATTTATTTTTCATTAAAGAGCCCAGAAGTTTCTTTTTATTAAAGGGCCCAGTGGTCCCCAGGGCCCCCGGATGGCTACCACCCTTTTTAATATATATTTTTCTATATGTATTTTTTAGTAAAGGAACCCCCCGCTTATCAAATTGCGGCAGCCCCCCCCCCTTCTTAATATCAGGCGGCACCCCCCCCCCTATTCTCTGCTCCAGGGGGCCCATGCCTGAAGCTGTGTAAGGGGCCCCATAATTCCTGATGGCGCCCCTAATTGCCTCCCCCCCCCCCATGGTACGAAATTTCAAGGAATTTTTCACTTTTATTGGTGCACTTTAACCACTTCCATACCGCGCCTATTCTGGCACTTCTCTCCTTCATGTAACAATTATATTTTCTTCCTTGAAACTTACTCAGGACCCCCAAACATTATATATATTTTATTAACAAACACCCTAGGGAATAAAGTGGCGGCCATTTTTTCGGACACATTTCCAACAGTATTTGTGCCAAAAATGTTCTAACGTTTTTTTTTTTTTTGGCTTTCCAAAAAAAAACCTGTTTCATGAATGACAAAATAAGAAAGCAGTAAAGCTAGGCCAATTTTTAGGGATAAGGTAAAAGATGATGTTACACCGAGTAAATAGATACCTAACTTGTCACGCTTTCATATTGCGCACACTCATGGAATGGCGCTAAACTTCGTTATAAAAAATCTCCATAGGCAACGCTTGACTTTTTTTCTCAGGTTACCACTTTTGAGTTACAGAGGAGGTCTAGTGCTAACATTATTGCTCTCGCTCTAACGCACGCTATGATACCTCACATGTGGGGTTTGAAGGATGTTTACATATGTGTGTGGGACTTGCATGCGTGTTCGCTTCTGAGTGCGAGCTACTAGGGACAGGAGCATTTAAATTCCTTTGTTATTTTATTTTTTTACTTAATATTTTATTTTTTGCACTTGTTTGTCCCTTTGTTTGTATTATTTTTCACTTTTCTTCCTATTACAAGGAATGTAAACATCCCTTGTAATAGGACTAGTGTGTGACAGGTCCTCTTTATAGAGAAAGGCGGGGTCAATTAGACCCCACATCTGTCCTCCAGGCTGGAAATCATGGAATTGGTAAAAAAAAAAACATCTCATGCTTTCAGCTGCAATCATGTTCGTTCAGCACAGTAGCGTAGTGTGTAGCATGTTCACCTAGCAGCAAAAGGGTTGCTGGTTCGAATCCCACCCGTGACACTATCTGCCTTGAGTTTGCATGTTCTCCCTGTGCGGGTTTCCTCCCACAATCTAAAAACATGCTGTAAATTGGATCCTGTCTAAATAAGCCCTAATATGCAGTAGGATATTTAGGTTTTGTGCTTCCCTAGGCCTGACCAAATTTTGGCACCCCCCTAATAGAAAAATGACCCACCCTTCCTGTCAAGGCCACACCCTGTTTTTTTATGACCCACCCAGGAATTTTCAGGGGACACACACAAGTTCTGTGGGGGGGGACTTGGGGGGGCCCTTAATTTGCCTACTTTTTCGATCACTTCCTGTTTGGCTATGGGGCAGGAAGTGAAGGCCAATCTCCCCAAACGGACAGGGATAATACAAAATAAACTGACAGAGCTTCTAACCCCCCCCCCCCCCCCCACCAACTCTATCCAAAATGAAAGAAATCCAAAAAATAAAAGTGATGATTATTGTTCCAGTTTAACCCCAAATTTCAGATCATTTTATTGAGAGGCTTAAGAAAATATAACCATGCCAATAGGCCACGATCCAGCGTTGCTAATATGTATGAATGTGTGTTAGGGACCCCCACAAACACCACCCAATGTTAAATCAACTATTTTCATGTTTGTTTTGGGGATGCCTGCACCCCTGATAGGGTAAAGACACCTCACAAATGTTGTCACTTTCTACTTAATTCATTCACTTCCTGCCACACAGCCAAACAGGAAGTGAGGGAAACACCTGAGTAATGTTTTGTTGGGGACACACAGATCAATATAAATAGTTTCCCATTTTGGAAATGGCATTTTGCTGTGTACACCCCAAATTAGTAGGAATCTTGGACTTTGGGGTCCATTTACTAAAGGCAAATCCACTTTGCACTACAAGTGGACAAGCAAGGAAGAAAACTCAAAACTTGGCGGGATTGGAAGTAAAAACCATCAGTGCTTCCCTTCTGATTTTCATTGCCTACGCTTCTACTGCAGAGCGCCTTTGCCTTTACTAAACCCCAAAGTAACCAATCATTTGGGGTGTACACTGCAGTGCAATTTGCTTAATGGTGACACTAGTTAGATTGACCTGTGCCCCGAAGAAAAGACCATTGGTAGGGTTTTAACCTCACTTCCTGTTCAGCTGTGTGACAGGAAGTGAAGCCAATTTTAGGAAAAGGGACACAAAGCCCAACCTAAAAACACTAGCAGGGGTTCTAACACTCAATTGGCTTCCCTCAAACAACCCACAATTAGAATAGGATTGTCTTGTGCTAGTTTCAAGCACAGCGCTGTAAATCAGCACTTCAAGCCTGTCCAAAAAAAACACACCACCCCCCCCCCCCCTCCAACAGGCCCTGTTTGCAGCTTTTCCTACATCTTGCACATGTGCTTTAAAAAGTCAGTCTGGACATCAGTTCTAGGAAACAATACTTACCGCTTTGTCCTTCCTTTTCTGGTGACTAAACATTTCATGCATACACACCAGGAAAGATCTTAGAGACAAATCACACTTGATGGTTTAGGCCCAAACTAGTTCAGCTGCAGCGGTTGAAATCCATAGCATGAAAAAAATATCACAAAACAAACTTCAAAATTTGAAAGTAATTTTATTGGTCCACAAAACAAGGAAAGCAAAAAAAAAATTACAAATAAACACACCAAAAATATATACAAACACCTAAAAACAAAAAAGACCAACGTTTATTTCACAGTCATTGGAAAATAAATCATGCTTTTGAAATAACAGGATAGACCCACAGGATTAAAACATTAGTCATTAACATCTTGAGAAACATTTAGCAAAATTATGTAGCAGAGAAAACATCAAAAAATACAAAACTTGCTCCAAAACATCTCTGTTTCACTCCGCCATTCCTTCCAGCCAGCAAATCTGCCCCCTCTGAGGGGCAGCTGACACGTGCAGTATCCACGCTTTTTATAACATGTGTGCTAATGAACCAATTGGAAACACATGAAGAAATGTCAGCCTCTAGTTTGTGTGCACTTGGAACTGCTTACACCTGTTAAGGATGTCCTTAAATTACTAAGCCAAAAAAAGAGCTTTCTGAGCATGCTCAGAAAGATGCAAGTCATTTTCAGGATGAAACTTCCAACTTCTTTTTCTAACTGTTCGAGCATGCCCAGTTCACTCGAAATGCAGTACCAGAATCAAATCTGCAATGGCGGATGAAAGCATTAGAGGTGTTAAATTTTTTTTTGGTCCCCATGAAGTGATGCTTTACAAGCTGAACGGGAGGTCTTATAGAATTTTTACGTAACAAACCTAAATAGTAATAATTTAAACGCCCCTGTCCCTAGTAGCTCGCAGTCAGAAGGGAACAAGCAGCATTTTTATTGTTTCCGGTTACCAGTTTAGATTTACAGATGAGGTCTAGTGCTATAAATATTCCTCTTGCTGTTACGCACGCTATGATACCTCACATGTGTGGTTTGAAGAATGTTTCCATATATGGGGGCGGGCCTTAAATGTGTAAGCCCCGCCCACATATTGAACCCCCGTTCAAACCCCACATGTGAGGTATCATAGCGTACGTTAGAGCGAGAGCAATACTTGTAGCACTAGAGCTCCTCTGTAAATCTAAACTGGTAACCTGAAACACATAAAAAAGCGTTGCCTATGGGTTTTTTCAAGTACTGAAGTTTGGCGCCATTCCATGAGTGTGTGCAATATTAAAGTGTAACATGTTGGGTATCTATTTACTCGGTGTAACATCATCTTTCACATTATGGCCATAAATTTGGGCTAACTTTAGTGTATTCTTAATTTGTAACCACTTGAGCCCCAGAGCATATTACTGGTCACTGACGGGGCCATTTTTTGCATTTCAACACTGCGTCATTTTGACTGACAATTGCGTGGTTGTGCGACGTGGCCCCCCAAAAAATTGGGCGTCCTCATCCTCCCCCCCCCCCCCCTAAAAATTATTTTTTTTTTATTTTTGTTGGTGGTATTTGATCACCTCTGCGTTTTTTCATATTTTTGCTTGACCCAAAAATATAGCGACAATTTGGTAACTAAAAAAACATCTTTTTTACGGTTTGCTATAATAAATCTCCCCCAAAATATATTCAAAAAATGTTTGCCCTCAGTTTAGGCCGATAAGTATTCTTGGACATATTTTTGGTTGCAAAAAATCACAATAAGCGTTTGATTGGTTTGGGCAAAAGTTCTAAGTAGGGGTTGGTCTTATGGGTTTTTTTTGAATAATTTTTTGTTTTACTAGTAATGGTGGCTATCATTTGTTTTTTCTGTCTAATGCGACATTGTGGCGGACACATTTTTGTGAGATTTGGCATTTTTGTAGCGAGCAATGGTATATCAATGCATTGCTTACTATAAAAATGACACTGGCAGGGAAGGGGTTAACACTAGGGGCGCGGAAGGGGTTGATTATGTTACCTGGGTGTGTTCTAACTGTAAAGGGGGTGGGACTGTGTAGGGGAAATGACAGATCGCTGTTCATACATTGTAGGGACAGACGAGCAGGCATTCCCCCCCCCCCCTGACAGGACCGGGATAAAGGGGAACTCCACCCCAAATTACAAAAAAAAAACGGCGTGGGGTTCCCCCTTCTGGTGCACAACAGGCTCTTAGATTTGATCTGGAACATAAGGGGTTAAACCCACGCCAAAAAACGGCGTGGGGTTCCCCCTCAGATCCAGACCAAACCCTTCTCCCAGGCACGCAGTCTGGCCGGACAGGAATGGGGGTGGGGACGAGCGAGCGCCCCCCCCCCCTCCTGAGCCGTACCAGACCACATGCCCTCGACATGGGGGAGTGTGTGCTGTGGGGGAGGGGGGCACTGCCCCCCCACCCCAAAGCACTCTTGTCCCCATGTCGAAAGGGACAAGAGCCTCTTCCCGACAACCCTGGCCGTTGGTTGTCGGGGTATGCGGGCGGGGGGCTTATCAGAATCTGAGAGCCCCCTATATTAAGGGGGCCCCCAGATTCTGGCCCCCCACCCTATGTGAATGAGTATGGGGTACATCGTACCCCTACCCATTCACCGGGTGGAAAAGTGTAAACAAAAAAAAACACACAGAAAAAAATAATTTATTAGTCAGCTCCGGGGGTCTTCTGCCGGGACCCCCCACCACCAGCCCATTGGGCCCCGGGCTTCGCCGTCTTCTGCCGGGGGGGGACACCCACCGATGATCTCCGCCATGTCCAGCCAGGCCCCCACCCCAAAATAAGCTCTTTCAGATCCGGGGGGGGCCGGCCGAAAGAAGCAGAGAACAACGGGGGCGGAGCCCCTCGGTCTTCCAGACGTTTTCTGCCGGGGGGGCTCCAGCCCCGCACCGGTCTTCGCCGCCGCCTTCCGCCGGGGGGGTACACCTACCCCCCCCCCGGTCTTCGCCGCCGCCTTCCGCCGGGGAGAGAGACCCCCACCGATGCTCTCCGCCATGGTCGGCCAGGCCCCCTACCCCAAACAAAGCTCTTTTACATCCGGGGGGGGGCGGCGGGAATGGCGGAGAACAACGGGGGCGTCGCCACTCCTCGGTCTTCTAGCCGTCTTCTGCCGGGGGGGGGAAACACCCACCCATGCTCTCCGCCATGCTCGACTGTGCCCCCACCCCAAAATGAAGCTCTTTTACATCCGGGGGGGGCCGGCCGAAAACAGCGGAGAACAACGGGGGTGTCGCCCCACCTCGGGCTCCTCCGCTTCTGCCTGGCTCCTCCCGAGGCCAGGGCTTCTTTTGCCGTCTTCCGCCGGAGGGCGCCACTCTCCGGGCTTCTCGACGTTGTCTTCCGCCGCGGGGGCCAGGCCTTCTTCTTTGCCGCCCCCTTCGATTTTTTCGGCCTGGACGGGGGTCGCACATCCCATCCAGGACTTGGACGTGGCGGGCTTCTCGTCGCCGTTTTCTGCCGCTGCCCCCTTCACCACGAAGCTCCGTGCTTGTTTGATGAGGGCAGCGGGCTTCCGTCGTCTTCTCCGGGCGAGGGTCGTACATCCCACCCCGGATTTCCTCGCCGGCTTCTGCCTGGCTCCTACTGGGGGCCAGGCCTTCTTTTGCCGTCTTCCGCCGGAGGGCGCCACTCTCCGGGCTTCTCGACGTTGTCTTCCGCCGCGGGGGCCAGGCCTTCTTCTTTGCCGCCCCCTTCGATTTTTTCGGCCTGGACGGGGGTCGCACATCCCATCCAGGACTTGGACGTGGCGGGCTTCTCGTCGCCGTCTTCTGCCGCTGCCCCCTTCACCACGAAGCTCCGTGCTTGTTTGATGAGGGCAGCGGGCTTCCGTCGTCTTCTCCGGGGCGAGGGTCGTACATCCCACCCCGGATTTCGTCGCCGTCTTCTGCCGCTGCCCCCTTCACCACGAAGCTCCGTGCTTGTTTGATGAGGGCAGCGGGCTTCCGTCGCAGTCTTCCGCCGCGGGGTGACACTCGCGGGCTTCTTCTTCCATTCGATGTTGACACGGCGAGGTCCGGCGCTGAAATGCCTTCTGAGCGGCGGGCAAGGACTTATATTGGCATTGGGCGTGGGCGTGGTTATGCCAACATGTGACCTTAACCCATGTGACAGTGATGTCACGTCACATCACTGTCACATGGGTTAAGGTCACATGTTGGCATAACCACGCCCACGCCCAATGCCAATATAAGTCCTTGCCCGCCGCTCAGAAGGCATTTCAGCGCCGGACCTCGACGTGTCAACATCGAATGGAAGAAGAAGCCCGCGAGTGTCACCCCGCGGCGGAAGACTGCGACGGAAGCCCGCTGCCCTCATCAAACAAGCACGGAGCTTCGTGGTGAAGGGGGCAGCGGCAGAAGACGGCGACGAAATCCGGGGTGGGATGTACGACCCTCGCCCCGGAGAAGACGACGGAAGCCCGCTGCCCTCATCAAACAAGCACGGAGCTTCGTGGTGAAGGGGGCAGCGGCAGAAGACGGCGACGAGAAGCCCGCCACGTCCAAGTCCTGGATGGGATGTGCGACCCCCGTCCAGGCCGAAAAAATCGAAGGGGGCGGCAAAGAAGAAGGCCTGGCCCCCGCGGCGGAAGACAACGTCGAGAAGCCCGGAGAGTGGCGCCCTCCGGCGGAAGACGGCAAAAGAAGGCCTGGCCCCCAGTAGGAGCCAGGCAGAAGCCGGCGAGGAAATCCGGGGTGGGATGTACGACCCTCGCCCCGGAGAAGACGACGGAAGCCCGCTGCCCTCATCAAACAAGCACGGAGCTTCGTGGTGAAGGGGGCAGCGGCAGAAGACAGCGACGAGAAGCCCGCCACGTCCAAGTCCTGGATGGGATGTGCGACCCCCGTCCAGGCCGAAAAATTCGAAGGGGGCGGCGGCAGAAGACCCTCAAAGTTCAAACCACCTTCACCAGGTGAATGGGTAGGGGTACGATGTACCCCATACTCATTCACATAGGGTGGGGGCCCGAAATCTGGGGGCCACATTATTAAACGGGGCTCCCAGATTCTGATTGGCTCCCGCCCGCATACCCCGACAACCAATGGCTAGGGTTGTCGGGAAGAGGCTCTTGTCCCGTTCGACATGGGGACAAGAGTGCTTTGGGGTGGGGGGGCAGCGCCCCCCTCCCCCAAAGCACACACTCCCCCATGTCGAGGGCATGTGGTCTGGTACGGCTCAGGAGGGGGGGGGCCGCTCGCTCGTCCCCACCCCCATTCCTGTCCGGCCAGACTGCATGCCTGGGATGAGGGCTTGGTACGGATCTGGGGGGGAACCCCACGCCGATTTTGGCGTGGGTTAACCCCTCACGTTCCGGACCAAGCCGGAGAGCCTATTGTACCCCTGGGGGGGAAGCCGCGCCGGTTTCACATTTGAAATTTGGCGCGGAGTTCCCCTTCAGTGTCAGCGCAGCCCGAGAACAGCTCGGAGCTTGCCGTACGCCGCTCCAGGCAGTGCAAACACTGCTACGCCGCCTGGTATTTACCAAGGATTTCCCGGCGTTCTGAAGAGGCGCGCGGTGAGCTCCGATTTTTCCCTCTGCGCATGCCCAGTATGCAAGTGAACCTTCCGAGGTTCTAGCGTACTTTGCAAGCGCCCGGGGATCGGGTCCCAAAAGTCACTTTCCCTTTCAAATCGGCCCGCCACACAAGTTGAAACACATGTCACTACACTTCCCCTGCATCACCCCCCTCCCTCCCCTCATAAACTCCCGCCCGAATCCCCGATGTTTACATAACTAAATGCCGCACGCCAGCTCTGTACTGGCGTGCTGTGCGCCCTCTTCTGGGCGCATTAGGCACTTTAGTAAATGAGGAAACACGCTGCACTAGCAGCGTGTTTCTTTGGTAAATGTCAAAAACAGGTTTACTCCTGCTTGTGCACCATGAGTCTTGGCGCACAGGCTTGGTAAATCAGCCCCAATGTCTTTTACATGCCGCACTGGGAGGACAAAAAAAACTCTTGTGTGCGAGGAAGAAGGGCCCTTGCCTATGGCATGGCTCCTTCCCTTTTTTGGATTGTGGGAGCAGCGTGCTCTTACCTCCTGTGGCATCTATAATTAAGCTTGAGCACTTATTTGACTGTCCCTAGAAGTCAGAGAGCGGGTCCGGGTCCGAAAACGTTTCTCCTTGCCTGAAGCAGCTCACCTGGCGGACGAATACACAGACGCCGCAAACTGGATAACTCTGTGGTCAAGACAACAGCTCGGTGGATTATCGATCGGCGGCACCCCCTTCGGCTATCGCCTACCAACCCCAGTCGTACCACCCTACTGCACTACCTCCAGTGGCCACTTATTATCAGCAGCCCAGGTTCAACTCCCAGGGCTACTCACAACCCATCAGGTGTTTTGGGTGACAACAACAAGGGCACAAAAAGCTAGACTGTCCGTTGAATCCAGCCAGGCAGTCAAAGTCATGGAGACAGCCAGCAAGGTAGAACCCCCCGCACATCCATGCCTGCCGCCCACTGCGTGGAGGAGGAAGGACATTGGGTTGTCCTGCACGAGGCAGATCCAATACAAGCAGCTAACAAGGACAACACGCAGACTGTCTGGATCAATGGAAAGGTAGCCAATGGGGTATGTGATACTGGCACCACCATGACCCTACTACAGAAGAACCTCATCCCAGAGAGCCAACACACAGGAGACACTGTAGCTGTAAGAGTAGCAGGAGGCACCGTCTTCCGGCTACCCATAGCACGTGTTCATCTGGATTGGGGGGTTGGCTCGGGACATGTGAATATGGGGGTGATGAAGGATTTGCCAGCGGATGTACTACGGTGGAATGATTTGGCCCCCTTCGTTTCTGCTTACGCCTCGATGGGCCCCGCTGAAGCCAAGCCAGTGATTACCTGTGCCTAGACCCGTGCTGCTGGAACCAATATGCTTTCCGCTGAGACCCGGATAAGACCAGCTCCCCCGACATGTACCTTAGATCAGGCACAATATCACAGTCTAAAATTGGAATGTGACATGTTGGCCAGTGAGAAATCGGAGATGCAACGACTCTACGTCATGTATTATGAGATGTCCTGTGGCTTGAACATTGAAATGCACAAACAGGCTGAAATTGTCAAAAGGTTAAATGGGATTTGCGCCCAGGTTTTGCTTCACCTCTCCCAGGAGCATCTGCAACAAGTATTGAGAGCCATTGAGAGAGCAAAACAAGTGACTGTTCCAGAACTGAATTCCATTATTAGCCCTGCAACCTTACAACTTCACCATCAGCTAACGACTCGGTAAGCAAAATGACAATGCTGATGGGTTGTTCAGGCATTAGAGGAATGGAACTATGGACTAACTTCAGAGTCAACGCGTCTGGGCCCGGGTCTCCTCCTGTGTTAGTCTCCTGCCGAAAGGGGAGAGATGTAACAGGAGGGCCCGTGGACCCCAGAAGCTCTTAGAAAGTATGAGATTCTTCTGTTTCAGCTTCCCCAATGCCTCTTGTGTAGATCACCCTGTGTCTCTAATAGGGGCACAGGGTGAATGAGAACCCCACTATGATCTGTGCTAGTCAGATTTAATGCAGTATACATTGTATATATTGTATATATATATATATATATTGTGTGTTGGCTGTTGTGTACTATAAAGCTTGCTGTGATGAGGTGGGGTGTGATTGCTTTCTATTGTGGTAATTAAGTCTGCTACTGTGATAATGTGTATTGTAAGTTGTCTGCCTAAAGGTCAGGTGTCTGAGTCATCAGCTGTAGTAAATTAGCTCATGTAAGGTCAGGTCCCGGAGCCCGGGTGTCTGCTAAGAGATGTATTGAGGATGATGTGTATTGGAGTTGGGTCATTGTTCATTTTTTTTACTGCAGTATCCTAAATTGTATATAAGAGCCTGTATTTCAATAATAATTACTCAATAAAAGGGTCAGACCTGCTTGAACCTCATAGAGAGCTGTGTCTCGTATTTTTCTTATGGGTCGCGTTCACCTGATTGTGGAGTATCGGTAGTTGCCTTGTGTTCAGTAATGAAATATCCTAAATGGCGATAACCCCTTTCCCATTTGGGGTGCCGTGAGGCCGCGTACACACGATCAAATCTATCTGCTGGAAACGGTCCGACGGACCGTTTCAGCAGACAAATTTGATCGTGTGTACGGGCGGACAGACGGGTTTTTCCAGCAGACAGATTTTAAAGCATGCTTTAAAATCGGTCTGCTGGGAACCCGTTTGTCCGACATGTCTGCTGGTTAGTACGCTAACCAGCAGACATATCTGCCCGTGCATGCGTCGAATGGATTTGGCGCATGCGCGGAAGTGTTTTACTTCCTGGTGACGTGGCGGGGATTTTGGTTTGATCATGTGTACACAATCAAACCAATATACCCCAGCAGACAAATCCGATCAAAACGGTCTGTCAGACCGATTTGATCGGATTTATTTGGTCGTGTGTACGCGGCCTTACAGGTATGTGCATACCACAAATGACACCCCAAAATACATTCTGCTACTCCTCTTGAGTAAAACGATACCCCATGTGTGAGACTTTTTCACTGCCTGGCCACATACAGAGGCCCAACATGCAGGGTGCGCCATCAGGGGTTTTAGGAGCATAAATTGCACATCTAACTAGTTGACTACCTATTACACGTTTGAAGGCCCTGGAACATCAGGACAATAAAATTACCCACAAAGTAACCCCATTTTGGAAAGCTAACACCCCAACGTATAATTTATGAGGTATAATGAGTCTTTTGAACGGTTAATTTTTTCCAGCCGTTTTTGGAATATGTGGAATAAAATGAAAACGCATTTTTTTTTACACAAAGTTGTACATTTACAAGATATTTCCAACACATAGCATTTAGATAGCAAACATGACACCCCAAAATAAATTCTGCTACTCCTCCTGAGTACAACGATACCACATGTGTGAGACTTCTACACAGCCTGACCACATACAGAGATCCAACATGCAAGGAACCCCGTCAGCATGCACATACCAAGAATTACACCCCAAAATACATTATGCTGAACAAAGCGTAAACAAAAGATTACCTGTGGTAATAGTAGCGCAGTTCTACACAGCCGGATAGCACTGGTCCAGGCAACAGGCAGGGACATGGTCAGCAACGGCATACACAATTGTCCAGGCAGGGATACTGTCCCGTCAGGGTTAGTGCAGGCAGACATATTGTCAGCAGTGCCAAAAATATTGGTCCTGGTAGTAGGCAGGTCCATGTCATGTGGTCAGTTCATGCAACCTGATGGCATAGGTCCTACAGGCAGCAGGCAGAAGTAGGGCCTCGTTCAGGACAGAATGGGGACAGGGGTAGAGGCTTCTCCCACCCAAATCTCTTTCAAGCCTCCGGGAACCAGACCCTAATCTAGGATGAGAAAACAAAAAAAAAATCTTCATCCAGAAAAACTTTTCTGGAGCCCCTCACATATGTGATACCCTTGTGTTGAATCCCACTAGTCCAGTATCAGGGTACAAGATCATTACCTGCACACTCACATATTTTATTCACATTTGTCTCCACTAGCGAGACTACACAGGGGGCAGCAGCTCATCTACCCAGTCCTAGCGCTGAAACCCCTATCTCTTTCCAGGGTACAAGATCAGTCAATGAGGCAGGCAAAAGGCATGGTCAAACAGTCCAAGGTCAGTTCCAGATCAGGCAGAGGCATTACAGAATCGTTAGGCAGAAGCATGGTCGAAAAACAAGCCAGGGTCAGTTACAGGGCAGGCAGTGGCATAAGGGGTGTGAAGGTGTGTGAAGGCAGGAATGGAGGATTACGTTTACCATACTAAACTAATAATTTAGTTTAGCATGGTAACGGCGAAAACAGTCAGTTACACAGAGGCCTAGTTGGGAAGGACACTCGGCACAATGATAAACTGTGTCTCATCTGACTCCTTCACTGGCACACACCTTGCATCTTTTTTGACCTTGGGAGGGACTTTATCTGGGAAGTGACATTTGAAGAGTCGACTTAGAACATCTGATCGGATGTTTCGGGGTAGGTCGTTCTGGAATATCAGGGCAGTGGTGATTTCCTCCTGGTACCCAAGGAAAGGGTAGGGGGTTTTGGATGGACTTACAATAAATAATATAGGAATTGTATACAGCCAAATGAAAAAAAAAATGCTACTTTTTTGTACCAATGGTACGTGCGCCTTGTGGCAAAGTATGGTTCCAACATTTGGTGGTTAAAGTCGACTCCCCCCATGAACGAATTGTAGTCCCGGATACATGTGGGCTTTTGGATGGTGGTGCCACGCCTTCTGCGGGTTTCCACAAAGGAATTGTTGTGGATGGAAGACAACATGTACACGTCTCTTCTGTTCTTCCACGTCACTACCAGAACCTTCTTGTTGCGCAGACTTGCCGATTCCCCTTTCCTCAGCTTTTTATTCAGAAGGCTTTGAGGAAAGCCTTTCCTGTTCTTTCTTACCGTGCCACATGCTGGGGTCTGCTTCCGATGAAGGTTGTGGAACACAGGAAGAGAGGTATAGAAATTATCGACGTACAAGTGGTAGCTTTTATCCAGTAGGGGGTTGATAAGTTGCCAAACAACTTTTCCACTTGATGCCAAGTAGTCTGGGCAATTAGAGGAAATGCAGCTGGGTGTCCTTCCCTTCGTACACCAAGAAGGAATACAGGTACCCTGTGACTCATTCACATAGTTTGTAAACCTTCACCCCAAAGCGTGCCCTTTTGCTGGGTATAAACTACTTGATTTTAAGTCGGCCATTAAAATTTAACAAGGGACTCATCTACACATATGTGTTGTTCCGGGGTATATAATTGGGGGAATAATTCCGAAAAATAATTTAATAAGGGGCAGTTTTTGAAAAGCCTGTTAAAATGTTTGTCATTTTGATCATAAAATATCTGGTTCTGGGCATTGTTGCAGAGAAGATTGGCATATGGTAAATGGGGCGTTTTGACCAAAAGGAATGCTTTTCATTTTTTGGGTTGAGTCCCATGCAAAATGTGAGGCCTAAAAAAACCTTAAACTCCTCCACTGCTAAGTCTCTCCACCCATGAGATGGGAGCGCTTGTTCTGGTAAAACTAGCGTTCGTAATGGAGATAGCACATTCATCACGCTGTAACAGACTGAAAAGCGCGAATCGTCTCTCACCAAACTTTTACTAACACAAAATCTGCAAAAGCAGCCCCGAGGGTGGCGCCATCTAAATGGAACTTCCCCTTTATAGTGCCTTCGTACGCGTTGTACGTCACACGGTTTGCTAGAGCATTTTTTTTTTCACGATCGTGTGTAGGCAAGGCAGGCTTAACAATAATCAGAAGAACCAGTATCTGTGTGTGTAAATACACAGATCCTGGTTCTCTCAGGGGAGAGGAGACTGATTGTGTGTTCATACTACCACTATGTATGAACACACGATCTATCTCTCCTCCTAGACAGTCCCCTACAGTTAGAACACACCTAGGGAATACAGTTAACCCCTTGATCGCCCCCTTGACAATTTATACAGTAATAAGTGCATTTTTATAGCACTGTTCGCTGTATAAGTGCCAATGGTCCCAAAAATGTGTCAAAAGTGTCCAATTTATCCGTCGAAATATCGCAATCCTAATAAAAATTGCAGCTTTCTGCCATTACTAGTAAAAAAATAATAAAAATGCCATAAATATATCCTCTATTTTGTAAACGCTATAACTTTTGCACAAACCAATCAATATACACTTATTGCGATTTTTTTTACCAAAAATATGTAGAAGAAAACATATCGGCCTTATCTGAGGAAAAAATTACCAGTTACACTTACCAGTAACGGGTTTTCTAGGAAATCTTTCAGGGCGGCACAACCTAGGGTGACCACATGTCCTGGATTGCCCGGGACAGTCTCGCATTTTGCAGGTCTGTCCCGGGCGCCTACATTCCGGGACAATACAGTGTCCCGGAATGAAACTGACACAGCCACCCCCCGGGCCAATCTGATGCCCCCAAAAAAGACAGCCACATCACCGCTTTACTCACTGACAGTACTTGTCTTGGCTGGGAATGCCTGGAGGAGCACAATCCCCACCCCTTGCTTGTGATTGAAGAAATCATAAATCCCGCCTCTTGTGTCCAATCACTGTGCTGATTTTTGGGAAGGGAGGGTGTCCCTGAATGGTAGTTTGGAAATGTGGTCACCCTAGTCCAACCTGATAGGAAACACAATCAACAACAGAGTTTAAAAGGCCCCATCATTCCCTCTGCCCCTCAGTTATGACAAATTATAAGCCCGAACAGGGGTGCCAGAGGGTACATTCTGTGAGAATAAAATACACCACCAACAATAAAGGGTAGACCTGCCGTCCTGGAAGATTTCCTAGAAAACACTTTGCCAGTAAGTGTAACTGGTAATTTTCTTCAGTCATCTTCCAGGACGGCACACCTGAGACGATGAGCAAGAAGTTCAGGCCTACCTTAGCGTGGGACCACCGCCTGTAGGACCTTCCTGCTGAACGCCAAGTCCTGAGGGGACAACAGCTCCACTCTGTAGTGCCTCAGAAAGGTATTTTGGCTCATCCAAGTTGCTGCCTTGCCTAGATTCTAGAGCAACCACTAATTGTTAGACAAAATGAAAGAAACCATCTGCATCGACATCCCTCAATGAGTATGAGTTAGAAAAATTCCCCCAAAGAAAGGCGGGATGTGGTGTAAGGATTCTTACTGATGCAAAATGGACAGCTATTAAATGTATATATGAGTCTGATCAAACCCAAAACATCTGAAACATGGAAACATTAAATGTTTTGTAAAAAAAAATAACAAAAATGTATTAATACATATAAGACATAAATATTATTCAATAATAAAAACATTCATATTTGAAGAAAGGGTGTTTGAGTAAGCAGAAAAACTGCCAACCATCTTCTTCATTCCAATCGTGTTACTGGTTCGACTAGTTTCGCCCTATATGGGCTTCATCGGGAACCCACAGTGGAATAAATTCTATATAAATGAAAACATGTACAATGAAATATCATATCGAAAAGTAAAGAATAGTATATATCTATGAAGAATGAAACATGCAGATCGTCTAAGATTACTGACAAAGATCATAAATGATAACATCTTTAGTTAAAACAGATACTAAATAGTAATCATGATGGTGCCAGTATAGTGGATCAGGGGAGAACGCATACCTTGATTAGGTGAGAGGAGGACCATGAAGAGGGACGCCCGCCAAGGCGTATTCTCAGAGAATTGAGAGAAAAAGCGCCTAGCAAGCGAGATGCATTGTGGACCAATTAAGGGTCACTGAGCAGGTGTGTTCCTGTGTATAAACCTGATTGGAGGAGACTAGGTTATATTAAAAAAATATATACAATATAAATATAAATAGAGTGACATGTGTCAGTTCGAGCACAACAGTATTAGCATAGTGTAGAAAAGAGTTTGCTTACTAGTTCAAGGTAATGGATGAATATGGCTGATCAAAATGGTCGCTTATTCTGACGCAGCAAATGCAGTGATCCCGATCAATGAATGTTAGTGCAGCACTCAAGTCCGTTAGCACTATGAGGTAAAAGGATTAGTTGAGGGCAGTGAGTAAATAATAAACCAAGTTTATAATAGTACATCTGTCCGTGTGAAGAGACAGAGGGAGGGAGTCATTAGCGCATATCTCAGAATGATATCTGGGAGTGCAGCAGTGCTAGACTGTAAGAGGGGTATAGAGATGTTTATATTCAACTAACCTTGTTACTGGGTAGTAAGGGATATCTTTGCAGACTGAGCCTTCCAGGGCATAGACTGCACCTGGTGAGTCAAAAACATACAAGACAGAGTGAAATGAGTAAAATCCGCCAGCCAAAAAGGTGGCAGGAGATCAATATAATACAGTAGCTGTTCTAAGTAGTCTATACCTGTAGGCAATGATAGTTAGGGAGACACTCACACGATCTCTTCATGAGCTCAGCGCAGAGTGCTGACAGCTCATGAAGCTGATAATATAGTCCTCTCAATTAGGCTGACATCGCCTCAGCTGTCAGATGGGCGGAGAGCCTGATGGTAGTGGGCGGAAGAGTGACATGTCTTGCGGGGAGTTCCCTGAGAAGCCCCGATAGGGGCGCACATGCGTGCAAGCGTGGGAGGCGCGCGGCGGAGCTAACAGCATCAGGGAAGACCTAGGACATCCCACGGGAGGGCCGTGTACACCACTCAACCAATGGGAATCGTCAAAAAAGCGGACCTGGGCGGAACCCGAGCCTCCGCTCGGATTCGATGCTAGTGTGAAAAGCATCGGTCCAGGCCCCTACCCGCCCACGTAGGCTGGATATCAACACTGGGCAAACATATCCTACTAAGTCTCAGTGAATTGGTGAATGGACAACCAGGTCACTGAGTTCTTCACTGTCGTCCCTGCACCCATAGTCAAGGTTGCATGGAATATTGCCCTGATCCACAAAAGGCACAAGAAAAATTAGTGTGTACAATAGATAATGCTGTAAGAGACCTGCTAAATAGAGATACCAGCAGATGGAATACAGAAGTTAATACTGAAATAATGAAAAAAAACAAACATGAAAATACATAACCAAAAACATAAACTGCATTAAGCAGAAAAGAAGATATACAGGTGGCACTCTGATACGCCTCCGCCAATCATGACATGAAAGTGTTGTTGCACTGTTTTAGGTCTATTGGAGGCATTGAAATCGAGAGTGACCGGTGTCCTGCCTTAAAGTTGCCAAGAGAAACAGTATCATCAGACACTCAATATTGGGAGCACTGGTGCCTAAGAAACGCCTCAAAGTAGTTGGAGGCTGGTACAGTTAGGAAAAGCAGAAATTTGCTATCAACATATTAATTAAGTGTTCTTGCATAGCAAGATAACTTACTATTCTCTCACATATATATTTAAGTGTTCTTGCATAGCAAGATCACTTACTATTCTCTCGCATAAATATTATTAAGTGGTCTTGCATAGCAAGAGCACTTACTATTCTCTCACATATATATTATTATTAAGTGTTCTTGCATAGCAAGATCACTTACTATTCTCTCACATATATATTATTATTAAGTGGTCTTGCATAGCAAGAGCACTTATTATCTCACATATATATTATTAAGTGTTCTTGCATAGCAAGATCACTTACTATTCTCTCACATATATATTATTAAATGTTCTTGCATAGCAAGATCACTTACTATTCTCTCACATATATATTATTATTATTATTATTATTAAGTGTTCTTGCATAGCAAGATCACTTACTATTCTCTCACATATTTTTTTTTATTAAGTGTTCTTGCATAGCAAGATCACTTACTATTCTCTCACATATATATTATTATTCTTATAGCCAAATTTACCACCCTAACTCCTCCCACAGTTTTTACGCTACATAGACGAGTAATATATCAAAATGAGCGGATTGTTCCCGAATAGTGGGCTATTACTTTGTAGAATGTTTCGCCAAATCGTTCGCAAAATATCGTAATTTTTGCGGTGAAATTTTCCCATAGGAATGAATGGTGAAGCTTACAGTGTGGAATGTCAAAAACTGAAAAATCATTACATGATTTCTAAACTGCGACAACTCCCTCATTTTTAGGCCGACCTACACAAATCTTATATCAAAATGTTCAGCTGTCCCTGCTGCCACTAAACGTGTCGACGGCTAAGCGATCGTTCAAACAGTATTTAAGATACGGCAATTTGTTTGCAACACACGCCATCCATCATTTCAATGGAAGTCAATGGATGTCAAAATCTTTAAAACTGAAATTTGCAAGGGAATTTGTAAACTGCGACTGTGCCTTCAATTTTAATATTTCAGAGACATACTATACATCAAATTAAAGGTCTGGGTCTTGTGATTCGTAAAATATAAAGATATTCGCAGTATGATTTAAAGTTTTTAAAATACAATCATCTGAAGAAGGACAAGTTTCCAAAACACCCAGAATCTGAGTGTCTGCTTAGAGGCTGTTTGCATGTGTTTACATTGGTTTCCTAGGAGACGATGAGGAAAATATCTCCTCACACACAGCTAGGGGGCTTTCTATAGCTCCTCCCACACAGCTGTGAGACCTTTCTATAGCTCCTCCCACACAGCTGTGAGGTGAGATGACTCTGTTTTATTTGGCTTTGCGTAACTTCTGCATACTCACTTTAGCAACTGTCCATAGCAACCAGACCACAGCAACTGTCCATAGCAAACACTCCATAGCAACCAGTCCATAGCAACCAGACCATAGCAACCAGTCCATAGCAACCAGTCCATAGCAACCAGACTATAGCAACTGTCCATAGCAACCAGACCATAGCAACCACTCCATGGCAACCAGTCCATAGCAACCAGTCCATAGCAACCATCCATAGCAACCAGTCCATAGCAACTGTCCATAGCAACCAGTCCAAAGCAACCAGTCCATAGCAACCAGACTATAGCAACCAGACCATAGCAACCAGTCCATAGCAACCAGACCATAGCAACCAGTCCATAGCAACCAGACCATAGCAACCAGTCCATAGCAATCAGGCCATAGAAACCCCTCCATAGTAACCCCTCCATAGCAACCCGTCCAGTCAGGAGTATTGGTGAAGGCAAGAACACGTCACACAATTTCCCCAGAAATTGTACCTTTTCTAGTTAAGTGTTCTTGCATAGCAAGATCACTTACTATTCTCTCACATATATATTATTATTATTCTTATAGCCAAATTTACCACCCTAACTCCTCCCACAGTTTTTACGCTACATAGACGAGTAATATATCAATATGAGCGGATTGTTCCCGAATAGTGGGCTATTACTTTGTTGAACGTTTCGCTAAATCGTTCGCGAAATATCGCCATTTTAGCGGTGAAATTTTTCCATAGGAATGAATGGTGAGAGGTAGAGCACGGAATTGCAAAAACTGAAATATCATTACATGATTTGTAAACTGCGACCACTCCCTCATTTTCAAGCCGACCTACACAAATCTTATATCAAAATGTTTAGCTGTCCCTGCTGCCACTACACGTGTCCATGGCTAAGCAATCGGTCAAATGGTTTTCAAGATACGGACATTTGTTTGCAACACGCCATCCATCATTTCAATGAAAGTCAATGGAGGAATTTTTTTGAAAACTGAAATTTCAAGGCAATATATAAACTGCGACTGTGCCTTCAATTTTAATATTTAATATTTTAATATTTTAATATTTAAATTTACCACCCTAACTCCTCCCACAGTTTTTACGCTACATAGACGAGTAATATATCAAATCGAGCGGCTTGTTCCTGAATAGTGGGCTATTACTTTGTGGAACGTTTCGCCAAATCGTTCGCGAAATATCGTCATATTTGCGGCGAAATTTTCCCATAGGAATGAATGGTGAGAGCTAGAGCACAGAATGGCAAAAACGGAAAAATCATTACATGATTTGTAAACTGCGACCACTCCCTCATTTTCAAGCCGACCCACACAAATCTTATATCAAAATGTTCAGCTGTCCCTGCTGACACTACACGTGTTGACGACTAAGCGATCGGTCAAATGGTTTTCAAGATACAGACATTTGTTTGCAACACACGCCATCCATCATTTCAATGAAAGTCAATGGAGGAAAGAAAATTGAAAACTGAATATTGCAAGGCAATTTGTAAACTGCGACTGTGCCTTCAAATTTAATATTTTAGAGACATACTATACATCAGGTTGAAGGTCTGGGTCTTGTGATTCGTAAAATATAAAGATATTCGCTGTGCGATTTATAGTTTTTAAATACAATCATTTGAAGAAGCACAGTAAAAAACAAGACAGAATCTGAGTGGCTGTTTAGAGTGGCTGCCTGCATGTGTTTACATTGGTTTCCTAGGAGACGATGTCTCCTCACACACAGCTGAGGGGCTTTCTATAGCTCCTCCCACACAGCTGTGAGGTGATATGGCTCTCTTTTTCAGGCATATCCCACTTTTAAGTAAACAATGGGGTTTATTTACTAAAGCTGGAAAGCGCAATATAAGGCTCACTTCTGCACACAAACCAATGAGCTTCCAGGTTTTATTACCAGGCTTAACTGAACAAGCTGGGGTTAGAAGCTTATTGTTTTTTCTGCAGAAGTGAGCCTGATATTGCGATTTCCAGCATTAGTAAATAAACCCTAGTGTGTACTTAAAAGCGGGGTATGCCTGTATTTGGCTCTGTGTAACTTCTGCATACTCTGCATATAGAAACCATCCATAGCATCCAGTCCATAGAAACCATCCATAGCAACCAGACCATAGCAACCCTCCATAGCAACCACTCCATAGCAACCACTCCATAGCAACCACTCCATAGCAACCACTCCATAGCAACCAGTCCATAGCAACCAGTCCATAGTAACCACTCCATAGCAACCAGACCATAGCAACCAGACTATAGCAACTGTCCATAGCAACCAGTCAATAGCAACTGTCCATAGCAACCCGCCCATAGCAACCCGTCCATAGCAACCCGTCCATAGCAACCCGACCATAGCAACCCGACCATAGCAACCAGTCCATAGCAACCAGACCATAGCAACCAGACCATAGCAACCCCTCCATAGCAACCCCTCCATAGCAACCCCTCCATAGCAACCCGTCCATAGCAACCCGTTTTTGATGGGGCAAATAGGATGGCGCAGTTTTGATGGGGTAGTTTTTGATGAAGCAGTTTTTGATGGGGCAATGGATCGAAATGGATAGACACATTGTTGGATCACATTTACATCTCCAGGGGCACCGTCTCCAGTCTGGAGTATTGGTGAAGGCAAGAACACGTCACACAATTTCCCCAGAAATTGTACCTTTTCTAGTTAAGTGGTCTTGCATAGCAAGAGCACTTACTATTCTCTCACATATATATTATTATTATTTTTATAGCCAAATTTACCACCCTAACTCCTCCCACAGTTTTTACGCTACATAGACGAGTAATATATCAAATCGAGCGGCTTGTTCCCGAATAGTGGGCTATTACTTTGTGGAACGTTTCGCCAAATCGTTCGCGAAATATCGTCATATTTGCGGCGAAATTTTCCCATAGGAATGAATGGTGAGAGCTAGAGCACAGAATGGCAAAAACGGAAAAATCATTACATGATTTGTAAACTGCGACCACTCCCTCATTTTCAAGCCGACCTACACAAATCTTATATCAAAATGTTCAGCTGTTCCTGCTGACACTACACGTGTTGACGACTAAGCGATCGGTCAAATGGTTTTCAAGATACAGACATTTGTTTGCAACACACGCCATCCATCATTTCAAAGAAAGTCAATGGAGGAAAGAAAATTGAAAACTGAATATTGCAAGGCAATTTGTAAACTGCGACTGTGCCTTCAAATTTAATATTTTAGAGACATACTATACATCAGGTTGAAGGTCTGGGTCTTGTGATTCGTAAAATATAAAGATATTCGCTGTGCGATTTATAGTTTTTAAAATACAATCATTTGAAGAAGCACAGTAAAAAACAAGCCAGAATCTGAGTGGCTGTTTAGAGTGGCTGCCTGCATGTGTTTACATTGGTTTCCTAGGAGACGATGTCTCCTCACACACAGCTGAGGGGCTTTCTATAGCTCCTCCCACACAGCTGTGAGGTGATATGGCTCTGTTTTTCAGGCATATCCCACTTTTAAGTAAACAATGGGGTTTATTTACTAAAGCTGGAAAGCGCAATATAAGGCTCACTTCTGCACACAAACCAATGAGCTTCCAGGTTTTATTACCAGGCTTAACTGAACAAGCTGTGGTTAGAAGCTTATTGTTTTTTCTGCAGAAGTGAGCCTGATATTGCGATTTCCAGCATTAGTAAATAAACCCTAGTGTGTACTTAAAAGCGGGGTATGCCTGTATTTGGCTCTGTGTAACTTCTGCATACTCTGCATATAGAAACCATCCATAGCATCCAGTCCATAGAAACCATCCATAGCAACCAGACCATAGCAACCCTCCATAGCAACCACTCCATAGCAACCACTCCATAGCAACCACTCCATAGCAACCCGTCCATAGCAACCACTCCATAGCAACCGTCCATAGCAACCAGTCCATAGCAACCAGTCCATAGTAACCACTCCATAGCAACCAGACCATAGCAACCAGACTATAGCAACTGTCCATAGCAACCAGTCAATAGCAACTGTCCATAGCAACCCGCCCATAGCAACCCGTCCATAGCAACCCGTCCATAGCAACCCGACCATAGCAACCCGACCATAGCAACCAGTCCATAGCAACCAGACCATAGCAACCAGACCATAGCAACCCCTCCATAGCAACCCCTCCATAGCAACCCCTCCATAGCAACCCCTCCATAGCAACCCGTATTTGATGGGGCAAATAGGATGGCGCAGTTTTGATGGGGTAGTTTTTGATGAAGCAGTTTTTGATGGGGCAATGGATCGAAATGGATAGACACATTGTTGGATCACATTTACATCTCCAGGGGCACCGTCTCCAGTCTGGAGTATTGGTGAAGGCAAGAACACGTCACACAATTTCCCCAGAAATTGTACCTTTTCTAGTTAAGTGGTCTTGCATAGCAAGAGCACTTACTATTCTCTCACATATATATTATTAAGTGGTCTTGCATAGCAAGAGCACTTACTATTCTCTCACATATATATTATTATTATTATTATTATTATTATTTTTATAGCCAAATTTACCACCCTAACTCCTCCCACAGTTTTTACGCTACATAGACGAGTAATATATCAAATCGAGCGGCTTGTTCCCGAATAGTGGGCTCTTACTTTGTGGAACGTTTCGCCAAATCGTTCGCGAAATATCGTCATATTTGCGGCGAAATTTTCCCATAGGAATGAATGGTGAGAGCTAGAGCACAGAATGGCAAAAACGGAAAAATCATTACATGATTTGTAAACTGCGACCACTCCCTCATTTTCAAGCCGACCTACACAAATCTTATATCAACATGTTCAGCTGTCCCTGCTGACACTACACGTGTTGACGACTAAGCGATCGGTCAAATGGTTTTCAAGATACAGACATTTGTTTGCAACACACGCCATCCATCATTTCAATGAAAGTCAATGGAGGAAAGAAAATTGAAAACTGAATATTGCAAGGCAATTTGTAAACTGCGACTGTGCCTTCAAATTTAATATTTTAGAGACATACTATACATCAGGTTGAAGGTCTGGGTCTTGTGATTCGTAAAATATAAAGATATTCGCTGTGCGATTTATAGTTTTTAAAATACAATCATTTGAAGAAGCACAGTAAAAAACAAGCCAGAATCTGAGTGGCTGTTTAGAGTGGCTGCCTGCATGTGTTTACATTGGTTTCCTAGGAGACGATGTCTCCTCACACACAGCTGAGGGGCTTTCTATAGCTCCTCCCACACAGCTGTGAGGTGATATGGCTCTGTTTTTCAGGCATATCCCACTTTTAAGTAAACAATGGGGTTTATTTACTAAAGCTGGAAAGCGCAATATAAGGCTCACTTCTGCACACAAACCAATGAGCTTCCAGGTTTTATTACCAGGCTTAACTGAACAAGCTGGGGTTAGAAGCTTATTGTTTTTTCTGCAGAAGTGAGCCTGATATTGCGATTTCCAGCATTAGTAAATAAACCCTAGTGTGTACTTAAAAGCGGGGTATGCCTGTATTTGGCTCTGTGTAACTTCTGCATACTCTGCATATAGAAACCATCCATAGCATCCAGTCCATAGAAACCATCCATAGCAACCAGACCATAGCAACCCTCCATAGCAACCACTCCATAGCAACCACTCCATAGCAACCACTCCATAGCAACCACTCCATAGCAACCCGTCCATAGCAACCACTCCATAGCAACCGTCCATAGCAACCAGTCCATAGCAACCAGTCCATAGTAACCACTCCATAGCAACCAGACCATAGCAACCAGACTATAGCAACTGTCCATAGCAACCAGTCAATAGCAACTGTCCATAGCAACCCGCCCATAGCAACCCGTCCATAGCAACCCGTCCATAGCAACCCGACCATAGCAACCCGACCATAGCAACCAGTCCATAGCAACCAGACCATAGCAACCAGACCATAGCAACCCCTCCATAGCAACCCCTCCATAGCAACCCCTCCATAGCAACCCGTCCATAGCAACCCGTTTTTGTTGGGGCAAATAGGATGGCGCAGTTTTGATGGGGTAGTTTTTGATGAAGCAGTTTTTGATGGGGCAATGGATCGAAATGGATAGACACAATGGGCCAGATTCAGGTAGATGAGAGCATCTTTGCTCCAGAGTAACGCTTCTCATTTACGTTACTCTGAAGACCCTTTCAGCGCAAGTCCTGTAATTCACATAGCAGTTGCGCGTAAACTTGCGCCAGAGTAACGATAATGCGCTGGCGTAACCCGACGCAAGTGGAAGTGGGTGTGATCATATGTAAATGATGGGCGGAGCCCAGCGCAGAGGCTTACGTTCAGCGCATCAACCACGGAGCATGCGCAGTGAGTGCGGCTCCACTCGCCCCCTTTGTGCGCATGCTCACAACTTCCGTCGGCACCACTTCACGGGAAACGTCAGCGCAATGCCTTCCGTTGGGCGTTTAAATGCGCCCGTAGAAGCGCCATTTCGGCACTAAAGTATATCCTGCTCCCCCTCCCCGCAGTGATGTTACTTTTGTTTTGAGATGGCTGCTCCCGTTCCCCGCAAACACACAGGAGAAAGCTGAACTTTAATGGCCAGGAGCTGTCAGCCGTCATCTCGGCTATGGAGACCTATGATGTCTTCCTCCATGGCTGTAAAATTTGACAGACAAGCATGGACAGAGGTGTTGTCCTGCAAGTGGGGGTGCTCAGCTAGCTCTTATCGTCGGTAACGCTGCTGTAGCTGCTCTCCTGCTGACCTGTGGCCATCTGGAGTAAAGATAAAGCAGCCTTTTGTAGAAATAACTTTGCGCCGGACGGACGAGATACGCGCGGCGCATGTAGCCAGCGTATGGTGCTAATCCGTTCGTGAATTGTGAAAAATCCCTCATTTGCATATTTGCAGGGGAAATCAATAGGCGCGACTGATGCGCCCAACGAAATTAAGCGCTGACGATACTCTGGCGTCGGAACGTTCCGCCAGTCGCAAATGACCCGTTATTGGGCGCATCTAGTTTGGTGGGTACGGGCACATAGAAACGACGGCGCATCATCACAGTTACGCGGCGCATATCGAAATACTCCAGCGCAAGTGTTCCTGAATCTGGCCCATTGTTGGATCACATTTACATCTCCAGGGGCACCGTCTCCAGTCTGGAGTATTGGTGAAGGCAAGAACACGTCACACAATTTCCCCAGAAATTGTACCTTTTCTAGTTATTATTATTATTATTATTTTTATAGCCAAATTTACCACCCTAACTCCTCCCACAGTTTTTACGCTACATAGACGAGTAATATATCAAATCGAGCGGCTTGTTCCCGAATAGTGGGCTATTACTTTGTGGAACGTTTCGCCAAATCGTTCGCGAAATATCGTCATATTTGCGGCGAAATTTTCCCATAGGAATGAATGGTGAGAGCTAGAGCACAGAATGGCAAAAACGGAAAAATCATTACATGATTTGTAAACTGCGACCACTCCCTCATTTTCAAGCCGACCTACACAAATCTTATATCAAAATGTTCAGCTGTCCCTGCTGACACTACACGTGTTGACGACTAAGCGATCGGTCAAATGGTTTTCAAGATACATACATTTGTTTGCAACACACGCCATCCATCATTTCAATGAAATTCAATGGAGGAAAGAAAATTGAAAACTGAATATTGCAAGGCAATTTGTAAACTGCGACTGTGCCTTCAAATTTAATATTTTAGAGACATACTATACATCAGGTTGAAGGTCTGGGTCTTGTGATTCGTAAAATATAAAGATATTCGCTGTGCGATTTATAGTTTTTAAAATACAATCATTTGAAGAAGCACAGTAAAAAACAAGCCAGAATCTGAGTGGCTGTTTAGAGTGGCTGCCTGCATGTGTTTACATTGGTTTCCTAGGAGACGATGTCTCCTCACACACAGCTGAGGGGCTTTCTATAGCTCCTCCCACACAGCTGTGAGGTGATATGGCTCTGTTTTTCAGGCATATCCCACTTTTAAGTAAACAATGGGGTTTATTTACTAAAGCTGGAAAGCGCAATATAAGGCTCACTTCTGCACACAAACCAATGAGCTTCCAGGTTTTATTACCAGGCTTAACTGAACAAGCTGGGGTTAGAAGCTTATTGTTTTTTCTGCAGAAGTGAGCCTGATATTGCGATTTCCAGCATTAGTAAATAAACCCTAGTGTGTACTTAAAAGCGGGGTATGCCTGTATTTGGCTCTGTGTAACTTCTGCATACTCTGCATATAGAAACCATCCATAGCATCCAGTCCATAGAAACCATCCATAGCAACCAGACCATAGCAACCCTCCATAGCAACCACTCCATAGCAACCACTCCATAGCAACCACTCCATAGCAACCACTCCATAGCAACCCGTCCATAGCAACCACTCCATAGCAACCGTACATAGCAACCAGTCCATAGCAACCAGTCCATAGTAACCACTCCATAGCAACCAGACCATAGCAACCAGACTATAGCAACTGTCCATAGCAACCAGTCAATAGCAACTGTCCATAGCAACCCGCCCATAGCAACCCGTCCATAGCAACCCGTCCATAGCAACCCGACCATAGCAACCCGACCATAGCAACCAGTCCATAGCAACCAGACCATAGCAACCAGACCATAGCAACCCCTCCATAGCAACCCCTCCATAGCAACCCCTCCATAGCAACCCGTCCATAGCAACCCGTATTTGATGGGGCAAATAGGATGGCGCAGTTTTGATGGGGTAGTTTTTGATGAAGCAGTTTTTGATGGGGCAATGGATCGAAATGGATAGACACATTGTTGGATCACATTTACATCTCCAGGGGCACCGTCTCCAGTCTGGAGTATTGGTGAAGGCAAGAACACGTCACACAATTTCCCCAGAAATTGTACCTTTTCTAGTTATTATTATTATTTTTATAGCCAAATTTACCACCCTAACTCCTCCCACAGTTTTTACGCTACATAGACGAGTAATATATCAAATCGAGCGGCTTGTTCCCGAATAGTGGGCTATTACTTTGTGGAACGTTTCGCCAAATCGTTCGCGAAATATCGTCATATTTGCGGCGAAATTTTCCCATAGGAATGAATGGTGAGAGCTAGAGCACAGAATGGCAAAAACGGAAAAATCATTACATGATTTGTAAACTGCGACCACTCCCTCATTTTCAAGCCGACCTACACAAATCTTATATCAAAATGTTCAGCTGTCCCTGCTGACACTACACGTGTTGACGACTAAGCGATCGGTCAAATGGTTTTCAAGATACATACATTTGTTTGCAACACACGCCATCCATCATTTCAATGAAATTCAATGGAGGAAAGAAAATTGAAAACTGAATATTGCAAGGCAATTTGTAAACTGCGACTGTGCCTTCAAATTTAATATTTTAGAGACATACTATACATCAGGTTGAAGGTCTGGGTCTTGTGATTCGTAAAATATAAAGATATTCGCTGTGCGATTTATAGTTTTTAAAATACAATCATTTGAAGAAGCACAGTAAAAAACAAGCCAGAATCTGAGTGGCTGTTTAGAGTGGCTGCCTGCATGTGTTTACATTGGTTTCCTAGGAGACGATGTCTCCTCACACACAGCTGAGGGGCTTTCTATAGCTCCTCCCACACAGCTGTGAGGTGATATGGCTCTGTTTTTCAGGCATATCCCACTTTTAAGTAAACAATGGGGTTTATTTACTAAAGCTGGAAAGCGCAATATAAGGCTCACTTCTGCACACAAACCAATGAGCTTCCAGGTTTTATTACCAGGCTTAACTGAACAAGCTGGGGTTAGAAGCTTATTGTTTTTTCTGCAGAAGTGAGCCTGATATTGCGATTTCCAGCATTAGTAAATAAACCCTAGTGTGTACTTAAAAGCGGGGTATGCCTGTATTTGGCTCTGTGTAACTTCTGCATACTCTGCATATAGAAACCATCCATAGCATCCAGTCCATAGAAACCATCCATAGCAACCAGACCATAGCAACCCTCCATAGCAACCACTCCATAGCAACCACTCCATAGCAACCACTCCATAGCAACCACTCCATAGCAACCCGTCCATAGCAACCACTCCATAGCAACCGTACATAGCAACCAGTCCATAGCAACCAGTCCATAGTAACCACTCCATAGCAACCAGACCATAGCAACCAGACTATAGCAACTGTCCATAGCAACCAGTCAATAGCAACTGTCCATAGCAACCCGCCCATAGCAACCCGTCCATAGCAACCCGTCCATAGCAACCCGACCATAGCAACCCGACCATAGCAACCAGTCCATAGCAACCAGACCATAGCAACCAGACCATAGCAACCCCTCCATAGCAACCCCTCCATAGCAACCCCTCCATAGCAACCCGTCCATAGCAACCCGTATTTGATGGGGCAAATAGGATGGCGCAGTTTTGATGGGGTAGTTTTTGATGAAGCAGTTTTTGATGGGGCAATGGATCGAAATGGATAGACACATTGTTGGATCACATTTACATCTCCAGGGGCACCGTCTCCAGTCTGGAGTATTGGTGAAGGCAAGAACACGTCACACAATTTCCCCAGAAATTGTACCTTTTCTAGTTATTATTATTATTTTTATAGCCAAATTTACCACCCTAACTCCTCCCACAGTTTTTACGCTACATAGACGAGTAATATATCAAATCGAGCGGCTTGTTCCCGAATAGTGGGCTATTACTTTGTGGAACGTTTCGCCAAATCGTTCGCGAAATATCGTCATATTTGCGGCGAAATTTTCCCATAGGAATGAGAATGGTGAGAGCTAGAGCACAGAATGGCAAAAACGGAAAAATCATTACATGATTTGTAAACTGCGACCACTCCCTCATTTTCAAGCCGACCTACACAAATCTTATATCAAAATGTTCAGCTGTCCCTGCTGACACTACACGTGTTGACGACTAAGCGATCGGTCAAATGGTTTTCAAGATACATACATTTGTTTGCAACACACGCCATCCATCATTTCAATGAAATTCAATGGAGGAAAGAAAATTGAAAACTGAATATTGCAAGGCAATTTGTAAACTGCGACTGTGCCTTCAAATTTAATATTTTAGAGACATACTATACATCAGGTTGAAGGTCTGGGTCTTGTGATTCGTAAAATATAAAGATATTCGCTGTGCGATTTATAGTTTTTAAAATACAATCATTTGAAGAAGCACAGTAAAAAACAAGCCAGAATCTGAGTGGCTGTTTAGAGTGGCTGCCTGCATGTGTTTACATTGGTTTCCTAGGAGACGATGTCTCCTCACACACAGCTGAGGGGCTTTCTATAGCTCCTCCCACACAGCTGTGAGGTGATATGGCTCTGTTTTTCAGGCATATCCCACTTTTAAGTAAACAATGGGGTTTATTTACTAAAGCTGGAAAGCGCAATATAAGGCTCACTTCTGCACACAAACCAATGAGCTTCCAGGTTTTATTACCAGGCTTAACTGAACAAGCTGGGGTTAGAAGCTTATTGTTTTTTCTGCAGAAGTGAGCCTGATATTGCGATTTCCAGCATTAGTAAATAAACCCTAGTGTGTACTTAAAAGCGGGGTATGCCTGTATTTGGCTCTGTGTAACTTCTGCATACTCTGCATATAGAAACCATCCATAGCATCCAGTCCATAGAAACCATCCATAGCAACCAGACCATAGCAACCCTCCATAGCAACCACTCCATAGCAACCACTCCATAGCAACCACTCCATAGCAACCACTCCATAGCAACCCGTCCATAGCAACCACTCCATAGCAACCGTCCATAGCAACCAGTCCATAGCAACCAGTCCATAGTAACCACTCCATAGCAACCAGACCATAGCAACCAGACTATAGCAACTGTCCATAGCAACCAGTCAATAGCAACTGTACATAGCAACCCGCCCATAGCAACCCGTCCATAGCAACCCGTCCATAGCAACCCGACCATAGCAACCCGACCATAGCAACCAGTCCATAGCAACCAGACCATAGCAACCAGACCATAGCAACCCCTCCATAGCAACCCCTCCATAGCAACCCCTCCATAGCAACCCGTCCATAGCAACCCGTATTTGATGGGGCAAATAGGATGGCGCAGTTTTGATGGGGTAGTTTTTGATGAAGCAGTTTTTGATGGGGCAATGGATCGAAATGGATAGACACATTGTTGGATCACATTTACATCTCCAGGGGCACCGTCTCCAGTCTGGAGTATTGGTGAAGGCAAGAACACGTCACACAATTTCCCCAGAAATTGTACCTTTTCTAGTTATTATTATTATTTTTATAGCCAAATTTACCACCCTAACTCCTCTCACAGTTTTTACGCTACATAGACGAGTAATATATCAAATCGAGCGGCTTGTTCCCGAATAGTGGGCTATTACTTTGTGGAACGTTTCGCCAAATCGTTCGCGAAATATCGTCATATTTGCGGCGAAATTTTCACATAGGAATGAATGGTGAGAGCTAGAGCACAGAATGGCAAAAACGGAAAAATCATTACATGATTTGTAAACTGCGACCACTCCCTCATTTTCAAGCCGACCTACACAAATCTTATATCAAAATGTTCAGCTGTCCCTGCTGACACTACACGTGTTGACGACTAAGCGATCGGTCAAATGGTTTTCAAGATACAGACATTTGTTTGCAACACACGCCATCCATCATTTCGATGAAAGTCAATGGAGGAAAGAAAATTGAAAACTGAATATTGCAAGGCAATTTGTAAACTGCGACTGTGCCTTCAAATTTAATATTTTAGAGACATACTATACATCAGGTTGAAGGTCTGGGTCTTGTGATTCGTAAAATATAAAGATATTCGCTGTGCGATTTATAGTTTTTAAAATACAATCATTTGAAGAAGCACAGTAAAAAACAAGCCAGAATCTGAGTGGCTGTTTAGAGTGGCTGCCTGCATGTGTTTACATTGGTTTCCTAGGAGACGATGTCTCCTCACACACAGCTGAGGGGCTTTCTATAGCTCCTCCCACACAGCTGTGAGGTGATATGGCTCTGTTTTTCAGGCATATCCCACTTTTAAGTAAACAATGGGGTTTATTTACTAAAGCTGGAAAGCGCAATATAAGGCTCACTTCTGCACACAAACCAATGAGCTTCCAGGTTTTATTACCAGGCTTAACTGAACAAGCTGGGGTTAGAAGCTTATTGTTTTTTCTGCAGAAGTGAGCCTGATATTGCGATTTCCAGCATTAGTAAATAAACCCTAGTGTGTACTTAAAAGCGGGGTATGCCTGTATTTGGCTCTGTGTAACTTCTGCATACTCTGCATATAGAAACCATCCATAGCATCCAGTCCATAGAAACCATCCATAGCAACCAGACCATAGCAACCCTCCATAGCAACCACTCCATAGCAACCACTCCATAGCAACCACTCCATAGCAACCACTCCATAGCAACCCGTCCATAGCAACCACTCCATAGCAACCGTCCATAGCAACCAGTCCATAGCAACCAGTCCATAGTAACCACTCCATAGCAACCAGACCATAGCAACCAGACTATAGCAACTGTCCATAGCAACCAGTCAATAGCAACTGTACATAGCAACCCGCCCATAGCAACCCGTCCATAGCAACCCATCCATAGCAACCCGACCATAGCAACCAGTCCATAGCAACCAGACCATAGCAACCAGACCATAGCAACCCCTCCATAGCAACCCCTCCATAGCAACCCCTCCATAGCAACCCCTCCATAGCAACCCGTTTTTGATGGGGCAAATAGGATGGCGCAGTTTTGATGGGGTAGTTTTTGATGAAGCAGTTTTTGATGGGGCAATGGATCGAAATGGATAGACACATTGTTGGATCACATTTACATCTCCAGGGGCACCGTCTCCAGTCTGGAGTATTGGTGAAGGCAAGAACACGTCACACAATTTCCCCAGAAATTGTACCTTTTCTAGTTATTATTATTATTTTTATAGCCAAATTTACCACCCTAACTCCTCCCACAGTTTTTACGCTACATAGACGAGTAATATATCAAATCGAGCGGCTTGTTCCCGAATAGTGGGCTATTACTTTGGGGAACGTTTCGCCAAATCGTTCGCGAAATATCGTCATATTTGCGGCGAAATTTTCCCATAGGAATGAATGGTGAGAGCTAGAGCACAGAATGGCAAAAACGGAAAAATCATTACATGATTTGTAAACTGCGACCACTCCCTCATTTTCAAGCCGACCTACACAAATCTTATATCAAAATGTTCAGCTGTCCCTGCTGACACTACACGTGTTGACGACTAAGCGATCGGTCAAATGGTTTTCAAGATACATACATTTGTTTGCAACACACGCCATCCATCATTTCAATGAAATTCAATGGAGGAAAGAAAATTGAAAACTGAATATTGCAAGGCAATTTGTAAACTGCGACTGTGCCTTCAAATTTAATATTTTAGAGACATACTATACATCAGGTTGAAGGTCTGGGTCTTGTGATTCGTAAAATATAAAGATATTCGCTGTGCGATTTATAGTTTTTAAAATACAATCATTTGAAGAAGCACAGTAAAAAACAAGCCAGAATCTGAGTGGCTGTTTAGAGTGGCTGCCTGCATGTGTTTACATTGGTTTCCTAGGAGACGATGTCTCCTCACACACAGCTGAGGGGCTTTCTATAGCTCCTCCCACACAGCTGTGAGGTGATATGGCTCTATTTTTCAGGCATATCCCACTTTTAAGTAAACAATGGGGTTTATTTACTAAAGCTGGAAAGCGCAATATAAGGCTCACTTCTGCACACAAACCAATGAGCTTCCAGGTTTTATTACCAGGCTTAACTGAACAAGCTGGGGTTAGAAGCTTATTGTTTTTTCTGCAGAAGTGAGCCTGATATTGCGATTTCCAGCATTAGTAAATAAACCCTAGTGTGTACTTAAAAGCGGGGTATGCCTGTATTTGGCTCTGTGTAACTCCTGCATACTCTGCATATAGAAACCATCCATAGCATCCAGTCCATAGAAACCATCCATAGCAACCAGACCATAGCAACCCTCCATAGCAACCACTCCATAGCAACCACTCCATAGCAACCACTCCATAGCAACCCGTCCATAGCAACCACTCCATAGCAACCGTCCATAGCAACCAGTCCATAGCAACCAGTCCATAGTAACCACTCCATAGCAACCAGACCATAGCAACCAGACTATAGCAACTGTCCATAGCAACCAGTCAATAGCAACTGTCCATAGCAACCCGCCCATAGCAACCCGTCCATAGCAACCCGTCCATAGCAACCCGACCATAGCAACCCGACCATAGCAACCAGTCCATAGCAACCAGACCATAGCAACCAGACCATAGCAACCCCTCCATAGCAACCCCTCCATAGCAACCCCTCCATAGCAACCCGTCCATAGCAACCCGTTTTTGATGGGGCAAATAGGATGGCGCAGTTTTGATGGGGTAGTTTTTGATGAAGCAGTTTTTGATGGGGCAATGGATCGAAATGGATAGACACATTGTTGGATCACATTTACATCTCCAGGGGCACCGTCTCCAGTCTGGAGTATTGGTGAAGGCAAGAACACGTCACACAATTTCCCCAGAAATTGTACCTTTTCTAGTTATTATTATTTTTATAGCCAAATTTACCACCCTAACTCCTCCCACAGTTTTCACGCTACATAGATGAGTAATATATCAAATCGAGCGGCTTGTTCCCGAATAGTGGGCTATTACTGTGTGGAACGTTTCGCCAAATCGTTCGCGAAATATCGTTGTTTTTGCGGCAAAATTTTCCCATAGGAATGAATGGTGAGCTTAGAGTGTGAAAAGTGAAAAGCTGGAAAATCATTACATGATTTCCAAACTGCGACCACTCCCTCATTTTCAAGCCGACCTACACAAATCTTATATCAAAATGTTCAGCTGTCCCTGCTGACACTACACGTGTTGACGGCTAAGCGATCGGTCAAATGGTTTTCAAGATACAGACATTTGTTTGCAACACACGCCATCCATCATTTCAATGAAAGTCAATGGAAGAAAAAAAATTGAAAACTGAATATTGCAAGGCAATTTGTAAACTGCGACTGTGCCTTCAATTTTAATATTTCAGAGACATACTATACATCAGGTTGAAGGTCTGGGTCTTGTGATTCGTAAAATATAAAGATATTCACTATGCGATTTATAGTTTTTAAAATACAATCATTTCAAGAAGCACAGTATTCAAAACAAGCCAGAATCTGAGTGGCTGTTTAGAGTGGCTGTTTGCATGTGTTTACATTGGTTTCCTAGGAGACGATATCTCCTCACACACAGCTAAGGAGCTTTCTATAGCTCCTCCCACACAGCTGTGAGGTCATATGGCTGTTTTTCAGGCATATCCCACTTTTAAGTACACAATGGGGTTTATTTACTAAAGCTGGAAAGCGCAATATAAGGCTCACTTCTGCACACAAACCAATGAGCTTCCAGGTTTTATTACCAGGCTTAACTGAACAAGCTGGGGTTAGAAGCTTATTGTTTTTTCTGCAGAAGTGAGCCTGATATTGCGATTTCCGGCGTTAGTAAATAAACCCTAGTGTGTACTTAAAAGCGGGGTATGCCTGTATTTGGCTCTGCGTAACTTCTGCATACTCTGCATATAGCAACCATCCATAGCATCCAGTCCATAGAAACCAGACCATAGCAACCCTCTATAGCAACCAGTCCATAGCAACCAGTCCATAGCAACCACTCCATAGCAACCAGACCATAGCAACCAGACTATAGCAACTGTCCATAGCAACCTGTCCATAGCAACCCGTCCATAGCAACCCGTCCATAGCAACCATCCATAGCAACCAGACTATAGCAACCAGACTATAGCAACCAGACCATAGCAACCCCTCCATAGCAACCCCTCCATAGCAACCCGTCCATAGCAACCCGTTTTTGATGGGGCAAATTAGATAGTGCAGTTTTGATGGGGTAGTTTTTGATAAAGCAGTTTTTGACGGGGCAATGGATCGACACACTGTTGGATCACATTTACATCTACAGGGGCACCATCACCAGTCTGGAGTATTGGTGAAGGCAAGAACACGTCACACAATTTCCCCAGAAATTGTACCTTTTCTAGTTAAGTGGTCTTGCATAGCAAGAGCACTTACTATTCTCTCACATATATATTATTATTATTATTTTTATAGCCAAATTTACCACCCTAACTCCTCCCACAGTTTTTACGCTACATAGACGAGTAATATATCAAATCGAGCGGCTTGTTCCCGAATAGTGGGCTATTACTTTGTGGAACGTTTCGCCAAATCGTTCGCGAAATATCGTCATATTTGCGGCGAAATTTTCCCATAGGAATGAATGGTGAGAGCTAGAGCACAGAATGGCAAAAACGGAAAAATCATTACATGATTTGTAAACTGCGACCACTCCCTCATTTTCAAGCCGACCTACACAAATCTTATATAAAAATGTTCAGCTGTCCCTGCTGACACTACACGTGTTGACGACTAAGCGATCGGTCAAATGGTTTTCAAGATACAGACATTTGTTTGCAACACACGCCATCCATCATTTCAATGAAAGTCAATGGAGGAAAGAAAATTGAAAACTGAATATTGCAAGGCAATTTGTAAACTGCGACTGTGCCTTCAAATTTAATATTTTAGAGACATACTATACATCAGGTTGAAGGTCTGGGTCTTGTGATTCGTAAAATATAAAGATATTCGCTGTGCGATTTATAGTTTTTAAAATACAATCATTTGAAGAAGCACAGTAAAAAACAAGCCAGAATCTGAGTGGCTGTTTAGAGTGGCTGCCTGCATGTGTTTACATTGGTTTCCTAGGAGACGATGTCTCCTCACACACAGCTGAGGGGCTTTCTATAGCTCCTCCCACACAGCTGTGAGGTGATATGGCTCTGTTTTTCAGGCATATCCCACTTTTAAGTAAACAATGGGGTTTATTTACTAAAGCTGGAAAGCGCAATATAAGGCTCACTTCTGCACACAAACCAATGAGCTTCCAGGTTTTATTACCAGGCTTAACTGAACAAGCTGGGGTTAGAAGCTTATTGTTTTTTCTGCAGAAGTGAGCCTGATATTGCGATTTCCAGCATTAGTAAATAAACCCTAGTGTGTACTTAAAAGCGGGGTATGCCTGTATTTGGCTCTGTGTAACTTCTGCATACTCTGCATATAGAAACCATCCATAGCATCCAGTCCATAGAAACCATCCATAGCAACCAGACCATAGCAACCCTCCATAGCAACCACTCCATAGCAACCACTCCATAGCAACCACTCCATAGCAACCCGTCCATAGCAACCACTCCATAGCAACCGTCCATAGCAACCAGTCCATAGTAACCACTCCATAGCAACCAGACCATAGCAACCAGACTATAGCAACTGTCCATAGCAACCAGTCAATAGCAACTGTCCATAGCAACCCGCCCATAGCAACCCGTCCATAGCAACCCGTCCATAGCAACCCGACCATAGCAACCCGACCATAGCAACCAGTCCATAGCAACCAGACCATAGCAACCAGACCATAGCAACCCCTCCATAGCAACCCCTCCATAGCAACCCCTCCATAGCAACCCGTCCATAGCAACCCGTTTTTGATGGGGCAAATAGGATGGCGCAGTTTTGATGGGGTAGTTTTTGATGAAGCAGTTTTTGATGGGGCAATGGATCGAAATGGATAGACACATTGTTGGATCACATTTACATCTCCAGGGGCACCGTCTCCAGTCTGGAGTATTGGTGAAGGCAAGAACACGTCACACAATTTCCCCAGAAATTGTACCTTTTCTAGTTATTATTATTATTTTTATAGCCAAATTTACCACCCTAACTCCTCCCACAGTTTTTACGCTACATAGACGAGTAATATATCAAATCGAGCGGCTTGTTCCCGAATAGTGGGCTATTACTTTGTGGAACGTTTCGCCAAATCGTTCGCGAAATATCGTCATATTTGCAGCGAAATTTTCCCATAGGAATGAATGGTGAGAGCTAGAGCACAGAATGGCAAAAACGGAAAAATCATTACATGATTTGTAAACTGCGACCACTCCCTCATTTTCAAGCCGACCTACACAAATCTTATATAAAAATGTTCAGCTGTCCCTGCTGACACTACACGTGTTGACGACTAAGCGATCGGTCAAATGGTTTTCAAGATACAGACATTTGTTTGCAACACACGCCATCCATCATTTCAATGAAAGTCAATGGAGGAAAGAAAATTGAAAACTGAATATTGCAAGGCAATTTGTAAACTGCGACTGTGCCTTCAAATTTAATATTTTAGAGACATACTATACATCAGGTTGAAGGTCTGGGTCTTGTGATTCGTAAAATATAAAGATATTCGCTGTGCGATTTATAGTTTTTAAAATACAATCATTTGAAGAAGCACAGTAAAAAACAAGCCAGAATCTGAGTGGCTGTTTAGAGTGGCTGCCTGCATGTGTTTACATTGGTTTCCTAGGAGACGATGTCTCCTCACACACAGCTGAGGGGCTTTCTATAGCTCCTCCCACACAGCTGTGAGGTGATATGGCTCTATTTTTCAGGCATATCCCACTTTTAAGTAAACAATGGGGTTTATTTACTAAAGCTGGAAAGCGCAATATAAGGCTCACTTCTGCACACAAACCAATGAGCTTCCAGGTTTTATTACCAGGCTTAACTGAACAAGCTGGGGTTAGAAGCTTATTGTTTTTTCTGCAGAAGTGAGCCTGATATTGCGATTTCCAGCATTAGTAAATAAACCCTAGTGTGTACTTAAAAGCGGGGTATGCCTGTATTTGGCTCTGTGTAACTTCTGCATACTCTGCATATAGAAACCATCCATAGCATCCAGTCCATAGAAACCATCCATAGCAACCAGACCATAGCAACCCTCCATAGCAACCACTCCATAGCAACCACTCCATAGCAACCACTCCATAGCAACCACTCCATAGCAACCCGTCCATAGCAACCACTCCATAGCAACCGTCCATAGCAACCAGTCCATAGCAACCAGTCCATAGTAACCACTCCATAGCAACCAGACCATAGCAACCAGACTATAGCAACTGTCCATAGCAACCAGTCAATAGCAACCCGCCCATAGCAACCCGTCCATAGCAACCCGTCCATAGCAACCTGACCATAGCAACCCGACCATAGCAACCAGTCCATAGCAACCAGACCATAGCAACCAGACCATAGCAACCCCTCCATAGCAACCCCTCCATAGCAACCCGTCCATAGCAACCCGTTTTTGATGGGGCAAATAGGATGGCGCAGTTTTGATGGGGTAGTTTTTGATGAAGCAGTTTTTGATGGGGCAATGGATCGAAATGGATAGACACATTGTTGGATCACATTTACATCTCCAGGGGCACCGTCTCCAGTCTGGAGTATTGGTGAAGGCAAGAACACGTCACACAATTTCCCAGAAATTGTACCTTTTCTAGTTATTATTATTTTTATAGCCAAATTTACCACCCTAACTCCTCCCACAGTTTTCACGCTACATAGATGAGTAATATATCAAATCGAGCGGCTTGTTCCCGAATAGTGGGCTATTACTGTGTGGAACGTTTCGCCAAATAGTTCGCGAAATATCGTTGTTTTTGCGGCGAAATTTTCCCATAGGAATGAATGGTGAGCTTAGAGTGTGAAAAGTGAAAAGCTGGAAAATCATTACATGATTTCCAAACTGCGACCACTCCCTCATTTTCAAGCCGACCTACACAAATCTTATATCAAAATGTTCAGCTGTCCCTGCTGACACTACACGTGTTGACGGCTAAGCGATCGGTCAAATGGTTTTCAAGATACAGACATTTGTTTGCAACACACGCCATCCATCATTTCAATGAAAGTCAATGGAAGAAAAAAAATTGAAAACTGAATATTGCAAGGCAATTTGTAAACTGCGACTGTGCCTTCAATTTTAATATTTCAGAGACATACTATACATCAGGTTGAAGGTCTGGGTCTTGTGATTCGTAAAATATAAAGATATTCACTATGCGATTTATAGTTTTTAAAATACAATCATTTCAAGAAGCACAGTATTCAAAACAAGCCAGAATCTGAGTGGCTGTTTAGAGTGGCTGTTTGCATGTGTTTACATTGGTTTCCTAGGAGACGATATCTCCTCACACACAGCTAAGGAGCTTTCTATAGCTCCTCCCACACAGCTGTGAGGTCATATGGCTGTTTTTCAGGCATATCCCACTTTTAAGTACACAATGGGGTTTATTTACTAAAGCTGGAAAGCGCAATATAAGGCTCACTTCTGCACACAAACCAATGAGCTTCCAGGTTTTATTACCAGGCTTAACTGAACAAGCTGGGGTTAGAAGCTTATTGTTTTTTCTGCAGAAGTGAGCCTGATATTGCGATTTCCGGCGTTAGTAAATAAACCCTAGTGTGTACTTAAAGCGGGGTATGCCTGTATTTGGCTCTGCGTAACTTCTGCATACTCTGCATATAGCAACCATCCATAGCATCCAGTCCATAGAAACCAGACCATAGCAACCCTCTATAGCAACCAGTCCATAGCAACCAGTCCATAGCAACCACTCCATAGCAACCAGACCATAGCAACCAGACTATAGCAACTGTCCATAGCAACCTGTCCATAGCAACCCGTCCATAGCAACCCGTCCATAGCAACCATCCATAGCAACCAGACTATAGCAACCAGACCATAGCAACCAGACCATAGCAACCCCTCCATAGCAACCCCTCCATAGCAACCCGTCCATAGCAACCCGTTTTTGATGGGGCAAATTAGATAGTGCAGTTTTGATGGGGTAGTTTTTGATAAAGCAGTTTTTGATGGGGCAATGGATCGACACACTGTTGGATCACATTTACATCTACAGGGGCACCATCACCAGTCTGGAGTATTGGTGAAGGCAAGAACACGTCACACAATTTCCCCAGAAATTGTACCTTTTCTAGTTAAGTGGTCTTGCATAGCAAGAGCACTTACTATTCTCTCACATATATATTATTATTATTATTTTTATAGCCAAATTTACCACCCTAACTCCTCCCACAGTTTTTACGCTACATAGACGAGTAATATATCAAATCGAGCGGCTTGTTCCCGAATAGTGGGCTATTACTTTGTGGAACGTTTCGCCAAATCGTTTGCGAAATATCGTCATATTTGCGGCGAAATTTTCCCATAGGAATGAATGGTGAGAGCTAGAGCACAGAATGGCAAAAACGGAAAAATCATTACATGATTTGTAAACTGCGACCACTCCCTCATTTTCAAGCCGACCTACACAAATCTTATATAAAAATGTTCAGCTGTCCCTGCTGACACTACACGTGTTGACGACTAAGCGATCGGTCAAATGGTTTTCAAGATACAGACATTTGTTTGCAACACACGCCATCCATCATTTCAATGAAAGTCAATGGAGGAAAGAAAATTGAAAACTGAATATTGCAAGGCAATTTGTAAACTGCGACTGTGCCTTCAAATTTAATATTTTAGAGACATACTATACATCAGGTTGAAGGTCTGGGTCTTGTGATTCGTAAAATATAAAGATATTCGCTGTGCGATTTATAGTTTTTAAAATACAATCATTTGAAGAAGCACAGTAAAAAACAAGCCAGAATCTGAGTGGCTGTTTAGAGTGGCTGCCTGCATGTGTTTACATTGGTTTCCTAGGAGACGATGTCTCCTCACACACAGCTGAGGGGCTTTCTATAGCTCCTCCCACACAGCTGTGAGGTGATATGGCTCTGTTTTTCAGGCATATCCCACTTTTAAGTAAACAATGGGGTTTATTTACTAAAGCTGGAAAGCGCAATATAAGGCTCACTTCTGCACACAAACCAATGAGCTTCCAGGTTTTATTACCAGGCTTAACTGAACAAGCTGGGGTTAGAAGCTTATTGTTTTTTCTGCAGAAGTGAGCCTGATATTGCGATTTCCAGCATTAGTAAATAAACCCTAGTGTGTACTTAAAAGCGGGGTATGCCTGTATTTGGCTCTGTGTAACTTCTGCATACTCTGCATATAGAAACCATCCATAGCATCCAGTCCATAGAAACCATCCATAGCAACCAGACCATAGCAACCCTCCATAGCAACCACTCCATAGCAACCACTCCATAGCAACCACTCCATAGCAACCCGTCCATAGCAACCACTCCATAGCAACCGTCCATAGCAACCAGTCCATAGTAACCACTCCATAGCAACCAGACCATAGCAACCAGACTATAGCAACTGTCCATAGCAACCAGTCAATAGCAACTGTCCATAGCAACCCGCCCATAGCAACCCGTCCATAGCAACCCGTCCATAGCAACCCGACCATAGCAACCCGACCATAGCAACCAGTCCATAGCAACCAGACCATAGCAACCAGACCATAGCAACCCCTCCATAGCAACCCCTCCATAGCAACCCCTCCATAGCAACCCGTCCATAGCAACCCGTTTTTGATGGGGCAAATAGGATGGCGCAGTTTTGATGGGGTAGTTTTTGATGAAGCAGTTTTTGATGGGGCAATGGATCGAAATGGATAGACACATTGTTGGATCACATTTACATCTCCAGGGGCACCGTCTCCAGTCTGGAGTATTGGTGAAGGCAAGAACACGTCACACAATTTCCCCAGAAATTGTACCTTTTCTAGTTATTATTATTATTTTTATAGCCAAATTTACCACCCTAACTCCTCCCACAGTTTTTACGCTACATAGACGAGTAATATATCAAATCGAGCGGCTTGTTCCCGAATAGTGGGCTATTACTTTGTGGAACGTTTCGCCAAATCGTTCGCGAAATATCGTCATATTTGCGGCGAAATTTTCCCATAGGAATGAATGGTGAGAGCTAGAGCACAGAATGGCAAAAACGGAAAAATCATTACATGATTTGTAAACTGCGACCACTCCCTCATTTTCAAGCCGACCTACACAAATCTTATATAAAAATGTTCAGCTGTCCCTGCTGACACTACACGTGTTGACGACTAAGCGATCGGTCAAATGGTTTTCAAGATACAGACATTTGTTTGCAACACACGCCATCCATCATTTCAATGAAAGTCAATGGAGGAAAGAAAATTGAAAACTGAATATTGCAAGGCAATTTGTAAACTGCGACTGTGCCTTCAAATTTAATATTTTAGAGACATACTATACATCAGGTTGAAGGTCTGGGTCTTGTGATTCGTAAAATATAAAGATATTCGCTGTGCGATTTATAGTTTTTAAAATACAATCATTTGAAGAAGCACAGTAAAAAACAAGCCAGAATCTGAGTGGCTGTTTAGAGTGGCTGCCTGCATGTGTTTACATTGGTTTCCTAGGAGACGATGTCTCCTCACACACAGCTGAGGGGCTTTCTATAGCTCCTCCCACACAGCTGTGAGGTGATATGGCTCTATTTTTCAGGCATATCCCACTTTTAAGTAAACAATGGGGTTTATTTACTAAAGCTGGAAAGCGCAATATAAGGCTCACTTCTGCACACAAACCAATGAGCTTCCAGGTTTTATTACCAGGCTTAACTGAACAAGCTGGGGTTAGAAGCTTATTGTTTTTTCTGCAGAAGTGAGCCTGATATTGCGATTTCCAGCATTAGTAAATAAACCCTAGTGTGTACTTAAAAGCGGGGTATGCCTGTATTTGGCTCTGTGTAACTTCTGCATACTCTGCATATAGAAACCATCCATAGCATCCAGTCCATAGAAACCATCCATAGCAACCAGACCATAGCAACCCTCCATAGCAACCACTCCATAGCAACCACTCCATAGCAACCACTCCATAGCAACCACTCCATAGCAACCCGTCCATAGCAACCACTCCATAGCAACCGTCCATAGCAACCAGTCCATAGCAACCAGTCCATAGTAACCACTCCATAGCAACCAGACCATAGCAACCAGACTATAGCAACTGTCCATAGCAACCAGTCAATAGCAACCCGCCCATAGCAACCCGTCCATAGCAACCCGTCCATAGCAACCCGACCATAGCAACCCGACCATAGCAACCAGTCCATAGCAACCAGACCATAGCAACCAGACCATAGCAACCCCTCCATAGCAACCCCTCCATAGCAACCCGTCCATAGCAACCCGTTTTTGATGGGGCAAATAGGATGGCGCAGTTTTGATGGGGTAGTTTTTGATGAAGCAGTTTTTGATGGGGCAATGGATCGAAATGGATAGACACATTGTTGGATCACATTTACATCTCCAGGGGCACCGTCTCCAGTCTGGAGTATTGGTGAAGGCAAGAACACGTCACACAATTTCCCCAGAAATTGTACCTTTTCTAGTTATTATTATTTTTATAGCCAAATTTACCACCCTAACTCCTCCCACAGTTTTTACGCTACATAGATGAGTAATATATCAAATCGAGCGGCTTGTTCCCGAATAGTGGGCTATTACTGTGTGGAACGTTTCGCCAAATAGTTCGCGAAATATCGTTGTTTTTGCGGCGAAATTTTCCCATAGGAATGAATGGTGAGCTTAGAGTGTGAAAAGTGAAAAGCTGGAAAATCATTACATGATTTCCAAACTGCGACCACTCCCTCATTTTCAAGCCGACCTACACAAATCTTATATCAAAATGTTCAGCTGTCCCTGCTGACACTACACGTGTTGACGGCTAAGCGATCGGTCAAATGGTTTTCAAGATACAGACATTTGTTTGCAACACACGCCATCCATCATTTCAATGAAAGTCAATGGAAGAAAAAAAAATTGAAAACTGAATATTGCAAGGCAATTTGTAAACTGCGACTGTGCCTTCAATTTTAATATTTCAGAGACATACTATACATCAGGTTGAAGGTCTGGGTCTTGTGATTCGTAAAATATAAAGATATTCACTATGCGATTTATAGTTTTTAAAATACAATCATTTCAAGAAGCACAGTATTCAAAACAAGCCAGAATCTGAGTGGCTGTTTAGAGTGGCTGTTGCATGTGTTTACATTGGTTTCCTAGGAGACGATATCTCCTCACACACAGCTAAGGAGCTTTCTATAGCTCCTCCCACACAGCTGTGAGGTCATATGGCTGTTTTTCAGGCATATCCCACTTTTAAGTACACAATGGGGTTTATTTACTAAAGCTGGAAAGCGCAATATAAGGCTCACTTCTGCACACAAACCAATGAGCTTCCAGGTTTTATTACCAGGCTTAACTGAACAAGCTGGGGTTAGAAGCTTATTGTTTTTTCTGCAGAAGTGAGCCTGATATTGCGATTTCCAGCGTTAGTAAATAAACCCTAGTGTGTACTTAAAAGCGGGGTATGCCTGTATTTGGCTCTGCGTAACTTCTGCATACTCTGCATATAGCAACCATCCATAGCATCCAGTCCATAGAAACCAGACCATAGCAACCATCTATAGCAACCAGTCCATAGCAACCAGTCCATAGCAACCACTCCATAGCAACCAGACCATAGCAACCAGACTATAGCAACTGTCCATAGCAACCTGTCCATAGCAACCCGTCCATAGCAACCCGTCCATAGCAACCATCCATAGCAACCAGACTATAGCAACCAGACCATAGCAACCAGACCATAGCAACCCCTCCATAGCAACCCCTCCATAGCAACCCGTCCATAGCAACCCGTTTTTGATGGGGCAAATTAGATAGTGCAGTTTTGATGGGGTAGTTTTTGATAAAGCAGTTTTTGATGGGGCAATGGATCGACACACTGTTGGATCACATTTACATCTACAGGGGCACCATCACCAGTCTGGAGTATTGGTGAAGGCAAGAACACGTCACACAATTTCCCCAGAAATTGTACCTTTTCTAGTTAAGTGGTCTTGCATAGCAAGAGCACTTACTATTCTCTCACATATATATTATTATTATTATTTTTATAGCCAAATTTACCACCCTAACTCCTCCCACAGTTTTTACGCTACATAGACGAGTAATATATCAAATCGAGCGGCTTGTTCCCGAATAGTGGGCTATTACTTTGTGGAACGTTTCGCCAAATCGTTCGCGAAATATCGTCATATTTGCGGCGAAATTTTCCCATAGGAATGAATGGTGAGAGCTAGAGCACAGAATGGCAAAAACGGAAAAATCATTACATGATTTGTAAACTGCGACCACTCCCTCATTTTCAAGCCGACCTACACAAATCTTATATAAAAATGTTCAGCTGTCCCTGCTGACACTACACGTGTTGACGACTAAGCGATCGGTCAAATGGTTTTCAAGATACAGACATTTGTTTGCAACACACGCCATCCATCATTTCAATGAAAGTCAATGGAGGAAAGAAAATTGAAAACTGAATATTGCAAGGCAATTTGTAAACTGCGACTGTGCCTTCAAATTTAATATTTTAGAGACATACTATACATCAGGTTGAAGGTCTGGGTCTTGTGATTCGTAAAATATAAAGATATTCGCTGTGCGATTTATAGTTTTTAAAATACAATCATTTGAAGAAGCACAGTAAAAAAACAAGCCAGAATCTGAGTGGCTGTTTAGAGTGGCTGCCTGCATGTGTTTACATTGGTTTCCTAGGAGACGATGTCTCCTCACACACAGCTGAGGGGCTTTCTATAGCTCCTCCCACACAGCTGTGAGGTGATATGGCTCTGTTTTTCAGGCATATCCCACTTTTAAGTAAACAATGGGGTTTATTTACTAAAGCTGGAAAGCGCAATATAAGGCTCACTTCTGCACACAAACCAATGAGCTTCTATTTTTTTTTTACCAGGCTTAACTGAACAAGCTGGGGTTAGAAGCTTATTGTTTTTTCTGCAGAAGTGAGCCTGATATTGCGATTTCCAGCATTAGTAAATAAACCCTAGTGTGTACTTAAAAGCGGGGTATGCCTGTATTTGGCTCTGTGTAACTTCTGCATACTCTGCATATAGAAACCATCCATAGCATCCAGTCCATAGAAACCATCCATAGCAACCAGACCATAGCAACCCTCCATAGCAACCACTCCATAGCAACCACTCCATAGCAACCACTCCATAGCAACCCGTCCATAGCAACCACTCCATAGCAACCGTCCATAGCAACCAGTCCATAGCAACCAGTCCATAGTAACCACTCCATAGCAACCAGACCATAGCAACCAGACTATAGCAACTGTCCATAGCAACCAGTCAATAGCAACTGTCCATAGCAACCCGCCCATAGCAACCCGTCCATAGCAACCCGTCCATAGCAACCCGACCATAGTAACCAGTCCATAGCAACCAGACCATAGCAACCAGACCATAGCAACCCCTCCATAGCAACCCCTCCATAGCAACCCCTCCATAGCAACCCGTCCATAGCAACCCGTTTTTGATGGGGCAAATAGGATGGCGCAGTTTTGATGGGGTAGTTTTTGATGAAGCAGTTTTTGATGGGGCAATGGATCGAAATGGATAGACACATTGTTGGATCACATTTACATCTCCAGGGGCACCGTCTCCAGTCTGGAGTATTGGTGAAGGCAAGAACACGTCACACAATTTCCCCAGAAATTGTACCTTTTCTAGTTATTATTATTATTTTTATAGCCAAATTTACCACCCTAACTCCTCCCACAGTTTTTTACGCTACATAGACGAGTAATATATCAAATCGAGCGGCTTGTTCCCGAATAGTGGGCTATTACTTTGTGGAACGTTTCGCCAAATCGTTCGCGAAATATCGTCATATTTGCGGCGAAATTTTCCCATAGGAATGAATGGTGAGAGCTAGAGCACAGAATGGCAAAAACGGAAAAATCATTACATGATTTGTAAACTGCGACCACTCCCTCATTTTCAAGCCGACCTACACAAATCTTATATCAAAATGTTCAGCTGTCCCTGCTGACACTACACGTGTTGACGACTAAGCGGTCGGTCAAATGGTTTTCAAGATACAGACATTTGTTTGCAACACACGCCATCCATCATTTCAATGAAAGTCAATGGAGGAAAGAAAATTGAAAACTGAATATTGCAAGGCAATTTGTAAACTGCGACTGTGCCTTCAAATTTAATATTTTAGAGACATACTATACATCAGGTTGAAGGTCTGGGTCTTGTGATTCGTAAAATATAAAGATATTCGCTGTGCGATTTATAGTTTTTAAAATACAATCATTTGAAGAAGCACAGTAAAAAACAAGCCAGAATCTGAGTGGCTGTTTAGAGTGGCTGCCTGCATGTGTTTACATTGGTTTCCTAGGAGACGATGTCTCCTCACACACAGCTGAGGGGCTTTCTATAGCTCCTCCCACACAGCTGTGAGGTGATATGGCTCTGTTTTTCAGGCATATCCCACTTTTAAGTAAACAATGGGGTTTATTTACTAAAGCTGGAAAGCGCAATATAAGGCTCACTTTTGCACACAAACCAATGAGCTTCCAGGTTTTATTACCAGGCTTAACTGAACAAGCTGGGGTTAGAAGCTTATTGTTTTTTTCTGCAGAAATGAGCCTGATATTGCGATTTCCAGTGTTAGTAAATAAACCCTAGTGTGTACTTAAAAGCGGGGTATGCCTGTATTTGCTCTGCGTAACTTCTGCATACTCTGCATATAGCAACCATCCATACCATCCAGTCCATAGAAACCATCCATAGCAACCAGACCATAGCAACCCTCCATAGCAACCCTCTATAGCAACCAGTCCATAGCAACTGTCCATAGCAACCACTCCATAGCAACCACTCCATAGCAACCAGTCCATAGCAACCAGTCCATAGCAACCAGTACATAGCAACCAGTACATAGCAACCAGACTATAGCAACTGTCCATAGCAACCCGTCCATAGCAACCAGTCCATAGCAACCAGTCCATAGCAACCAGTCCATAGCAACCAGACTATAGCAACTGTCCATAGCAACCAGTCAATAGCAACTGTCCATAGCAACCCGTCCATAGCAACCCGACCATAGCAACCATCCATAGCAACCAGTCCATAGCAGCCAGTCCATAGCAACCAGTCCATAGCAACCAGACTATAGCAACCAGACCATAGCAACTGTCCATAGCAACCAGACCATAGCAACCACTCCATAGCAACCCCTCCATAGCAACCCCTCCATAGCAACCCCTCCATAGCAACCCGTTTTTGATGGGGCAAATAGGATGGCGCAGTTTTGATGGGGTAGTTTTTGATGAAGCAGTTTTTGATGGGGCAATGGATCGAAATGGATCGACACACTGTTGGATCACATTTACATCTACAGTGGCATCATCACCAGTCTGGAGTAGTGGTGAAGGCAAGAACACGTCACACAATTTCCCCAGAAATTGTACCTTTTCTAGTTCTTATTATTCTTATAGCCAAATTTACCACCCTAACTCCTCCCACAGTTTTTACACTACATAGACGAGTGATATACCGAAACGAGCGGATTGTTCCCGATCGCGTTGCTATTACTTTGTGGAACGTTTTACCAAATCGTTCGCGAAATATCGTCATATTTGCGGCGAAATTTTCCCATAGGAATGAATGTTGTGAGCTAGAGCACAGAATGGCAAAAACGAAAAAATCATTACATGATTTGTAAACTGCGACCACTCCCTCATTTTCAAGCCGACCTACACAAATCTTATATCAAAATGTTCAGCTGTCCCTGCTGACACTACACGTGTCGACGGCTAAGCGATCGGTCAAATGGTTTTCAAGAAACAGACATTTGTTTGCAACACACGCCATCCATCATTTCAATAAAAGTCAATAAGGGAAATTTTTTTGAAAACTGAATATTTTAAGGCAATTTGTAAACTGTGACTGTGCCTTCAATTTTAATATTTTAGAGACATACTATACATCAGGTTGAAGGTCTGGGTCTTGTGATTCGTAAAATATAAAGATATTCACTGTGCGATTTATAGTTTTTAAAATACAATCATTTGAAGAAGCACAGTAAAAAACAAGCAAGAATCTGAGTGCCCGTTTAGAGTGGCTGTTTGCATGTGTTTACATTGGTTTCCTAGGAGACGATGTCTCCTCACACACAGCTAATGGGCTTTCTATAGCTCCTCCCACACAGCTGTGAGGTGATATGGCTGTTTTTAAGGCATATCCCACTATTAAGTACACAATGGGGTTTATTTACTAAAGCTGGAAAGCACAATATAAGGCTCACTTCTGCACACAAACCAATGAGCTTCCAGGTTTTATTACCAGGCTTAACTGAACAAGCTGGGGTTAGAAGCTTATTGTTTTTTCTGCAGAAGTGAGCCTGATATTGCAATTTCCAGCATTAGTACATAAACCCTAGTGTGTACTTAAAAGCGGGGGATGCCTGTATTTGGCTCTTCGTAACTTCTGCATACTCTGCATATAGCAACCATCCATAGCATCCAGTCCATAGAAACCATCCATAGCAACCAGACCATAGCAACCACTCCATAGCAACCACTCCATAGCAACCACTCCATAGCAACCAGTCAATAGCAACCAGTCAATAGCAACCCGACCATAGCAACCATCCATAGCAGCCAGTCCATAGCAGCCAGTCCATAGCAGCCAGACTATAGCAACCAGACCATAGCAACTGTCCATAGAAACCCCTCCATAGCAACCCGTCCATAGCAACCCGTCCATAGCAACCCGTCCATAGCAACCCATTTTTGATGGGGCAAATAGGATGGTGCAGTTTTGATGGGGTAGTTTTTGATGAAGCAGTTTTTGATGGGGCAATGGATCGAAATGGATCGACACACTGTTGGATCACATTTACATCTACAGGAGCACCATCACCAGTCTGGAGTATTGGTGAAGGCAAGAACACGTCACACAATTTCCCCAGAAATTGTACCTTTTCTAGTTATTATTCTTATAGCCAAATTTACCACCCTAACTCCTCCCACAGTTTTTACACTACATAGACGAGTAATATACCGAAACGAGCGGATTGTTCCCGATCGCGTTGCTATTACTTTGTGGAACGTTTCGCCAAATCGTTCGCGAAATATCGTCATATTTGCGGCGAAATTTTCCCATAGGAATGAATGGTGAGAGCTAGAGCACAGAATGGCAAAAACGGAAAAAACATTACATGATTTGTAAACTGCAACCACTCCCTCATTTTCAAGCCGACCTACACAAATCGTATATCAAAATGTTCAGCTGTCCCTGCTGACACTACACGTGTCGACGGCTAAGCTATTGGTCAAATGGTTTTCAAGATACAGACATTTGTTTGCAACACACGCCATCCATCATTTCAATGAAAGTCAATGGAGGAAATTTTTTTGAAAACTGAATATTGCAAGGCAATTTGTAAACTGCGACTGTGCCTTCAATTTTAATATTTTAGAGACATACTATACATCAGGTTGAAGGTCTGGGTCTTGTGATTCGTAAAATATAAAGATATTCACTGTGCGATTTAAAGTTTTTAAAATACAATCATTTGAAGATGCACAGTAAAAAACAAGCAATAATCTGAGTGCCTGTTTAGAGTGGCTGTTTGCATGTGTTTACATTGGTTTCCTAGGAGACGATGTCTCCTCACACACAGCTAAGGGGCTTTCTATAGCTCCTCCCACACAGCTGTGAGGTGATATGGCTGTTTTAAAGTCATATCCCACTTTTAAGTACACAATGGGGTTTATTTACTAAAGCTGGAAAGCGCAATATAAGGCTCACTTCTGCACACAAACCAATGAGCTTCCAGGTTTTATTACCAGGCTTAACTGAACAAGCTGGGGTTAGAAGCTTATTGTTTTTTCTGCAGAAGTGAGCCTGATATTGCGATTTCCAGCATTAGTAAATAAACCCTAGTGTGTACTTAAAAGCGGGGTCTGCGTAACTTCTGCATACTCTGCATATAGCAACCATCCATAGCATCCAGTCCATAGAAACCATCCATAGCAACCAGACCATAGCAACCCTCTATAGCAACCAGTCCATAGCAACCAGTCCATAGCAACCAGTCCATAGCAAACTGTCCATAGCAAACTGTCCATAGCAACCACTCCATAGCAACCACTCCATAGCAACCAGTACATAGCAACCAGACTATAGCAACTGTCCATAGCAACCAGTCCATAGCAACCTGTCCATAGCAACCCGTCTATAGCAACTCGTCCATAGCAACCAGACCATAGCAACCAGACTATAGCAACCAGACCATAGCAACCAGACCATAGCAACTGTCCATAGCAACCAGACCATAGCAACCACTCCATAGCAACCCCTCCATAGCAACCCCTCCATAGCAACCCATTTTTGATGGGGCAAATAGGATGGTGCAGTTTTGATGAAGCAGTTTTTGATGGGGCAATGGATCGAAATGGATCGACACACTGTTGGATCACATTTACATCTACAGGGGCACCATCACCAGTCTGGAGTATTGGTGAAGGCAAGAACACGTCACACAATTTCCCCAGAAATTGTACCTTTTCTAGTTATTAAGTGGTCTTGCATAGCAAGAGCACTTACTATTCTCTCACATATATATTATTATTCTTTTTATAGCCAAATTTGCCACCCTAACTCCTCCCACAGTTTTTACGCTACATAGACGAGTAATATATCAAATCGAGCGGCTTGTTCCCGAATAGTGGGCTATTACTTTGTGGAACGTTTCGCCAAATCGTTTGCGAAATATCGTCATATTTGCGGCAAAATTTTCCCATAGGAATGAATGGTGAGAGCTAGAGCACAGAATGGCAAAAACGGAAAAATCATTACATGATTTGTAAACTGCGGCCACTCCCTCATTTTCAAGCCGACCTACAGAAATCTTATATCAAACTGTTCAGCTGTCCCTCCTGACACTACACGTGTCAACGGCTAAGCGATTGGTCAAATGGTTTTCAAGATACAGACATTTGTTTGCAACACACGCCATCCATCATTTCAATGAAAGTCAATGGAGGAATTTTTTTTGAAAACTGAATATTGTAAGGCAATTTGTAAACTGCGACTGTGCCTTCAATTTTAATATTTTAGAGACATACTATACATCAGGTTGAAGGTCTGGGTCTTGTGATTCGTAAAATATAAAGATATTCGCTGTGCGATTTATAGTTTTTAAAATACAATCATTTGAAGAAGCACAGTAAAAAAACAAGCAAGAATCTGAGTCTGTGCTTAGAGTGGCTGTTTGCATGTGTTTACATTGGTTTCCTAGGAGACGATGTCTCCTCAAACACAGCTAAGGGCTTTCTATAGCTCCTCCCACACAGCTGTGAGGTGATATGGCTGTTTTTCAGGCATATCCCATTTTTAAGTACACAATGGGGTTTATTTACTAAAGCTGCAAAGCGCAATATAAGACTCACTTCTGCACACAAACCAATGAGCTTCCAGGTTTTATTACCAGGCTTAACTGAACAAGCTGGGGTTAGAAGCTTATTGTTTTTTTCTGCAGAAGTGAGCCTGATATTGCAATTTCCAGCATTAGTAAATAAACCCCATTGTGTACTTAAAAGCGGGGTATGCCTGTATTTGGCTCTGCGTAACTTCTGCATACTCTACATATAGCAACCATCCATAGCACCCAGTCCATAGAAACCATCCATAGCAACCAGACCATAGCAACCCTCCATAGCAACCAGTCCATAGCAACCACTCCATAGCATCCAGTCCATAGCAACCAGTCCATAGCAACCACTCCATAGCAACCACTCCATAGCAACCAGTCCATAGCAACCAGTCCACAGCAACCAGTCCATAGCAACCAGTCCATAATAACCAGTCCATAGCAACCAGACCATAGCAACCAGACCATAGAAACCAGACCATAGAAACCAGACCATAGAAACCAGACCATAGAAACCAGACTATAGCAACTGTCCATAGCAACTGTCCATAGCAACCCATCCATAGCAACCAGTCCATAGCAACCCGTCCATAGCAACCCGACCATAGCAACCCGACCATAGCAACTCGACCATAGCAACCCGACCATAGCAACCCGACCATAGCAACCTGTCCATAGCAACTGTCCATAGCAACCAGACCATAGCAACCACTCCATAGCAACCCATCCATAGCAACCCCTCCATATCAACCCGTTTTTGATGGGGCAAATAGGATGGTGCAGTTTTGATGGGGTAGTTTTTGATGAAGCAGTTTTTGATGGGGCAATAGATCGAAATGGATCGACACACTGTTGGATCACATTTACATCTACAGGGGCACCATCACCAGTCTGGAGTATTGGTGAAGGCAAGAACACGTCACACAATTTCCCCAGAAATTGTACCTTTTCTAGTTATTATTATTATTCTTATTATTCTTATAGCCAAATTTGCCACCCTAACTCCTCCCACAGTTTTTACACTACATAGACGAGTAATATACCGAAACGAGCGGATTGTTCCCGATCGCGTTGCTATTACTTTGTGAAACGTTTCGCCAAATCGTTCGCGAAATATCGTCATATTTGCGGCGAAATTTTCCCATAGGAATGAATGGTGAGAGCTAGAGCACAGAATGGCAAAAACGGAAAAATCATTACATGATTTGTAAACTGCGACCACTCCCTCATTTTCAAGCCGACCTACACAAATCTTATATCAAAATGTTCAGCTGTCCCTGCTGACACTACACGTGTCCACGGCTAAGCAATCGGTCAAATGGTTTTCAAGATACGGACATTTGTTTGCAACACACGCCATCCATCATTTCAATGAAAGTCAATGGAGGATTTTTTCTTGAAAACTGAACTTTCAAAGCAATTTGTAAACTGTGACTGTGCCTTAAATTTTAATATTTCAGAGAAATACTATACATCAACTTGAAGGTCTGGGTCTTGTGATTCGTACAATATAAAGATATTCGCTGTGCGATTTATAGTTTTTAAAATACAATCATTTGAAGAAGCACAGTATTAAAAACGAGCCAGAATCTGAGTGGCTGTTTAGAGTGGCTGTTTGCATGTGTTTACACGATGTCTCCTCACACACAGCTAAGGGGCTTTCTATAGCTCCTCCCACACAGCTGTGAGGTGATATGGCTGTTTTTCAGGCATATCCCACTTTTAAGTACACAATGGGGTTTATTTACTAAAGCTGGAAAGCGCAATATAAGGCTCACTTCTGCACACAAACCAATGAGCTTCCAGGTTTTATTACCAGGCTTAACTGAACAAGCTGGGGTTAGAAGCTTATTGTTTTTTCTGCAGAAGTGAGCCTCATATTGCGATTTCCAGCATTAGTAAATAAACCCCATTGTGTACTTAAAAGCGGGGTATGCCTGTATTTGGCTCTGCGTAACTTCTGCATACTCTGCATATAGGAACCATCCATAGCATCCAGTCCATAGCAACCCTCCCTAGCAACCAGTCCATAGCAACCAGTCCATAGCAACCACTCCATAGCAACCACTCCATAGCAACCACTCCATAGTAACCACTCCATAGCAACCACTCCATAGCAACCAGACCATAGCAACCAGACCATAGCAACCAGTACATAGCAACTGTCCATAGCAACCCATCTATAGCAACCCGTCCATAGCAACCCGTCCATAGCAACCCGTCCATAGCAACCAGTCCATAGCAACTATCCATAGCAACCAGTCCATAGCAACCAGTCCATAGCAACCAGACTATAGCAACCAGACCATAGCAACTGTCCATAGCAACCAGACCATAGCAACCAACCACTCCATAGCAACCCCTCCATAGCAACCCCTCCATAGCAACCTGTTTTTGATGGGGCAAATAGGATGGTGCAGTTTTGATGGGGTAGTTTTTGATGAAGCAGTTTTTGATGGGGCAATGGATCGAAATGGATCGACACACTGTTGGATCACATTTACATCTACAGGGGCACCATCACCAGTCTGGAGTATTGGTGAAGGCAAGAACACGTCACACAATTTCCCCAGAAATTGTACCTTTTCTAGTTATTATTCTTATTATAGCCAAAATTTGCCACCCTAACTCCTCCCACAGTTTTAACGCTACATAGACGAGTAATATATCAAATCGAGCGGATTGTTCCCGATCGTGTTGCTATTACTTTGTGGAACGTTTCGCCAAATCGTTTGCGAAATATCGCCATTTTTGTGGTGAAATTTTACCATAGGAATGAATGGTGAGAGGTAGAGTACGGAATGTCAAAAACTGAAATATCATTACATGATTTGTAAACTGCGACCACTCCCTCATTTTCAAGCCGACCTACACAAATCATATATCAAAATGTTCAGCTGTCCCTGCTGCCACTACACGTGTCGGCTAAGCGGTGGTCCAAATGGTTTTTAAGATACAGACATTTGTTTGCAACACACGCCATCCATCATTTCAATGGAAGTCAATGGAGGTAACATTTTTGAAAACTGAAATTTCAAGGCAATTTGTAAACTGCGACTGTGCCTTTAATTTTAATATTTCAGAGACATACTATACATCAAATTAAAGGTCTTGGTCTTGTGATTCGTAAAATATAAAGATATTTGCTGTGCGATTTATAGTTTTCAAAATACAATCATTTGAAAAAGCACAGTATTAAAACAACCAGAATCAGTGTGTGCTTAGAGTGGCTGCTTGCATGTGTTTACATTGGTTTCCTAGGAGACGATTAGGAACATAACTGCTCACACACAGCTAAGGGGCTTTCTATAGCTCCTCCCACACAGCTGTGAGGTGATATGGCTCTGTTTTACAGGCATATCCCACTTTTAAGTACACAATGGGGTTTATTTACTAAAGCTGGAAAGCGCAATATAAGACTCACTTCTGCACGCAAACCAATGAGCTTCCAGGTTTTATTACCAGGCTGAACAAGCTGGGGTTAGAAGCTTATTGGTTTTTATGCAGAAGTGAGCCTGATATTGCGATTTCCAGCATTAGTAAATAAACCCTAGTGTGTACTTAAAAGCGGGGTATGCCTGTATTTTACTCTGTGTAACTTCTGCATCCTCTGCATATAGCAACCATCCATAGCATCCAGTCCATAGAAACCGTCCATAGCAACCAGAACATAGAAACCCTCCATAGCAACCAGTCCATAGCAACCGTCCATAGCAACTGTCCATAGCAACCGTCCATAGCAATTAGTCCATAACAACTGTCCATAGCAACCAGACCATAACAACTGTCCATAACAACCAGACCATAGCAACCCTCCATAGCAACCAGTCCATAGCAACCGTCCATAGCAATCAGTCCATAGCAACTGTCCATAGCAACCGTCCATAGCAACCAGACCATAACAACTGTCCATAGCAACCAGACCATAACAACTGTCCATAACAACCAGACCATAGCAACCATCCATAGCAACCAGTCCATAGCAACCAGACCATAGCAACCATCCATAGCAACCAGTCCATAGCAACCGTCCATAGCAACCAGTCCATAGCAACCAGTCCATAGCAACTAGACCACAGCAACTGTCCAAAGCAACTGTCCATAGCAACCACTCCATAGCAACCACTCCATAGCAACCAGACCATAGCAACCAGTCCATAGCAATCACTCCATAGCAATCACTCCATAGCAACCTGTCCATAGCCATCAGTCCATAGCAAACCTCCATAGCTACCTGTTTTTGAAGGAGCAAATAGAATGGTGCAGTTTTGATGGAATAGTTTTTGATGGAGCAGTTTTTAATGTGGTAATGGATCGACACACTCTTGGATCACAGTTACATCTCCAGGGGGACCGTCTCCAGTCAGGAGTATTGGTGAAGGCAAGAACACATCACACAATTTCCCCAGAAATTGTACCTTTTCTAGTTATTAAGTGGTCTTGCATAGCAAGAGCACTTATTGTTATATCACATATATATTATTAGTGGGAATGCTTAAATAAGCATTCCCAGTATTGTTGTTCGTTTTTTATTATTAGTGGGAATGCTTTAATAAGCATTCCCAGTATTGATATTCGTTTTTTATTATTCTTATTTTTATTAGTGGAATGCTTTAATAAGCATTCCCAGTATTGTTATTCATTTTTTATTATTCTTAATTAGTGGGAATGCTTTAATAAGCATTCCCAGTATTGTTTTTTTTTTTTATTATTCTTAATTAGTGGGAATGCTTTAATAAGCATTCCCAGTATTGTTATTCGTTTTTTATTATTCTTAATTAGTGGGAATGCTTTAATAAGCATTTCCAGTATTGTTATATTTTTTTATTATTAGTGGGATGCTTAAATAAGCATTCCCCAGTATTGTTATTCGTTTTTTATTATTAGTGGGAATGCTTTAATAAGCATTCCCAGTATTGTTATTAGTGGGAATGCTTTAATAAGCATTCCCCAGTATTGTTATTCGTTTTTTATTAATTAGTGGGAATGCTTTAATAAGCATTCCCAGTATTGTTATTCGTTTTTTATTAGTGGGAATGCTTTAATAAGCATTCCCAGTATTGTTATTTGTTTTTTATTAGTGGGAATGCTTTAATAAGCATTCCCAGTATTGTTATTCGTTTTTTATTATTAGTGGGAATGCTTTAATAAGCATTCCCAGTATTGTTATTCGTTTTTTATTATTCTTAATTTTAATTTTATTCCGTACGTTTTTTGGCTCTGCGTAACTTCGCCATACTTTCAGCGATTGAGACCATGTTCAACTTTTAAAATGTTTT